>OY764961.1:141403415-141415722 GCA_963668005.1 Melieria crassipennis | reverse complement strand
TTAAGTTAACTAAACGAGAATAGGTACAATAAATATAATTCGTCATTTTTCTTGTCATTTTCTTTGTTTCACAATTTACGAGGATTAGTTACTCATTTAAATGCAAGACAGCAAATTTGCGTCACTAATTTACAAAAAGCTTTGCTGCTCCGACAGCTTTGAACATTAGAGAACAGAAGTAACAATGTTTGCTATTTTTAGAATGTTTTTCATCATTGCTTGGAAGAAGAAATAAACTTGTTTGGCTAATTGTGAGTGAATAAATGAATGTTGGACAGCTAAAGGTGAGTGTATGCAAATTATTTCCATCAAACAATACGACTTTGAAAAAACATTTAAAGTGTTTTCAGTGTGTTTTCTCTTAAATTACATAAGCTTGTTTAATTGAATTGTTTTTCAGATGTCAAATGATGCACAAAATGGCCGATAACCCATGAGAAACCCAATTAAATTTAAGTTGAGTGGTGACTTAAATCGACTCTTTTGAAATCCTACACATATACAGTCAATTAAATTACAAATCAAAGGATTAACGACCTGAAAAAGTGCTCACTTTGATGTAGAAATCTTTTGCTTTTGAAAAATGGGCACAAAGTTTGCCGATTTTCAACGGAAAATCCAATTGTAGGGAATCGAATCAAATATTTAAAGTTGGCTTTAAATTTTACTTTTAATTGAACGGTGGTAGAAGTTGCTGCTCCAAGGTGGAGTCCATTTAGGCCATGAAGGTCCATTGTAATACCACAATCGAGCTTAAGTCCGCTCACTCATTCCATCAGTTTGAGCTTCTCACTAGTCCTATGTGAAGGATTCTTTAGAATGTTTTAGAAGAAGGTGAATCTTCCTTCCTCTGGATAATGCGGGTTAAGTGCTTAGTAAATTGTATTTTCTTTCTCTTCCTCGTCCACACAGTTTTAAAAGAACTCATTAGAAGGTGAATTCATCCTTTTTGCACCAAGCATTGTTCTCATTCGGTTCCTTTTTAATGAGAGAAGTTTTCTAGAACCACAAAAGTAAAAGGTTGACCAAATTGCAGAGTGACCTTGAAGCCATTTAGCTTAAAGGTCTCAAGCTCACAAACTAATTGAATGCTCTGAGGCTAAGTGGGACTTAAAAACGTTTACGGATAGATTTCTAATAAATAAAAGGATAGCAGTCAAGCTCATTGAAAAAGCATTGAACATGGTGGAAATATACTAAAAGAATATTTCTGGGCCGATCTGTCTGGGTCCCAATAAAGTCTTTAACTATTCTCGTTTGTCATCAGTCGAACGAAATCTAACCTAACTGATCTGAAGGACGAAAAGGGGCTTCTAAGCTGCCGTATGAAATAATTTAGTAGTTTCAACGTTGGAAAGTAACAGTGAACAGTAACTCTGTGGTGGATTGAAGGAGGTTAGAGCCAAAATTTATACTGAGAAAATATTTATCGCTCTCTAGCTTTGATATGCCAACGATTTTGTCTACTTGGATAAACATTCAAAGGAGAACGTAAAATCATTATCTCTATACATATAATTGTTTGTCCTGACCGATTGACTGAGTGACTGACTAATTCACCATCGCCCAGCCCAAACCGCTGAAGCTACAAACGTGAAATTGAAATTGGTAGTACATCTTGAAAATTGAACCTCCGCTAAGATGGGATTTTTTGAAATTCGGGGTCTATAAGAGCAAAACATGGGTTAAGGTGTTGTTTGAAGAAACGCGATTTAATAGACGTTTTGGTTTCAAATTTGGTAAAAACACTTCAAGTAAAAAAAAATTTGACACGTGTTTCTCATTTTTAAAACAATCACACTTAATGGGGTGAACCAAGGGTTAAAAGTTTGTATGAAGCAAAATGACTTCAAACTCAGTGAAAGCACTTAACATGCAAAATAATTCGATACGGGTTTTTCACTTTTTCGAAAATCAAAATCTGACGGGGTCAACGACGGGTTAAGAGTTTGTATAAAGATACTGTAACAAAACATGAATTAATGGTCCTATTGACTTTAAACTTGGTGAAAGTACTCTTAGTAAGAAATAATTCGACACGTGTTTTTAATTTTTTCGAAAATCAAAATCTAATGGGGTCAACAATGGGTTATAAAATTGTATGGAGAAACAAGATTTTATGGGCCTTTTGACTTTAAACTTAGTGAAAACATTTAACATGCGAAATAATTCTATACGTGTTTTTCACTTTTTTGAAAATCGAATTCTGACCGGGTCAACGATGGGTTAAGAGTTTGTTTATAGAAACAAGATTTTATGGGCCGTTTGACTTCAAACTTATTGAAAGCACTTCAAATGAGAAATAATTAGACAAGTATTATTTCATAAAAATCTAACGGGATCCACAAAGGGTTAAGAAAAACTTGATTTATTGGCCCCATTGACTTAAAATTTGCGTACAAAGCCGCGGGCCCCGCTAGTTAAAAATAAAATTATTTCTAAATCAGCTCTCTTGAATAATATTTAACTTCTGTATTCAACTATTTGCTGTTTAAGAGTTTTAAGTGCTTGTTTATGTCGCTTTACTTCATGAGTCAATTTTTCAAGTTCCACTGCATCTGAACTTGTACAAAAAAACACCATAACTACAACAGTTTTCCCTTTCAATATGCTGAAGTTTTCACTGAACCGTTGACTGCTGCTACAAAAAGCGATTGATTTCACTGAAAGTATGTTGAAACTTGTTGAACTTATCGAAGCATGGTTGATTGATGTGAAGGTATCAGGAAATTGTTGTAAAACTTTCCTCTTGTGCGAAACGTTTAGTCAAAGAATAAGCTAAAAACCAACTTTTAACTCTTTTAACAATTTGTGAACATTTTTCAAAATTCGTATACTAAAGTTAAATTTTTATAGTAAACAAATTTTTAATCTCATATAAATAGACAAAAATTTAAAACTGCTAAATAATTTTAGATCCACTTTGTGTAATCTTGACGCCAGTAAGCATTCAATATTTTCAACAATTTATTTCGCTTACAAATATAAAGCAATCTAGCCTCAAAGTTGTTTGTGGCAAATTGAGTGTAAACACCAAATGTTTATAGATTTATTGTGTTGCGTGACATTTGTGTTAAAATTGCTTTGTGGTTCTTGGATGAAAATCAAAATCAATAAAAACAAATCAAATCAATAGAAAACAACCAAAATGTTTCAGTCGGTCTTCACCAGTCAGAGCACTGTGGCCTCTGGTTTTGTTAAATTTTCTGGTCTCTTTTCATTTATGTTTTTTATTGCGTTGAAACAGAAATAACTTAATGTTTGACTTTGATTCACTTATCTGAACATATTACAGTCCTTTTTGGCAATTTACTTTGATTTATGGGAGCATTTAAGTCAATAAAACGTAGACCTTGCGTCAGTGGCGCACCCAGAAAACCTCTCTGGGGGGGGCTAATGCAAATGAATTTCAGTGAAGTAATAGGAACCATGAAGTAATAGGAAATCCTATAAAAAAAAAATGATAATTTGGGAGCGATCACAAAAACAATTTTGTCTTAGGTTTAGCGCAACAACAATTTCATGAGAAATATTCTCGTCACCCACATCAGTACGTGATACCAAATTGTGGAAGCAATTTATGGAAGCAAATTTGGCTTTTGGGACCACCTGGGGGGGGCTTTAGCCCCGTAGCCCCCCCCGTGCGTTCGCCACTGCCTTGCGTGACAACTGTGTTACCGTCAAACCGGTGCAGCGACAATGTGGCCTTCGCAGTGGACGCACCTATACACACAAAAATAAATACATACATAAGTTATTGTAAATATTATGTAAAGGTTTGCGTTCGTATTCAAGGTTGGCAGTCACAAAGTATATCAGCTACTGTAATATTTTGGCCTTTAAACAAAGTGAACCAATTCCAATGACAACCATTTTCGACTTGGAACTATTTCTTATTTCATGTTGCTGATTTGTTGCTGTTGCAACATGTTTTGTTGCTCTGTTTAAATATTTAAAAATACAAGAACGTCCCCCGAGACCAATCAACGCTTGTCCGCAGTTACGCTTTCTTGTGCATAACAGATTTCGCCGCACCTCGCAACTCGCAGCGACAGCGTTGTCAACACTTCTGTTGGCAGCGTTTTGCATTTTCATTACAAATTCACATCGGCTGCTCGTAAATAATGTCTTTCAGCAATGTTTGAGATGGCTGCGCTCCAGCCGTTTGCAATTTTCATTCAATTTCTGTTCTGTCATTTCCGAATGGTCGCATTTGTCAACTCAGTGTACGACTGGTTGTATGGAAGAAAATTGTGCAATTTTAATGCAAAGTTCTTGAGGGGAAATTGTTTTCTTGACAACAGACGAAACATGCATCAAATGCTAGTTGGAACCAATTCAAATGTTGTATTGAGTAGATGTGATTGAAACCTGGGACCGTAGAGATTGTGAAATTTCCATTTTCAAGTAATTAAGTGGTTGTTCAATAAGTACTTAGGTATGTCTGAACTTTGACAACTTATTGTTCTCTGACTTTTGTGAAAGCAATGCTGTTATTCTTAGATGTTTGAAGTGCCTAATTATTTAACAATGTGTAAGTATAATAGTTAGTTAGGAGTGGCTGCCCCAAGGCGAAGTAGCTCATGGGGGTCCATTGTGATATCACCATCAATCGACTTTAAGTCAGCTCACTTATTGAACAAGTTTGAGCTTCTTACGAAGCCTAGTAGACTGTAAATAGTTCTATGGACCAGATGCTCTAGAATGTCGTAGAAGAAGTTGTCCTGGTGAATCTTCCTTCTTCTGTAAATAAAGCAGTGCAAGTGCATAGTGTATTTGCTACCTCTTTCTCTTCCATAGAGCTGCGACAGATGCCATTTGGAAACAGCTCCGAACTTCTTGCATGGGTGCCAATTAAACAGTGACATGTTGGTACACCAATCGTTCTGATTTGGTTCCTGTTAACCCTTTCGCTACAGGTTTTTACTGGGGAAAGTTAAAATTTTAAATTTTACGTCTTAGGCTTCTATGTGCTTATATTAGCAACATTCCATAAGAAATTTTTTAATTTTTATACTCGGACCCTGTATTTTAGAGTGTTTTTCTATGAGAGCAACCACATCGTTGTGGCTGTAATAATTACTCAAACATAAAACTTTTTACGCATAACGAAAATTTGAATATTTCTTCATTTACTTCAGCCAAAATTAAAAAAAAAGTATCTAAATTGAAAGAAAACGTCAAATTAAAAAGTTCTCTAATTTGTTCTGCTTCTTCTTCCTTTACTATGTCAAGATATACCATTAAAAAACGTGTATACTTCTCTTCTTTAAACTTAAATATTCAGTTTATTAATTTCGTATTTTTCCTAAAACTTCAAACTATTCTAAAGACCAACAAAACAATATATTCTTGCAACCATAGAGGATGCAGACGTCCACAAAGTAGCATGTTGCCATATGGCAACAAAATAGCGAAAGGGTTAACAATGTGTAGAAATTATTGAAAATTTATTATAAAAATTCGTATCCTAAAAATAGGAATGAATGATTTTTTGTTCAAGAAAATTTGCCGCATTTGGTGAGAGAGTAATCGAAAGCAGTATGAAAAGTCTCCGGAGAAAGTTAAAGTTTGGAGTTTGTCGCACATCTTCCGAAACTGTCACTGTTTACTTACTTACCTTACTTTACTGGTTTACTTTGGTCAATGAAAAACTGTATCGGGCCATGATTACTGATTTTTGTTAACGTCAATTGTATGAAATGGACCGGACAGACATGTGGTTTCAGTAAGAGGGAGCAACTTGGCATACATCGAACGTTACATACAAAGTTCCAAAAGAAGAAGAAGCGGTGTGGAATGACCAAATATATCGGTTTAAAGATATTAAAAATTACCCCGGGTTAATTACACAGTGTAACACTAAAAAAAGGGACAAGGTCAAACACGTTTCATTCGATAGAGGACCTCAGTAGAAAAAAAAATTATTAAAAATTATTCCTTTCTGACATTTGAGTCAAGAGATATGATGTTTAATGTTTCAGTAAGGGGCACTAAGCCGCTATCTTTAAACTGCATTTTAAAAAAAATTCGAAGATCCCGGAAAAAATCCCTTGGTACTTTTTTACCTACTGAGGTCCTCTATAGAATGAGATATGTTTGAACTTGTCCCACAAAATTTGTTTTGAATTTTTTGCACTGTGTTATTCAGCCAAAGTTCAATTATTTATTTATTTTAGGAATAAGAATATTAATTAAATTAATATCTAATAAAAATTAACCCTTTCCGACATGAAAATAAACCCGTTCTGTATGAATTGTATGGGCTGTAGTCCAATATATTGGACATTGTGACTGAAAGGGTTAAGCAGCAATGGCCTGCGGCTGCTTCTTTGGCTGAAGGGGATGGAAGGCAGTGTTGCCAGATATCTGAAATTACTTTCCCCTAAATCTTAAAAAATACTGAAATTTCCTCCCTAAAGTTAAAAAATTTCCTAAAATTTTTTTTTTATAAGTTGCTTCATTTTAAGGAAATTAAACTTCTCATAAAAAAATAAAAATATACCTACACATATATTTTTTTCATTGTAGCTTTTTTTATTCATCTTCAGCTTAGCAACAAAAACTTAACAAAAACAAAACATAACAAATTAATTAAATAAAACGTGCCATTTTTGCCGCCATTTCATTGTGACAGCAATAAATGAGAACGAGATAGAACGAGCTTACATTTTGGAAGCTTACAAATTTTTAACGCAATAGGGTGCTTTGACTATTAAAATATGTTTTGTTGCCAGTAACAAATACTTACTTCATACTTTGTTATGCAAAAATCTCCCAAAAATTCACTACGGATTCGAAAAATTCCCTGACATAGAATATAAAACTCTTAAGGGGCCCGAACACTGTAAACTGCGATTTTTCATATGTTTTTTATTTTATTTATTAAAAAAAAACGGACGTTCCGATTTACATGACACTTTACACATATGTTAATAAATGTCTAGATTATCGAAAAAAAAATTTTTTTTTTTTTTTGGCGGCCATGTTTGTATTCTGTAGCTGATCCAAAATGTCGTCTTTTTAAAATGACCCTTGTCGCGTTGACAGCATAACTGAAAAAGTTTTTATCCGATCGACCTGATTCAAATTGCATTCTATTCGGGAATAGTGTCGCTTCTGCTCGACGTAGCCGTTTTTCGATATATGCCAAACTTTTTTTTTTATAAATAATTTAGTGCAAAATTTTACGCGAAAAAAAAAACTTTTTCTTCAAACAGCCGCCATTTTTTTTCTAATCAATATTTTTAAAATCCCCTACGTCAAACAGTAGCCAGTAATGTATATTTCAAGAATCTTTTTTGTTTTTTGCTCTAGGAGGCTCCGTTATGCTGATTTGCTGTCAACGCGACAAGGGTCATTTTAAAAAGACGACATTTTGGATCAGCTACAGAATACAAACATGGCCGCCAAAAAAAAAAAAAAAAATGTTTTCGATAATCTAGACATTTATTAACATATGTGTAAAGTTTCATGTAAATCGGAACGTCCGTTTTTTTTTAAGAAATAAAATAAAAAACATATGAAAAATCGCAGTTTACAGTGTTCGGGCCCCTTAAGGCAGGTTTCTACCTTGTGCGGCCGAGAAAACATGTTTTTTTTGAAAAATTGTTGATGGGAAGGTTTTTAAGATAAACACTGGAAAATTTTTTCAGATGTAGGTATATGTTTATTGTACAAGTAAAAAAAGTTTCATGATAAAATATGCAAAGGGGGGGAGGGGGCCATCGAGCAATGGCGGCAGGACTTCCTTACTCGCGGAAGTCCTGCCGCTGTTTGAGATGACTTGAAACACAAAAATGAAATTTTTTCTTATTCTGTATCCTTTTGTCTATGGCTGGAACTAGGATTTTAAAAAACAAATGAAAAATGAAGGATATATTCGATTTTGACTAAAAAACTCAATTTTTACCTACTTTTTTCAATACAAATTTCTATTTTTAATGAGAAAAAATTATTATTTCTCGAAGATCCTAGTTCGTGCCATAGCTAAGACCTTGATAAATGACTGTTTAAAATTTCGTAGCTATTGCTCAACTCGTGTGGCCTAAATCACTTCCGCAAGGTCAAAAAATGTAGTTTTGAGAAAAACGCGTTCAAAGTTTTGCTTCAGCAGCTCGGCGCGCTGGACACCGCTACCTGTTTCGATAAATTGCTTCCGTAATTCGAAAGATTTCAACTTCAAATTTTGGGAGCGTATTCTACAATCATGTATTAATCCAAAAATGCATGAAAAA
This sequence comes from Melieria crassipennis, assembly GCA_963668005.1. Lineage (NCBI taxonomy): Eukaryota > Metazoa > Arthropoda > Insecta > Diptera > Ulidiidae > Melieria > Melieria crassipennis. Next base: position 141,407,485 of record OY764961.1, on the reverse strand, counting down.
AAAAATCGATTTTTTTTACCGCACAAGGTAGAAACCCCTCTTAAGCTTTCTCCTTAACAATTCTTCCTCCTAAAAATTCTGCCAAAAGGCCAAGAATGCCCTAAATCTCGGAGGAAATCTCCTGATCTGGCAACACTGATGGAAGGTTAAATTAGGTAATACAGTCTAGATGCTTTTAAAATTTTACGACTTTTACATGTCAGTGGGGGTGGCATTAGAAAGGAGGAGTAATAGGTCGTCGTGGAAGAAGACAAAGTATCTAAAGCTGTTTAGTTCTGGGCATTCGCGGAGGTAATGTAAAAGCAGATTGTTTGGGGTTTCGAGTGGGATTACATAGGATATCGGTATCTATTTTCATTCAGCCAAAGTTGATGCACTATATTATAACACGAAGAATTGATCATAGAAGACACTATTCGTTGGGATATTAGAGAGCAACCAAGATTATTTCTTTAACTGCTGGCATAAGTAAGAATGCTGTGGAGGTTACCTGCATGGACAGGAACCCATTGGATGTGGATTGTTGTTAGCTCCCATAAGTTACTCAGAGCGAAGCGAAACTCAAGGACCAATTGTTATTTTGTGCAAATCTTGAAAACAGAATTCTATGTCTAATATAGAAAAATTGTTTTACAGTGTAAACAAATATAATACATAAATAAAAAAATATATGTATATATAAAAATATATAAATATATAAAAAAAATAGAATAGGAAAACTATTCACATATGAAGCTACTGAGAAGAGTTGCTCGTTTAGTAAAGGATTTATTCATCCGGTTATTCAATTCTTTGTTTTATAGAGGGAAGTATTAAAATTTATTTATTTATCCTAAACTAACCAATGTGTTACAATGTGTCCTACCCACCTAAATTCTCTTTCCCAACGTCTGAAATTAACCTTTTTATATTTGTTACTATGTGTATGTGTGAGCTGTTTATAGACTTGAAGCACAGTGAACGGGTTTTTATTTCTCAGTTAAATAAGTTTCTTACTTATCTGAATATATCCAGCGCGCTGTAGTAAGGTGTCATTAGCTCGTTATTTTTGCTAGAGTATTCAAATTAAAAAAACAAAATTCATACGGTTGAAGTCTTGTCTAGCTGAAAGAAATACATTTATTTTGCATTCTCATTAATCAGCAAAAGTTTTACATTCTAATTTCTATGAATAAATACATCTCAATAAAAAGGGTTATGAAAATATTAGAATATACTGAGTCAGCAATTTGATTACTCAAACTACGAGCAGTGAGCATACTTTGCCAAATTGGATTATGCATTTCATTATTTGGTGTTTTAGATCTAACGGGTAGATTGCTGCTACATAAGCAAGTCTACGAAGAACACCTGAAAAGGGTCACTTGGCCGATTAAGACAGACAATTTGCAGGTGTGAGCCGTGAGCAATGATTGTTGGGCGAAAATTTTCATCAAATACATTTGCATGTAAATGTCTTGGATATTCAAATTAACCAGATGACAGAGAATTAATTTTGTGCGTGTCTACCTTTTTCTGAGCAAACAATTTCTGCTGTGCCTACGGGCATTATTTGCGGCAGCGTCTGCAAGTAGACTATCACGAAAAAGGCTTAAACAATTGCGAAAAAAAAGAAACTGACAATATTTGAGCATGAAGCGAAAATAATAATTTTACCGAAACGCACAGAAAATGAAAGGAAACCAATCTTGAAGAAGGGAGTGCAAATTTTTGGGACTAATTACCATATTTTGAATGCTGTTTAAAACTCAGTTGACAAATTTGACAACTGCGCTGACATAATAACTTGTGAAATATGTCAAATCAAGGCATCAAAAAAGAATCCCATCGTCTGATTTGACTTGATTGCTGACATTAGAAGAAATGTAACGCAGAAATCTTTAAGGTTATTGAAATTTCGGCTTAAAGCTAATAACTCGAATATTTAAACAAACGTTTGTATTACAAAACCAAATAATTGAATACGGAAGTAATGCGGGCCGCAAAATTGTGGCGACAGTAAAAATCATATTACAGGCAATTACGATGGCTGTCGTCCTTACTGTCACCTTTGCCAATCGTAACAACGAAACCAAGTTTTATGTTTTGGAGTAGTACAAACAAATAAAAAAGTCATTGTTATTATTTGCACATGTGTGTCACATAGGAAATGATTTTGGCACACACATAGAAATGTACGCGCCACAACACCGCAAAGCAATTCACAACCCACACAAAATTGGCAAATGCTCTCAAAGTCATAAAACCACTTGAAAGGAATCGTTTTGTTGGTGTTTGATGAAGTCGACAAAAATTGGTAAATTTCCACGCAATGCATAGCGATTCAATGCCATACGAAAAGTGATCAACTGGAACTTGAGCATTAAAATTAAATACGATTTTTTAGCTTGCGCAGATGCTTAGTGCTGTGAAGAAACATTTTCATGAGTGAAAAGTTAAACTAAAAGTAACAACGGTCAACATCGGAAGTGTGTTTTTTTCGTTCGGAAAATAGAAGTAAACCTATCTCCAAGAGAAATAACCTCAGCATAAATATCCGAGTGCTAATTTTGGAATAGAACAGATAAGCGAATATTTCGTATGCAGCGGGGACGAAGAATTTTCGGCAACAATGCAACCAATTAAGAGATAATAGATAATACATAATAGATAATAGATAATAGATAATAGATAATAGATAATAGATAATAGATAATAGATAATAGATAATAGATAATAGATAATAGATAATAGATAATAGATAATAGATAATAGATAATAGATAATAGATAATAGATAATAGATAATAGATAATAGATAATAGATAATAGATAATAGATAATAGATAATAGATAATAGATAATAGATAATAGATAATAGATAATAGATAATAGATAATAGATAATAGATAATAGATAATAGATAATAGATAATAGATAATAGATAATAGATAATAGATAATAGATAATAGATAATAGATAATAGATAATAGATAATAGATAATAGATAATAGATAATAGATAATAGATAATAGATAATAGATAATAGATAATAGATAATAGATAATAGATAATAGATAATAGATAATAGATAATAGATAATAGATAATAGATAATAGATAATAGATAATAGATAATAGATAATAGATAATAGATAATAGATAATAGATAATAGATAATAGATAATAGATAATAGATAATAGATAATAGATAATAGATAATAGATAATAGATAATAGATAATAGATAATAGATAATAGATAATAGATAATAGATAATAGATAATAGATAATAGATAATAGATAATAGATAATAGATAATAGATAATAGATAATAGATAATAGATAATAGATAATAGATAATAGATAATAGATAATAGATAATAGATAATAGATAATAGATAATATGTAACAGATAATATATAATATACAATAGATAATAGATAATAGATAATGGATAATACATAATAGATAATAGATAATAGATAATAGATAATAGATAATATGTAACAGATAATATATAATATATAAGAGATAATAGATAATAGATAATAGATAATTGAAAATATATAATAGATAATAGATAATAGATAATAGATAATAGATAATAAATAATAGATAATAGATAATAGATAATAGATAATAGATAATAGATAATAGATAATAGATAATAGATAATAGATAATAGATAATAGATAATAGATAATAGATAATAGATAATAGATAATAGATAATAGATAATAGATAATAGATAATAGATAATAGATAATAGATAATAGATAATAGATAATAGATAATAGATAATAGATAATAGATAATAGATAATAGATAATAGATAATAGATAATAGATAATAGATAATAGATAATAGATAATAGATAATAGATAATAGATAATAGATAATAGATAATAGATAATAGATAATAGATAATAGATAATAGATAATAGATAACAGATAAAAGATAATAGATAATATGATAGATAACCTAAAAGAAGTAACTATATGAATAGTTTTTACTTGGAATCACACTCAACTGATTTTCCTTTGGTATTTCCTGTTCAATCTTGTAGATTGCCAGATTAGCTGAGAAAGGT
>OY764961.1:140855915-141398415 GCA_963668005.1 Melieria crassipennis | reverse complement strand
TATTTTTCATGCTGATTGAAAAATAGGTGTTTGGACTACTTTTCAAACTGAACTATTTTCTGAGATCGGAAGATATCGGAGGATGTGTTTGCATTATTCGACAAAAAAAGAAAGCTTCTTTAAATAAACAAAAAATTTAAGAACATATTTTCACATGCTGTTTAGATATTTTCTTCAAAGTTCTGCCAATTTTCAGCTTTTTAATTTTGAATTTGAATTTTAAATTAAAAGTGAAGTCGAAACCTTAGCTTTGTAAATTTTAAGAAAATATTAAAAGCAAAAATGCCCACATTAATTTTTAATCTATATTGAAAGTTTCAACAACTTCTTACTAAACATGAATTTTTAAGATTTTTTTTATTCAATAGACTAAAAAACAGAGAACATGTGTTTAAATTTTTTTGTGAAAAAAGTTCCGACTTTGAGCAGCTTTTGCACACACACTGATTCATTTTTCGCACAGATTTTTCGGTGTTTTTTTAGTTGGTGTTTTTTTCTTTCAAATGACATCAAAATCGTAAAATTCTGAGACCATAAATTTTTTGAATTTCGTCTATGGAACGAATCACTGTGCATTGTTCATGAAGTGCACATAACTTCATTGGTTTTGTCCTGATTGTTATGTTTTTGTTTTGTATTTTTGCTTACACATTTATGCCCAAAGAAAACTAAACTTTGTCAGGTGAAGGCAAACATTTTACTTTCTTTTTTATGCTCATATTTTGGTTACTTTTGTAGACAAATCTAGTAAAAAATTTAGTCGATTGGCAATCAGAACTACCAGCTCTGAATAACCATAGCCATAATCTGGCTCTTCTTCTAAGACTCGAACCAACCGGTATTAAAGCCACTGGTGCTCATCATAACCCCTTTCCTTTCTTGGGATTTAAACTTCCTTGATAATTGTTTGTTTTAAAAGTTTTGGTGGTAAATATGGTTTCAAATGGTACAAAAGTTGTGCATAGAACTCCCCAAAATAAAGAATAAATACGTAACTGATTGAAGCGTATTAAGTCCTCGATGTCAACCCCTGAAATGTCAACTAGATTGACCAAAGTGTTTCTTAAGCCACGTGTCCGCTTTAGAGTTTTTTGCGTAGAGCTCAAGAAAACTCTCGTATAAAGCGACGTAGAGTAGTGTAAACACCCCGTAGAGCTCTATGCTAGAGCTCTAAATCCACTCTATGGTAGAGCTCTTTCGCCTATAAAACTCTACAGTGGGTACACAATTTTTGCTCGAGAGCCCTTCATCTGCTCTACGCTCTACCAAACGTGTTTGATAGAGTTTCTTGCTCTATGGTAGAGTTAACTGTATATTTTTGCGAGGGTTTATAAACGTGAGTGACAAAATTTAACTCGCATAACAATGGTATCGGCAGCGATGAAATTCCGCGGAAAATCTGATTTCAATTCGCTCCCATTTTCTTTTCTTTTTTTCTTCTTCAAGCAGTATAGAACGATATCAGCTCTACTCAAAATGTATCTATACCATCTCTACCTAGAGTAGTAGAGTGGTAGAGTCGCTCTATAATGGACACACCACAGGTAGAGTCTCTACGCTCTCTACAGCTAGAGTATGCTCTACACTCTACCGAAAAAACTCTATAGTGGACAATTGGCTTTACGATTCTTGCACAGTGCAAAACAGGTACTCAGAAGATGGGAAATGGTGTTGTGTTCTTCTTCGTCTCTGCAACTTCTATAGAAGTCACTTCAAAGTCACATCAAAGATTCCATGTCAGTGATAACACCGACAACCACCGGGAGCGTGTTTTGTTTTTTTAATCCAGCTAACTTTTGATGAAATTTTCTGTTAAATTTTACCACCAGAGGCCCTAGGTTCGATGCCTAGCTCAGGCTGGTGAAACAGTCGTCCACTTCTATCACTATCCACATGAAGTAGATGAGAATTACAAGAATTGCAAAAGTGCGCTTTTGGCAGGAAAAATTTTAAAACTTCCAAGTGTGAAAGAAAAAACTGCCAACCGCCGTTCGGATTCGGCGTTTGTTGCATTGTCTTACTAGGCGATGTTGGACTTGTCCTGGACCAATGGAATACCTACGTAGGCAAATTCTGGAAGGAGCTCAAGTTTAGTACCTTTAACTAATTCGTTTGCATTACAGTTGTCTGAGATATTTTGGAGACCAGGCATCCATATATTCTGAGGCCAGAGTTTCCTAGTATCTCTCTCAAAGAGACTTCTTCTCTAATACATTTCAGCGCAGCTTTAATGACTGGAACTTTGGATTGCCAAATTAAAAGAATATATTTTACAATGTGAATTGGAGAATCCTGGCATCTTAGAATGATTCCAAACCTGCTGAATAGGACCAATGGCGCATGCAGGATTTCATTTGGGTGGTTTGTCCTGTACAACTCTTGACCCCATTAAAATTTGAAACCATATTTTGCACCACCAATTTTTATACTTAATGGACTTTCAACCACCAAAGGACTTTCCCTGTCTTTCCCACTGCATGGGACTATTATGTCTACTAAATTTAATGGTCCTATCCGCATTTAGTCGTATTAGTCGCTACGTTACTTTGACACTCACCATAATGCGATGACATGCGTCGATTTTTCGGCGAGCCTGGACACGTGTAGAGAAAGGATCGCTGTGTATCTGCGAAAGAGCGTAAGTATACAAACAAAATAAAATAAATATAAGAGGATAAAGCATAAATTGCGTTGGGAAATTTAAATTTTCAGCTACATTTACCGTTGCGCTTAATGCGATTATGGTCCGGCGATCCGGAGCATGAGTAACGTGATGTCATATTATCGCGTCGATTAAGGGTCTCGGCGCCGATATGCACGAAAGGACACCAGCGAAAGAACAATTTGAAGCCGTAGCGGTATCTAAAAAACAAAATATAACAACAACAACAAACTGTACAAATGCGTTTAAGTATGGCAATTTAAAGTATTTTCAACATTTAAAAGTGATATATTTTTGGCAAACAACAACAAAAAACGTATGAATTTCATGCTCTTTCATAGTCCTCAAATTCTCCTCAATCCTCAAAATTATTTCAAGTGACGCAACGAAACAGTTGCATGGACATAAACCATGTCATTAGTTGATTTTATAGTAAACGTAATCGGCTTATCTAGGAAAATCGAATCTTTAGGAAAATACTCACTTGTGATGTCAGAATCCTGTCGCTTGGCACTTTAACAAGTTGCTGTACTAACTACTAAATATTGTGAATATATGTAATATATTTAAATGTTTGTCGCACAACGCAGTTTCCGGTTTTGCTGCCGCACACCGCCGTAAGCCAACCGCCAACAGCTTTTGTGCTGCTAGCGCTGAGTGAGCAATTAATTCAAGCTGTCGCGTTTGTTGGCGGAAATGACTGCGCACGCCTCCTAAATGTCAGCTGTCGCTGTCGCGTTTGCGACGCTATTCGGTCGCATTTGAACACGAAAAAACCAACTGCGGCCAATGCATTGTTCGCGGCGGCAACTAAATGCCATTTCCGCACGCTGTCACATGGCGTACTTGGGCCGCGGTTGCCACAGTTGGTTACTTTTAACCAAAATAGGTTAATTTGTTTGTGGTTGGTTACTTGGTTACTTTTATTTGAGTTTGATGACTGTTTGCAAGGGAAGTCTGTGCATTATGTTGTCGTGAGCAGACATGTTGAACCACTTCTATCATACACCTATCGATGTGTAACAATGGATATGAACTTTGTTCATTTCGTTCATATTTTCTTTAAATTTTCAAACGACCATGACAAAGCTTTGTGAAAGGAGGAACAGAACGACCGAAAATATGTTTTTTACAAATAGTTAGGTAGTAGGGATGCCAATCCCGGGATCCCGGCCTTTTTGAAGTCCCGAAAATCCCGGGATTGCCAAAGATGAATCCCGGGATTTTCGGGATTGTTTTAAAGTTGAATATTAATGCTTAAAAGAATTTATAAATTATTTTTAAAATTTACTTTTCAATAAACTGTTAGTATAAATTTTTGAACAACGTTTTTTTAACAATAGACACGAACATAAACCTTCTCCTGTATAATTACGATATTGGCGCTTACGATAATTTGGCGACAATGGCTCGATATGTAGCAAATAAATCCTCTTTAGAGCCCAACAAGATGGCAATTGGAAGCTAATTAATATAATTTTTTGTTTTTTTTTTTTGCTTTACTGCATTGAATTGATATATACAAAATTTAGTGAATGTACAAATATTATTTTCTTTTATTCTGAACTTATGACAAAATGTGATATGTAAACAAAGCTCAAAAAAATACTAGGGCCTTGAATTGTTAATTAAAAAGGTGTTTAATTGTTGTTTTTTTTAAACAATTTGCGAATCCCGGAATCCCGGGATTGCAAACCTCAGTCCCGAAAATCCCGGGATTGGTAAGAGTCTCGAAAATTGGCATCCCTAGTAGGTAGCTGGTGGTAGCTGCCTCTCTATGAGACACACTGAGGCTTCTAAATGGATCCATTGTGATACCACAATTTCTACCCGTTTTGAAATGTGCCTGCAACACTGTTTTTCCACATGTGTTGGAACACACATTTCAAACGGATGAGGAAAGGGACATACAGTTTTACGCAGAATCCGAACGGCGGCTTTTTCTGCCACTTGTGCAATTATTTTAATTCTCATCTGCTTCATGCGGACAGAAATTAAGGTAGACGAGTGTTTCACCAGCCCGAGCTGGAAATCGAACCTTGGGCCTCTGGTATGAGGTTACATATATCATTATATGGTTACATTTTCAAGATTTTGGTTACTTTTCTTGAAAAATCTGCTTGGCAAAATTGTGATCGAGTGGCAACCGTGACTTATATTTGAAATGGGGATGTTAATGGGGTTTCGACAGTACATTTTGATTTTTGCTTTATAAAAACCCATAAGTTGACAACCTCACAACTCCGATCGTATGGGAGACTCCCTCTGGTGGTGAATTTCTGAACCTTAATTAATTTTGTATTTTTTGTACTTAAGAATGTTGGCAATCACTGAATAAATCATTAAAATCGGTTTTGTAGTTTCCGAGATACGATGTTTTCTCGCTTACTTAACTACTACATTTACAAGTGGGGAGCCAATGGCAAAGAAAATGGCCAGATTTGTATGGCAGCCCCCTTAAGCCTTGGAGTTAGCGGGTAGGTATGTTTGTAAGAAACATTCGGAAGGGAAAATAAATGGGTATCGGTCATACATTTGATACATCTGGGGGCAACCTGGGAGCAATTGGAGCCCATTTTATAAAAACTGCCATTTTGTATGGGAGCCCCATTAAGGGTTGGAGATAGGGGGTGAGTATGTTTGAAAGAAATGTTCAGTATAGAAAACTAGAGGGGTCGGTCATAGATTTAACCCTCTAAGAGCAACTTCTGACCAGCTGTGGAGCAACTTGTCGAATTTCTCAGCTTTTTTGTGAACTTTGACCTCGATGCGACGCCATTTAGCCCCACCCTAGCCCCAAAATTTGTTGGCTCATGCACTTTTTCACCAAACCGCATAAAATGAGAGGTTGCGGAGCATTGAGAACCCATTATTAAGAATCTCCATACAACACTAAATCCAGTCTAGTGCACATGCAGTTCAAAGAATTTAAAGTCATGTGCAAGAGTGAACCCCTGAGAAGGCAACCTGGGCTGCAACTTTGACACAAAACTTGAACTTATGCCACTGAAAACATTTTCCAAATACGTTTTGGAGCTGTTTTAAGTTAGCATAAGAACTGAAGATGGCCCACTGAACATTCGAACTCCACATTTTTTTCCTTGTTCACTCCTCTCGGGAGCATAGGGTCTCCATAAGACTCTTTGCTTTGTGGCTGTGTTTTTCTGCCAGGGTAGGTGATTGGCCTGGCGCAGTTAGTCCTAAGCGATGGGTCTGCCATCTATCGCCGTTTACGAACGACGCCTCCGATGTTGTGAGCTATCGCTCATAACGCCATCTGTTGTGTAAATGAGATGATAGCAGGATGGTTGGGAACTTCGCTAAGATGGGTTTGGTGCGCTGTTTTTCACTAATACCCACTTCTCCTTACAGGCGTCGCTGGTGCACCGTGGAGCTGTATGTTTGTTTTCTTTTTACAGCCGAGAGTGAGTGGGAAAGGATCATCTGGGGGTCGAAATTTTCGAACTGGGATATATTGCTGGGCTAGGGAATATTTAGAGGATAGAAACAATTGCAAAAGTTGGAAAAGTACGGGACCATGCACCAGGTTAGGAGTCGAACCCACGACCTCCGGAATGATAGTCTAGTACACTCACGCTACGCTATCGAAGCTGCTGGAACACCGTCTTAATGCCATGCTAAGATCACTTCAGTTTTATATCCTGTACCTAACTGTTTTTTATGAACTTTTTTAAACCCTTCTGGTGTAAGTTTTCCACAAATTTGTAAACCTACGACAACTGACGACATAATCTCTCCCTACCGCGATTCATTCAATCATTTTCGGCATTGACACACATTGTTCTCCATTATATACGAACCTCGAATTCATCCAGCAGTAAATGATGGGATTATACATGGAGTTGCTCATGGCCAGCCAGTAGATGCCCAGATAGACTTCCTGTATGAATGGCGCCTGCGTCAGCGCCGGATAGCACGACGTGACAATGAAGTACGTGTGAAAGGGTAACCAGCAGACGGCAAATATCAGCACCACAACCATCATCATTTTCACCACCTGCAATGCAAAAACCATAAAAAATGCGCGTAACGTGTGCACGTGACAGGTGAGTGCATCGAATGATGCTCGCTAAAAAACTCCATCGACAACGTCACAGCCCACGCTTGAGTGGGAGATTTGTTCAGGGTGCAAAGTGCCAAGAATCCATAATACTTACGCGACGTTTGCTCTTCACGTTCTCCACCTGACGCGGCGTGTACTCGCCAATCGCCTTGGAGCCCCATAATTCGATGCCAACGCGCGAGTAGGTCACAGTCATCGAAATGATCGGCAGAATGTACGTGAGCACCATGAACAGAATGTTGTAGCTGTAATGAAAATAGAGCAAAGCACAAATGCGCTCATGAATATTTTGATATGAAGAGACATCTAGCTTAAGAAAGGTTGGAGGGGAAATGAAATTGAATGCAATCTATGCGCCACAGAAATGCAGATTTATTGCACTGCAACTTAACAAGTCATCGCTCAGCACTTGTCTCTGAATGTTAGTTGCACTGTTTAGCTATTACGAAGATGAGGAAATGTTTTCAGTGTTTCAGTGTATTTGTATCTCATTTGCTTGCAGAATTTTGTATCAATAAATTAATGACATTGCCTTTGCTAACATTGAATTTGCAACAACCAGCAAAATTGTTTTGTATCTAATTTGTTAACAGAATTTTGTATCAATAAACTAATGAAATTGCTTTCGATTACATCGAATCGCAAAAATGCAGCTAAATGTCTTTGTATCTCTAAATTGTTCAGCAATAAATTAAGGAAATTCCTATCGCTTACATCATTAGGCACAAATGTGTCGCGTTCAGGGTTCATTAAATCTTTCCGCTACTTCTTACTTGTGTCACTTTAATGCGCACTTTTGTAAAATAAAAAAAATTACTTGTCTGCCATTGATGCCCTTAATTTGGCCCATACTGAAGTCGAGGTATTGGCCACAAGCAAAGCAATCGAAATTAATGCCTCGATTCCATTTAAGAAATAAATATAAAATATTTTCTCAGTCTACTAATTTAAAGTGCTTTCATAGCTCTCACTCATTGAGACTATTACAAATACTGTTTTCAATCTGCTACGAATAGAAGAAAAACTCAAACACATCCTTACATGGATCCCATACAAAGCATTAAACTTAAAAATAAATAAGAATATTTTAGTCTATTTTGAAAGACTTGTAGATATTCTTTATAGATCTTTATAGATTATAGATAAATAGAATTGGTACTAGACAAATCATGCTCATTTTTTCATTTTTCCTACATGGATCCCTTACAACGCAATAAAACTAAAAAATAAGTACGACTATTTTAATCTATTTCGGAAGACTTATAGACTTGTAGATGATCTTTATAGATCATTCCACTACATGAATCAAGCCTTTTTGCATTTTTCCTGCTCTTGTCCTCTACTTGATTCTAATCATATTTAACGCCGATATTTCAAAAATAAGTCATATGGTAACAAAATGTATTATAGTAATTTTCTGAAGCGCTAATAAATGTATATGACTCATAATGTCTTAAACTGTATTAGATAAAGTGTATATGACTTATAATGGGTTACAGTGGCACTAATGCAAAAATTACTGGTAGAAAATATGGCTTTAAAAAGAATTGAGCTCAAAAGTTTTACGCAAAAGCCCCTCCCCCCAAACTGAAATCCTGTGTGCGTAACTGATGAGTTATACGGTTGGATGGTTCGAGTTTTAATTATTAAGGACGAAGTTCTCTTCTACATATACTAAGGGAACCTAATTGACCTTTGTGCATCTTAAGGTATTTTCTGTTGAAGACAGCTTTTCCATCTTTGCTCCTACGTATTTGTACCCCAAATCATACTGTGGACTTCCCAGAGCAAACATACTACTGTGTCCAAAAAATAAGGTGACATTTGAATTTAAACTGCGCGCGTCGAAGGATTTGGATAATTATTTTTTTTTAGTCAACAGTCAACAAGGAATATTATTTGAACGTTATGCGTCGTTTGCGTAACGCTATCCGCCTAAAAGGGCCGGAATTGTGGAAAGACCATTCTTGGTTTTTACACCACGATAATGCACCATCTCATACTGCACTCGTAATTCGTGATCATTTCGCCAAAAACTCAACCCATATCGTTCCGCAACCACCGTAATCACCTGATCTGGCGCCGTGCGGATCTGGCTGTTCAGCAAGCTCAAAAGACCGTTCCGGGGACACCGTTTTGATACGATAGAGGAGATTCAAGCCGCAGCGAAGATGGAACTGAAGGCCATCCCGGAAAGTGACTACAATCAGTGTTTCGAAGATTGGAAAATCCGTTGGCATAAGGGCATTGCATCGGGAGGGGATTACTTTGAAGGGATGACATTGATTTGGAAGAATAAATAAAGAATTTTCAAAATAAATACAATGTCACCTTATTTTTTGGACACAGTAGTACAAGAATGACTAAGAAAATGGGTAGACTAACATTTTGTAGGGCAACGAACTAACTATACGGGAATTCGTAAGGCAAAACGACCAGACAGGTCCCCAGACAAAACAGGAGTATGAAGAAAACTCTTCATGCTAAAGTAAGAGCACCTCCGTATCCTCGTTGGATTAGCACTGATCTGGTCTCAGTTTCCATGGTAGGAGCATTTTTTCTTATAATGTCTGCATCAATTGCGTTCAAGAACCAGAAACGTCTACACATGTTCTCTGTGATTGCCCTCCACTCAAGAGAAAAAAAAAATCTCTAGTTAGAGAAGACAACCTTAGCGCGAGAGAAGATCTGGAACATACTTGTACAACCCAAAACCGCCGTTCGGATTCGGCGTTAAACTGTAGGTCCCCTCTCCCTTTCCCTTATCCCCTTGTGTATCGTAACACATGTTGGAAAAACCCATTGGGCCCCTTCTCCGAGTGCGTCTTACAGAGGCAGATACCATAACCTAACCAAACCGAGAACCCAAAAAGTACTAAAAGACTGAAGGCTTGCACAAAAGGACACCTCTGCTCGCGGTGCTTAAAAGCCTTAAATCAATAAGAGTGCTACCCTTATGGTCATAAACTCTCTGTAGGATCACTGACCAAACGACTTTCATCTCGACATCTTTAGTCGTTAAGAAGCTATGATGATAAACAACCACTTCACACACGAATAGACAAACAAACTTTGCTAAACCGATTCTCTTGGTGATCCCGAACATTTGTGTTTGAAATAAAACAAACAACTTGAACTAATGGTTTTTCAGACGTAACGAATAGAAAGATGTCATTAGTGTTGGCCCAAAACTCTTTGTGCCAGGTTTCCCATGGACTTGCGGAAATACCTGTTGCACTGATTACTAATCTAAACAATTTCCTCGAAGACCAAATCGTTCCCAGAGGATCCCGTCTGGATACGGAGGGAACTCAATAGATAGGAAAAGGCACCGGTGTTATAAAAAAAAGAAAATCACAATGGACCCAACAGGTTCTCCGGGTGGAAGTGAATGCCGGTTGGATCTACAGAGAACCCAACAAATAGGGAAAGGCACTGTATTTCTAAACAGAAGGAAATCACAATGGATCCAACAGAATCTCCGGGTGGAAGTGAATGCAGCACACACACTTTCTATAACCTAATCTAACCTAATCTAACCTAGGTTAGGTTAGGTTATGGTTGCTGCCTCTATAAGAGACACACTCCGAGGCCCGAAAGGCCCATTGTGATACCATATATATTTGACCCGTTTTGAAATGTGTATGCAACACTGTTTTTTCCAACATATGTTACAGCACACATTTCAAGCGGATGGGGAAAAGGAGAGGAGGGGACCTACAGTTTAATGCCGAATCCGAACGGCGATTGGCAGTTTTTTTTTACACTTGGAGGTTTTGCCATTGCCTGCCAAGAGCGCACTTGTGCGATTCTTGTAATTCTCATCTGCTTCATGTGGATAGCGATAGAAGTAAATGAGGGTTTTTTCCAGCCCGAGCCAGGAATCGAACCTGGGGCGCTCGGTAGGAGAAGCCAGCGCGCTACCCGCTGGGCTATCGAGGCCGGCAAAAAAATTTAACCTAACTTTCTTTAACCTTTCGTTGCATGATTTAATTTCCGGGAAGAAAAAACATTTTTGTTATATTCTTGTTACTGTTGTTAAGTTTTGATGGTACAAATGAAATTTAGTTGAATTCCTGTATCTATGGAAAAAGTTTTGCGAAAATTTGTCATATTCTAAAAGTTAGTTTTATCTATATTTTAGTGTTGGCTACTACGGGGACTCAAACCTAGGTCAGGCGTCACTGTGTACGTCACCACATCACCATCGCCATCAATAACCAAAATTATTTCACCAAATCGAAACACTTTGTGTTTTTAAAGGCTATGGCTGAAATTTTTTATTTTTAACAATTCATTTTTTTCAGTGCATGCATACTTACACGTACTCCTGGTGCGAATGATTGGTGGGTCCGTCCGGCCATTCCGGATAGCAAACCACGCGCACACCATCCTTCGACGGTATCTCGCCGGTGGTGAAGAACAACAACATCGGACATGAGATGGTAACCGAGGTGAGCCAAATGACCGAAGCCGTGGCCAGGTTGCAGCGTTTGCTCATACGCGGCTCCAGCGGCTTTATTATGGCCACATATCTGAAATGCACGAACAAAATTCGATTTGGTTGCTACGGATTTGGCCAAAATCAGTGCAGTGTGTTCGGCAAAGGTGATTGTAATTTAAGCTCTGCGAACTGTTGCGAACTAAACTCACCTGTCGATGGATATTGCCATGAGCGTGAAAACCGAAGCACTGATGCTCAGCGTTGCTATAAATTGCGAAATTTTACAGTACAGCTCGCCAAAGGGCCAATCGTTGTCCAGCATGTAAATGTAGTTGAATGTGACGTTCAAACTGGAGACCATGGCGTCGGCAATGGATAGATTTACTGGGTGGGAAAAAAATCATTTCAAGGTTTACAAGTACTTAGTACAAGAGTACAAAAATGAAAACATAAATAAAGGAAATCGTGGCGATTTTTAAACGAGAGGTAGAAGGAAGGAGGTAAAGGAATTTAAGCCACTTTGGAGCATTATTCATATGAACAATTTCTAGTGTTTTTTTCGTAGTTTCGTTGAAGTGTTTACTGCTTTAAATGCGCTGAAGCGTCAACAAGCACCAAGAAACAAGAAACAACCAACTCACAACTCGGCGAACTATGTATTGTAGTGAAGCCTTTTCCCCTTTTACATTTCCCCCAACTTCCGAATATGAGACGCCATGAACAAGTAACTGCTTGTCTGACCCACATTTTTCATATAACTAACTTGTTTGACCTTTCGAGTGAACGTGGTCGGTGTAATTACGCACAGCTGACATGTTATTTGCATGTAAATGGAAATGGAAATTCTTTAACCGCAAACATTTCCATGGAAAAGCTGTTTTATTAAAAATATTTTCGCCATTAAATAAGCGGCACTAAGAGTCCTTTATGCATGCAATAGGCTGAAGCAAAAAATGGTATGGAATAAATCTTTCGAAAGACACAAAATGAAATTTAGATTTCATATTTGCCATGCAGCGGCGAAGAAGCTCCGGCGAAAAAGATATTCGAGGTGGTAGTTGAAGTTCGAGGACGAGGACGAAGAGGGAGAAAGGGTCTCCGGTGGAAGGACCAAGTTACAGGCATTCAATCATCTCTTGGTGTGGCGCGCTGGAGAAGGCAAAGCCGTAGCTCGGTAACGTGTTGTTATGGCGAGTTAAGTAAGTAAAGTTTGTAAGTTTGAAGTTTGAAGTTTGAGCATTTGAAGGTCGGTGCGCTGGGATCTCCCTAGCTTACTTGATTGACCAATAGGCTGGTTGTCGTAGTCTTTTTCATGAGAATATGCTCAGGAGACCCACTGTTCGGGATCCATTGCTTTCGGCTGTTCTAAGCAGATGTTCGTCGGTAAGGGGACTCTAATGCAGGATGAGCTACTGCAAGTCGATCTGCCGAACAATATTTGCCTTACAAAAAAGATCCCAAGTTGCCGACTAAAAGAGATCCAGAGTCTCTGGGAAACTTGGTGTCAAGAGCTGCTCGTTGAAGACCGCAAGAAGACCCAACTGTGCGCCTGTCCAGATGTATTTTAAGTAATTTTGGACACTGGAGCTAGTGGCTTAAAGTGAAATTTTACGTTAAATATTTTTTCATAAACATTATCCCTCTAAAATCGAGTTTTGTAGAACTTTTTAGCACCAATTTTGAATAAGTACGAAATTTAACATTTAGTAGAATTTTATTGCCAATATTTTCATTGTACAATTCTTCCTTAAAAGTCCTGTTTTGAAGAACATTTTTTGGCATTCCAGGAAAAAGGAATCAAATTGACCCATTTCACAAAAATATTCCACGTAGTATTTTACATCAAATTACTGAACACATCATAGCCTATTCATTTGTGCCCGACCGAAGGTTGATTTTTGGCCGAAGCCGAAGTTAAAGCAAAATGTTCGGCATAACAAAAATATTCAGGCGAAGGCCGAAGCCGAATACTAAAAATCATACTATACCAAACTACAAAAATTTTGTACTATATAATTTTTTTTTAAACCATAAAAATTTTTTAAGAGAAAAACTGATTAAATTTAGCCGTTCTTTTTTTATTCATTATTTTGTTCCACTTAAGAATTAATAAAATAATATATATATAATAAATGTAATATTTTTTTTTTATACTATAAAAACTTTTTTAAGGGAAAAACTAATACAATTTAGCCGTTCATTTTTTATTCATTACTTTGTTCCACTTAAGAATAAATAAAAGAATATATATATAAAAAATGTTTAATGTATATATAAATGTTTAAGTAAAAAAACCCAAAACCAGTCTTAGAGTTTAGTTTTTAACAATTCAATTGACATAAATAGCTGATTAGAGATAATTTTTATTAATTACTCGCAACTTGATGTTCGATATATAATTAAATAAAACCCGATTTTTGATAAAATTATTCGAACAGAGCAAATTTACTTGAATTATAGGGCGAAAATCTTCGGCTAAAGTATTCGGCTATTTTGGCCGAAGCCGAAGCAGAAGATTTAAAATTGGCCGAAGCCTAAGCAGAAGTTTTAAAATTTGCCGAATAAGCCTAATTCCGAAGCCGAAGATTTAAAATTGGCCGAATAAGTCGAATACCGAAGCCGAAGACGAATATTCGGTCGGACACTAGTATTCACCACAAGAATGTAAAAAAGGGAGTAAACTTTGACCTTCCTAAAAAAATTCAGGCGTAAAGTTTTAAAACGCCGATACATGGGTTTAGTTTTTTTAGCCCCTTCTACCAGAATCCGGTTTCAGGACCTTGTTACTTTTTTTAGTGTTGTACAGTGTCATCATAAATGTCAATCATAATCAATCATAAATGTTTTAAAGACAATTTTCAAGAATATCTTTACAGGCATTTCATTTCGTGCACTTCCATTGGGTTTACTTAACATTGGAACAAAACAAGTTCTGAACAGAACAAAGAATGGGAATCTTTTGGTCAAAACGAGCTTTGAACAAATTGAAAAACGGCTACACTGAGATTTGATGACAATTTTGTGAGATGGGTGTGATGAGTGACTGGTTTCATCCAGTTGTAGTTCTTCACCACAAGTCAATTATTTGATACCCAAATGAAGTCACTCATCACTTGTTTCACGCACTCACCTATAAAGTAATTTGTGACAGTGCGCATTCGTTTGGTTGTCATGACAATCCACACAACAATTAAATTTCCACCGGTCGCCACAATAACCATGCCTCCGAAAAGGATACTCCACAGCACCTGACGCCACCAGGGCAGAATGAATGAGATGTCATCGGCGCTGAAATAATACAAAACGTTACTCCATATTTTTTTTTATTAAATATAATAACTAATTATGAATATATAAATAAAATAACTATAGCTTTTGAATTTATTAATGCATTGGAGAATTGTAGGAAGCAAGGACTAGGACCATAAAGAATTTTTGCAATATTATTTTTTGGTTACTTACAATGAGGTGATTTATAAAAGAATTCATCAGTTTGTGGCATCAAAAACAAATAATTACCTACCATGCAACGTAATTATTTGTGAAAGCAAATGGAGGACAAGGACATTCATACATGTGAGTGTGCGAATATATATGTATGAGTGTATTTATATGACTCCACTTTTTTCATATATTTATTTGTGCCCAACGCGTGGTTGATGACACAATTAAAAGCTGCACATTAAAGCAAATTGTTATTATTGCAAAAGTTTTTGAACAAAAACAAAACAATGCTAGTGGCAGTCATTCGCTTTGGCAGCGCGCCGAAGCATAAAGCGCGACCAAGTCGTAAAAGTCGTCTAAGTTAAGTTTTATGCATTCTTTCTTTTCGGCAATTTAAACGAGTTCAGCGAAAAATTATGTGTGTTCAGAAAGCGTTTAATTGTTTGCACTTTCTAATTGTGCTCCAAAATTATTCGCTTTATAAACTTTTTAAAAAAAATAATAAATATTTATTTATGTTCATGTAATGTCCTAATGGGTTCATGTTGTTGTTGTGTGCATTTATGTAGTTTTCATGCAGCAGGTACTCGACTTAATAGACAAATTTTGCCCGCAACAACAAACATGTAGTTGTTTCTGTTATCGAAATGTAGTTGCCAGACAGATTTGGTTGAAATGCGCTTTTAAAATGACCTGACTTGACATGGGTTATTTTAATTATTTTCTATGTGAAAGCAGTTAAACTCATCTGACTGGTATTACAGATTGTCTGTATGTGTGTGATGATATTTCGTTATTGTGTGCACATGGAAAATGCCCCTAAAACATTGCCGTCTTTCAATAACAAAGAGCTTAAAATTTGATTGTTAAACATTTTTTTACTTTAAATTATCACATTTTGGGTATGAATTGATTTTTAATTGTTTCAAATTGATACACGCAAATTAACTGCAGAAAATCAATTTGGATCAACAACTAAACAATTTAAAATTAATTCATACTCAAAATGTGGTAAGGCAAGGTAAGGTATAAGTGAATTATAATTTAATGACACTCATACGCCACGTTGCGCTGCGCAAAAAAATGCATATATCGCAATTACACAGTTTGAATGTATTTTTTTTTTTTTTTAAGCGACGAACTCGACTAAAATGAGCAAACTTCAAAGTCGGATTTCTCTTAACCTAGAACCAATCCAGCCAAACGGCTGGTGGATCTCAACTCAGTATACCTATAGAAAAGTCGCTCAGTAGGTCCCCCCATGTCTCAATTTTTTAGGGTAAATTTCACGCACTGTGTTATAATTAACAAAAAAATTTATGTTGCATTGTAATAGTTGCATTTCAATTATTTTCTTAAAAAACTAATAATAGCTAAGTCCCTGGTTATAACTTTCTTAGTTTAAAGACCTTCTTATTAACACTAGAAAGACCGTTGTTGTAATTTTTACGGCTTACCATTTTGAAATATCTGTTTTTTTAGTATTTCTCACAACTTTTGCTTTGGTGACTTTTATTATTTTATCGTGAAAAATGTTAAAATTTTACAGAAACTGTTATTTTGTGAAAAATTATCCAAATACGATGTGTTCTTTTCGAGATATCTGTAGATATGATATAGGTATAGTCTTTGTAGGCATGGAAAACTTGCGGTCTTTCTAGTATTAAATGAAATTAACCTTTAAAAAGTTTGTTTGTGTGGACTTAGAAGTCTATCTGGAGTTTTTAAATCCCGTATTGGAATGCTAAGATATATTCACTTTGATCTGGGGTCCATAGCATCCAAAAGAATCACCACAAGAATCGATATAGTCATGTTTGTCTGCATGTAGAGGGTGTCCCAATAAAAGTGCTCGATTTGATTTAAAAATAAAACGCATATTCATTGAGCGAGTGGGGATATTTTTATTGCATGGCAAAACGGACATATTTCGATTAAGTATAAATTAAAATATTCAGCAAATGTTTCGTGCATCTCTGATTGCAGACTTTTGGTATTTTCATGAAATTTTCGATGACTTTTTGACAAAAATGTAGCTCTGTCTCACCGATGACGCATTGAATCTCGGCCTTACTGCTTGAACAGAATGCAGTACTACAGCTACAAGCAATATTGCAGCCACTTCAGGTGATCACGGGGTGTGTCGCCACACTCGAAAGTTGTGAACACAATGCTTTAGTAAACGAATAACAAATGTTTTGAAAGTTTGACTGTTATTTGTAAAAAAATTTAACAACATGTGCATAAGAATTATAAAAATAAAAATTATTTTTAATACTTTCAATAAGTTTATGTGTACCTATGACTTTTTATGGTTCAAAAATAAATTCTATTCATATCTCAAAATTAAATACAAAATATTTAAACTGTCGAAAACATTGTTCGCACTCTCATACAAATTCATATATTTCAACTTTTGACAGGTCCTACCACAGCCACACCTACAGCCACAGCTACAACATTCTGTTCCGGCAATTAAGCTCTGTAACTGTTTGTGCTTTCTTCGCATAGATCAGTGTTTTCAAAAATCACGTGTGGCGCGAAGAAGTCAACATTTAATCAGTCTAATTTAAATTCTTACAATTCAAGTTTAGACAGATCCTACCACAGCCACAGCTACTGCCACAGCAACAACATTTTGTTCAGGCAGTTAAGCTCTGTAACTGTTTGTACATACTTTCTTCGCATAGATCAGAGATTTCAGAAAACCTTAAAAAAAATAAATCACTTGGCGTAAAATCGTTCGATCTTGGTGGCAAGTTGACATTAGAATTTCGAGAAACAATTCGATTTAGAAATCGTTGCTTCAATAAATCAATGGTTTTCACAATGAAAACGTGTTACAACAAATGTGTTCAGAAATTGGTCAACATACACAAAAACTCATCTTTCAACATCTTTTATAGTAAATGTATGCACAAATGTGTGGCATGTGTCAAAGTTTTGACATTTAAATTTACTTGCACAGAGTAATAGGTTTCTGACTTCATTATTGTCATAAAGTCAGTATTGAAAGTATTTGCACAGCGACCAAATTAAAAAATTGTTATGTCTTGCAGTGGCGCACACAGGATTTCCTTTGGGGGATACAACTTTTGAGTCAAATACCATTCAACACCATATCTCGTACCAGCAATTTTTGTGTTTGGGGGGATTTGAACCCCCATCAAATTAGCGTGCATTGGCTGACAAAACGACAAAGCAAACCTGTTTCCATGCTTAACTGTCATTCAATCGTAAAAAATACCATTAACAATTTTCTTTAATTACTTAACATTTTTATTATTTGTTCTTTCGGTTAACTTTGTTATCTTTTGATTGCTGCAAATTCGTACTTTCAGAACGTCCACCGAAATACGAAGAAAACACTTCCGGTTTGTTTAAATTGTGCCCATCGTGCCGCCATTGCCATCCAAATTCATACTTTGTACGTGCCGCTTTCGCCACGGCCCAAAGGATTTTAATTATGAAAATGGGCAAGCGAGAACGAGCCGTCGAGTGCGAGTGCTGCGAAAACCAATCGATGCAACAAAATAAACACAACAAACACGCCTCGATCGCATTTTTCTCTCTAACTTTTTTTGATGTTCAATTATTTTTTATTTTTATGTGCTTGGAATTTTCTTGAATGCGCTGGTTGTCGTTTACACCTAAATTTCGGCTGCCAATCACTTTGTTTGCATTCACGTTTAGCAACGATGCATGTTTACGTTTGTCTACAATTGAAGCGGCACAGTTGGGGGGTGAACGAGGCAACGTTCAGCCCGTCAGTCAGCAGCGACCACGCGAACGAATTCTGCAACGCAGTGGGAAATTTACTTGATGGGCAATGAGAAATTGGGTGTAGTAGCAGCTCAAATGCGAAGCATTTACTTTCGAAGCAACACACACACATACACAAAGTGCCCTTGCAAGGCTACAGCGTCGACAAGGACTTGTGTGAACTTTCAAGGTTCGCGCGCAAACGTTGCAATTAAGCGCAAAACAACGTGCAACGTTGGGTGGTTTGAGTGTCTTCGGGCTAATTGTAATTCTGAGTAATGAAGACTTTATGAGTTTTTGAAAATTCCAATAGTTACTTGCAATTATACGGTCAGCCATTTTGAGCCATGCATCAATCTGTCTGTCCATTTGTTTGGCAATTCAGTGGCCGGTTTGCACTAAAACATTCTAAATGATTTAATACGTCGATAATGAAATTTCGTATTGTTTTTACTGGCTTTCTTATTAAGTTTGGATTTGAAAATAGGCATAGTCCTTAATTTGTTAGGTGCTATTCTAATTAAATAAAATGTGATTAATGTATTAGTAATTTTTTTATTAAAAAACATTCAATGCGGCTTAACAATGAGCTCAGATTTTCATATGCACTAGCGATCCTAAATCAACAACAACATCACCAGCACTGCTCGTTCGCACTAACATCAGAACATCATCCAAAATAATCCCATCAAAGACACCAACCTGTGCGTTTTCCAGTAACACCTACTACCAAGCAGTAATGGATGCACAGAGGATGTTCTACACAACCCAGTAATAAACTTTGACATGCGAAAGTGGCTAATGGCAGCTGCATTACCTAAAATTGCTAGTGACAGGCAAATCACCCACCCTGGCAGAACTTCAATCGATTGATGTAACCAACACAACACAAGCTATATTGAGGCCTTTTGCTCCTAAGCGCAGTGAGTAAAGAATGGGGCATAGCTATAGCACAGACTATGAAACATTATGTATGGCTCGAAAAATTTATGAAATCAAGACGAATCCGTTTTGACTTTGGTGTTGTCTTAAATTTCAGAGGTTACCCTTTTGACAAGTCTTGGAAAATCACTCTTACAAAACCGCTTGTCCACTGCAAAGTCCGATATGTGAAAAGACTATTTGTCAAAGTTCGTCTTATTGCTGGAATGATCTGACCAGTGGCACAGACAAGGGAGTTTTGAGTTCAAATCTCCCTAAACCCAAAAATTGCTGGTACAAAATATGGTTTCGGATGGTATTCGGCTGAAAAGTTGTACGCAAAATCACCGCACAAATAAAATCCTGTGTGCGCCACTGGATCTGACTATCATCGAGAAGCTATTGATGTTTGTTTTGAAGAGTGGAATATTTGCAGGAAGGCTTCAACTTGCATTCGAAATAACAACTCTAGTAAAAAATTTTCGATATTGGTTTAGAAAACAATCAACATTTGCAATTAAAAGTATAAACCGGCCAGTATTTTTTACCACGCAATTTTATTTTCCTAAATCGTGCAGTAAGTAATTAAGTGGTTAAGTAAATAAGTAAGCAAACAAGTAAATAAGTAGTAAGTAGTAAGTAGTAAGTAGTAAGTAGTAAGTAGTAAGTAGTAAGTAGTAAGTAGTAAGTAGTAAGTAGTAAGTAGTAAGTAGTAAGTAGTAAGTAGTAAGTAGTAAGTAGTAAGTAGTAAGTAGTAAGTAGTAAGTAGTAAGTAGTAAGTAGTAAGTAGTAAGTAGTAAGTAGTAAGTAGTAAGTAGTAAGTAGTAAGTAGTAAGTAGTAAGTAGTAAGTAGTAAGTAGTAAGTAGTAAGTAGTAAGTAGTAAGTAGTAAGTAGTAAGTAGTAAGTAGTAAGTAGTAAGTAGTAAGTAGTAAGTAGTAAGTAGTAAGTAGTAAGTAGTAAGTAGTAAGTAGTAAGTAGTAAGTAGTAAGTAGTAAGTAGTAAGTAGTAAGTAGTAAGTAGTAAGTAGTAAGTAGTAAGTAGTAAGTAGTAAGTAGTAAGTAGTAAGTAGTAAGTAGTAAGTAGTAAGTAGTAAGTAGTAAGTAGTAAGTAGTAAGTAGTAAGTAGTAAGTAGTAAGTAGTAAGTAGTAAGTAGTAAGTAGTAAGTAGTAAGTAGTAAGTAGTAAGTAGTAAGTAGTAAGTAGTAAGTAGTAAGTAGTAAGTAGTAAGTAGTAAGTAGTAAGTAGTAAGTAGTAAGTAGTAAGTAGTAAGTAGTAAGTAGTAAGTAGTAAGTAGTAAGTAGTAAGTAGTAAGTAGTAAGTAGTAAGTAGTAAGTAGTAAGTAGTAAGTAGTAAGTAGTAAGTAGTAAGTAGTAAGTAGTAAGTAGTAAGTAGTAAGTAGTAAGTAGTAAGTAGTAAGTAGTAAGTAGTAAGTAGTAAGTAGTAAGTAGTAAGTAGTAAGTAGTAAGTAGTAAGTAGTAAGTAGTAAGTAGTAAGTAGTAAGTAGTAAGTAGTAAGTAGTAAGTAGTAAGTAGTAAGTAGGAAGTAGTAAGTAGTAAGTAGTAAGTAGTAAGTAGTAAGTAGTAAGT
Organism: Melieria crassipennis; assembly: GCA_963668005.1. Classification (NCBI taxonomy): domain Eukaryota; kingdom Metazoa; phylum Arthropoda; class Insecta; order Diptera; family Ulidiidae; genus Melieria; species Melieria crassipennis. The sequence goes on along the minus strand of OY764961.1, from coordinate 141,377,512 downwards.
AGTAAGTAGTAAGTAGTAAGTAGTAAGTAGTAAGTAGTAAGTAGTAAGTAGTAAGTAGTAAGTAGTAAGTAGTAAGTAGTAAGTAGTAAGTAGTAAGTAGTAAGTAGTAAGTAGTAAGTAGTAAGTAGTAAGTAGTAAGTAGTAAGTAGAAAAATAAGTAGTAAGTAGTAAGTAAGTTATTAAATAAGTAATTAATCAAGTAATTAATCAAGTAAGTAATGAAGTAAGTAGGTAAGTACAATAATTAAATCATGATTCAAAGTTCAAAAGACACATTTTCTGCAGCCGTTTGGCCATATTTCGATAGGGTTGCCATTTTACAGTCTGCGCTGTGACAAGCAGACAATTGAAATGTCGCTTTCAAACCGCACCTGATGCACCGGAAGGAATTAAGTAAAAATGGCGTCGAAATCATTAAGCAGAACAAATGCGTTCGTTCATTCAGTTATTTCATTTAATATATTCAATTAATTGACAACAACATTCAAATGGCAGACGACAACACAACAATTATGATAATAATTAAATTTCAAAAACAAAAACAACAACCCGGCGCTAATCGCGTCTGATCAAATTAAAGCGGTGAATAGTTTACTGCAGCAGTTTTCAGTATTTCGTGCCATTAGCCTCGACTATCCGCAGCAAAGAGGTGATAGGCCCGAATAGTAACAACGGTGAACACTATTGACGCCAGATAATCGATTATTTTTGGCATAAAGAATTTAATTTCCCAATGTTGTGAAAGACATGTGACTTCAGCAAGTTGGCGTCACTTGCCACACATTGCATGCAACATTGGACGTTGTGTCTCAGGTCGAGGCCTCGTAAGGGTGCCAAACAATTGCAAAGCCAGTATTGACAAAACACTCCATGAATGATGCAAGCAAACCGAATTACATCGGCCAAGGCCCAGCAATTACCACATATTGTAAAAATTTATGAGTGTAAAAGTTTTGAAATCGAATTTAAATCACACCACACAAATTTGACTTACGCTGCAGTAAAGTTGGCGGTGCTGTTGTCGCTGCAATTGCTGCTGTACAACGCATACAGCGACTGATTGCACCAGTCGTAGGCCGCGCCTGCAACATCCAGCTGCGAGTAGTTGCCGCCGCTGTCCACGTCACTGTCGATGCCGCCGCCTAAAGCGCTGAGGCTGCTGTACGCCTGCAAGCCGTCGCCGCCCACATTGGCCACAGTTGTTGTTGTTGTCGTTGGAATGTTAGCGTCGAGCATGGTCGAGTGCAAAATTCAATTCTCGTATATTTGTTGTTGTTGCTGCTGCTCATTTGCATAAGTCACTTAAGTCTGTTGACTTTAGCACCTCGTGCGCGCCATTTTGTTATTGTTATTGCTGTTGTTATTGTTTCGCTTTTACCGCTTTCAATATGTGCACACTTTTTTTTAATTTGTTTCGCTGCCGCTGGCGACCTGCAACGAGAGTAGAGAAAAATGAAAGTTGAAAGCTGTTTGTCGAAGCAGAAGAAGAAGAAACTACAAAATGAAATTTTGAGGCTTACGAACAAAGATTGCATGGGTTGGTGTACTTTTCATTTAATTTCATTTCGGCGCTAACTGCTTTCTCTCTCTCCATTGTTTCGTTTTTTGTTTGTTTTTAATTTTTTGGACAACAAGTGGGTAAATATTTGCTACGTAGCGCTTCCGTTTCCGCTTTCGTTTGCTTTGATAGCTTCACTCTCGCTTTTCGACCAGCAGAACAGACGCGCTTTTCTGCTGTCGCCAGTCGCCATGTTGTCCAATCGAATTCACATTTGAGTCCCATTGTGACAGATTGTGGCAATTGAGTTCATTGTCGACTGGCGGACTGGCTATCAGGCGGATTTATATTGTTATGGCCCGTTTGTGTTGGCCGTTTTCGACAGCTGGCTGCGTTGATTTAATGCGTTTTTTCGGTATTTTTTCATTTTCCTGAAAGTTGACCAATTTTAATGGCCAAAATGAAAACAAGCCGACGCAGCAACTTAAGCCACCGCTGCGCTGAAATGTTATCAGCACAGCAGCAGTGGGAGAAAGCTTAGCGGATTTGGTTTTAGGGTCGCCAGATAATGCGGGCAATGCGGCCGTTCGACGTGGCCATGGATACAAAAACAGATAAACAAGTTTATTTTCACACATTTCTTATTCTCGTTGCCATCAGATTGTGCTAAATATAGAAACTTGTGACTTTGGGATGAACGCATAAATCAAATGCAAAATGCGACATAGATGGCGGAAGAAACATAGATGGCGGAAGAAACATAGAGATGAGGTTTTGCCTATAACACCGTGCGACAAAAATTAAAAAAAATTGTCACACCGAAAAAAATCCATCTGGGCGTGAAACTAGAGACCAAATATAGTAGTACTGCGTACTCAGTTTTTCATTTCTACATCCTTTGTCCTTTTAAAACGACTTCAAAAGTTTGAAGGGGATAAAAAATAAAAAAAATATAAAAATAATTAACCTCGTTAGAATATGGCGATATGTACATATATCAAATGAAAGAGGAAAATCTCAAAATTTAAATAAAATTTCATTTGTATCTATTTGTAAAAAAAGAATAGGAAAAAGGTCCTTTAAAAATTTTAATCCTTTATATCCTTGAAAATTTATATAGAATTTCCTTGAAAAGTAACAATGTTAAAACCCAAAATCTCCATGATCACGTGCCAAAATTTCATTACTCTAACTTTATTGGTTCGAAAGTTATTAAAAAAAGGCGGAAGCTGCAATTCTAATGAAGTACAAAAATTCTAATTTATTTGAGTATCAGTATTTTAAATAAAAAAATAAAATAAAATCAATGAAGCAAGAATAATGAAATTTTGACACGTGATCAGGGAGATTTGGAGTTTCAACATACTTACTCTTCAAGAAAATTCTATGTAAATTTTCAAGGATATAAAGGATTACAATTTTCAAAGGACCCTTTTCATATCCTTTTTTACAAACAGATAAAAAAGTCAATTTTATTTAAATTCTTGAGCCTTTCCTCTTTCATTTGATATATGTACATATCGCCATATTCTGACGAGATTAAGTATTTTTATATTTTTTTTTATATTTTATACCTTTCAAAATTTTGAAGTCCTTTTAAAAGGACAAAGGATATAGAAATGAAAAACTGAGTACGCAGTATTACTATATTTGGTCTCTAGTTTCACGCCCATATGGATTTTTTCCGATGTGAAAAATGCTGTCGCACGGTGTAATGGGAATTTCATCAATTTTTATGCATGCAACAAAATTCAAAAATTTTCAAACACATGATTAAATCAATTTGCTCGCAAAAGCGGAGGCGAAATATAGTAAAACTGCCTTTTTAGTTCTTATACCTGACGTCAGAATTTTATGTTAAGGACTTTAAAATTTTAAAGACATATGTATATATTTCAAATATTTGACGGAGTCGTTTCCATACTTTGAGTAATGTTGTTCAACTACTACTACTGCTGTTTAAAAAATTATTTATTTAAAAATTAAGTGCGATGTAGAATACCAATGTGAGCATCAAATGAAAGTGAAAATTCGCTAGAATTAAAAAAATTTTAATTTTTGGTATGCAAGTACAAATAGGTATAGGCCCTTTTAAAACTTCTCTCCAGAAAATTCTTGAAAATTTCAAATAGTTTTTTTTAAATTTTGTCATAAGGACTAATATGTACACTAAATCTAACTTTTGATTTTGTTAGTTTAGAATACTTCTCTCTATAAAACGAGGAATGTTTTGCACCGTACAACAAATATAAAATATTAAATTATCACATGAATATATTTAATTCTTGGGATATTAGCACTGCTCAAATATTATTAAATTTCTATTAGTAAATTTTTTGATATTTCATTTTTGTGATGTTGAAAGCTTTCCCAGAACTCTATTTCTAACAACAAACGTTTTAGTTCTTAATTTTTGTAATATTTAGAGTTTTTGAAATATTTAATAAATTAAAATTTTTGTGATATTTAAAGCTGTTCAAATACTAATTTCTTGCGACAATCTTTTGAGAATTTTTCATAATAAGACACGTTAGGCTGGCAGGTAGGCAGAAGATGCAGCATCCGTTTAGCCGGGTTTGATACCTCAGGACTTGGTCCTACTAAAAATTCAAACCATCTGGAACTAATTATAAAAAGTATTAAGCCATTTATTAGAGAAAACTAAGAAGGGTTTTAAAACCGAGTAGTAGACTATTCTCCAAGGAAATTTCTCTATAGACAATTCTACATAAATTCAGCAGCAGATCGTTTGTTCCGCGTTTAGTTTGAACATTACCAAATCTTCTGAGCCACTCTAGCTTCACTCTAACTCTATAAGGTCAATATAGCGTCTTGGAATGTCAGCGAATCCCTGGAATCCTCCAATTAGCACTGGTGCTATATCCTTAAACTGATCTTTCCTACAGTATAAAGAAAACTGACCTACCGGCATCATTTGAATACTTAGGACCGAACTGAGTAGTAATAGACAAGTCAGTCAAATTTCTTTTAGGACATTTCCACTTTTAGAACATTTCGTTTTGCGTTCAGTTGTAGCGTCACCAATCGTCACATGATTCCTTTTCAGTTAGAAAGATTTTGACACCCATTTCTCCGCTTCCAGAAAGAAGTAATATCTGTTTGAGCCTTACACCACCCGTTCAGGGCTCAGAATTGAGAATTTGGACCCACTCTTGTCAGCTTATGGGCCAAAAAATTGTGATGGATTTATGCGTGACCGGGTACGTAGGAGATAGTGAGATTCACCTGATTAATTTGGATTTTGTTATATTTCATTAATTAATTACACTGTGCGTGAAATTTACCCTAAACAATTGAGACATGGGGGGACCTACTGACCGACTTTTTTATAGGTATACTGAGTTGAGATCCACCAGCCGTTTGGCTGGATTGGCTCTAGTTTAAGAGAAATCCGACTTTGAAGTTTGCTCATTTTAGTCGAGTTCGTCGCTTAAGTCTTCGAACGTTTAAATGCTAATAGGTCCTAAATCGTTCTGAATATCGCTTTACTGTCTTCGGCAAGTTTGTAGATATTTTAACGACCAACAAATTTACTGAAGACACCAATCCAAAAGAAATACATTCAAACTGTGTAATTGCGATATGTGCATTTTTGGCGCAGCGCAACGTGGCGTATGAGTGTCAATTAATCAGTCATTTAATTATACTTAACCTTTTGCCTGTCCCTTACTCAAAATTGCGTTCGCTGTCCTTTGGGGTCAGGATGACCCCAACCACACGATTATACAATTTATTGACAAACCATGAAGAAATGTTACACATAAACCACAAAAGAAAAGGGGAAAGGCCCTAAAAGAGTTTTTCTCGATTTGTTATTGGGTTGTAAGAGCGATTAACACTAAATAACGCAAGTAGAAGGGCGCACAAAACCGCTCAATCGTTTTTTTAATTCCGCCTGGGGTCAAATTGCCCCCAACGGACAGGCAGAAGGTTAAATGACACTCATACGCCACGTCCCCTACGTCCCCCATGTCTGAATTTTCGACTTGCACAGTGTTATTAATTAATATTTCATTAAAAAGTCGCGTAAAGAATATCGAAAGTTTTGCTGATACTTAGATACTTTTGCTAAGTATGAAAAATCTTCTTATTGAATTTTGAATAATCCAAAATAGTTCAAGTAATTTGTAAAGTTTTATTTTTATAAATTTTGTATACTTCAACCTTGCCAAACATGTTTTATTGTCTTTTTTTCTCTTTGGTAAAGTTCCCCAATATTTTCTTTTATTCTTTTATTCTCACAAATCGAAAATGCGTATTTTCTCATACAAGCTGATATTGACATACATACATACATATGTAAACAGTCAATAGAAAAAATTGTAATTAAGTTTTTATCTCTGAAGAATACATTTGTGGCGCTATTGCTGTTCAGTTTGATTGAAAAACTGCAATTAGTTTTTTTGTGAAAATGTAAACAATTCAAGTGCAAACGTGTGCGAACAAATTAAAGACAAATCAACATCCCAATGTTCATTTAAAGATAATTCGATGCGTATAGTAAACACTAATCTCACTTCAAAGCGAGTCTTGGCGACAATTGGCTGCTTGGATGATAGTTTGTGCGCATCAATTGAAATAGTCGAGCAAATATTTGCTCACATTAATTGGTAAACATTAGCAATGACGACTGAATGTTGACGCAGAAAAATAGAGCTGGCGCACTGTGCATTGTTGTTATGAAAAAAGTGCTCAAAAATATTTGGAATATAAAAGTTAGTACTTGTGAGTAATTTATGATTATGCTGTTTAAAGACTAAATCTTAATAAGGAAATTCAAATTGTTCAAATATAAATAATATTTTAAATTTAAATGCACTAAAACTTTGGCCGCAATCGAGTGAAAATTTATTCGACATTTAACAGACTGAAGAGCACCGAAAAAATGCTACGACTACGCAGTGCAATGGCGAACTGCAGCAACAAGAAGTACAAGTAAAGTATGGAGAAGCAGCAAAAAAAAATCTGTTCTTGACATTGCAAACATTTGCATAACCAACTGAAGCGTGTTGTGGATTGGGAACAAGCGGCAAAGTGTTGGAAGAAGTTTGTAAAAAGGACGTGAATAGAAGAAAGTGTATCCAATTGCATGTAGTTTGGTGTCGAAATGAAATAAGTTTGAAATACTCGTAGGTATTTAAAATAAATCACTTTTAAAATAAAGTTGTAAATTTTAAACCAGGCATTACTTGAAGTAGTGTAATGACTTTACCTGAAATGACTTTATCCTAAATCTTAAAAAAATACTGAAATTTCCTTCAAAAAGTTAAAAAAATCTTCTAAATTTTTTTTATAATTTGCGTCATTTTAAAGGAGTTAAACTTCTCATAAAAAATAAAAATATATACCAACATATAATTTTTTTTTAATGCAGCCTTTTTTTATTCATCTTCAGCTTAACAACAAAACACTTAACAAAAACAATACATATAACAAATGAATTAAACAAAAAGTGCCATTTTTGGCGGGATTTCATTGTAAGAGAAATAAGTGAGAACGAGATAGAACGACCTTACATTTTGTAACCTTACAAATTTTTAACACAATGGCGTTCTTTGACTATATAGTTGCCAAAATATATTTTGTTGTCAGTGTTCCCAATACATCATACTTCTTTATCAAAAAATTTCCCAAAAATCCACTAAGGGTCCGAAAAATTCCCTAACATAAAACATAAATCTCCTAAACTTTCTCCTAAACAATTCTTCCTCTTAAAATTCTCCTAAAAGGCCAAGAATCTCCTAAATCTAGGAGGAAATCTTCCGATCTGGCAACACTGTGTTTCATTGCAAGCAACATCTTTTTTGTTTATATTGAAATGACGAATTAAAGGAAACTTTTGAATTGAACTATTTTTGTACAAATAAAAGTGGTTCTACTTTATATTTTACAATGTTTTTGCGTTAAAGCTGAAATTTTGAAATATTTATTTAGAATAAGAATACTAAAGCTAGTCTTTTACAAAGAATCCTACAAATTCAGTCAGACGCTGTTGCTTAATTCAGGGTGTGAGGCGTCATTTGAACCCTGATTTAAATCATCTTTGTAGCCTAAATTCAAAATATGGAAAAGTACAAAAAATCTCTTTTGGCAGCTGTTCTCTCAGCAGGAAATAGCAAATTTCTGAGAGTAAAATTACCTATGAACAACTACTAATTCCCAACTTGGAATCGGCATAGAACTATGGGTCCTTCTACTTGTTTATCTCTCAGCAGGAAATGCCAAACATTTGAGAGTAAAATTGGTTATAAGAAACTACTAATTTCCACCTTGGAATCGGCATAAATTATGAGTTTTATTATTTGTCATCGTGGCCAAAACCCAATAATGGAAAAATAAACAATTTCTTTCTCAGCAGGAATTGGCTAACTTCTGAGAGAAAAATTACCTATAAAAAACTACTAATTCTCAACTTGGAATCGGCATAGAACTCTGGGTTCTACCAACTATGTACATATTCACATCATTGGATATTTGCTACCATTCATTAAGTTCATCTAGTTGTCAATTTTGAAAAAATCGATTTTTTTTACTTCATATTTTGATAGTATCTATAACTATCATAGAAAAAGTATACGAACGGATTTTGTCGAATTCGTAAACGTCTCTGAGATACAGAGCCTCAAATCCGTCTCGTTCACTCATAGTAACACGGTTTTAAAACATTAAACGCGTTTTTCTCGAAAACACATTTTTTGACCATTGCGCCATGATTCCGTCGAAACTAGTTGACCGATTCACTTGATTCTTGTTTCGCTGTATTCAAAACTTTTTGCTCCACGGGTTAACCCACGGAGATTGCGCTCCATTGACTAGCCGATTTTTGGGGGGAGTTTTTAGAGCAAAAAAAGGGAGAATTTCGAAAAAAAATACGTTAAAACGATGCCGTGGGTCCAATTTTGATCAGATCGGGTTCATTGCAGGTCATCCTTTAATTGGAGTAATGCTTTTTAAGAGAACATTTTTGGATTACATTTCAGACGAACAGGGACAAAGTTAGGATGGCGCAAACGCACCCTTACAAAAAAAACATGGCCGGTACTCAGCTGGCGGACCCCAACAGTGTTCGCGGTAGCACGTGGAAACATTTTTTTTTATAATTCAATATGTAAAGAATAAATATACGAAGAATTATGGCATTATCATTTGCAGTTTCTGAAAAAAAAAATCCCAAAAAAAGCTTTAATAAACACCGTTTGTACTACGCCCTTAATAATGAAAAAACCTATTCTATTTTCAATTTAATTAATTTATTGTCTTGAACCAGAATCTTTCGTTGTTAAAATATGTTTGGCTGAACGAGAGTCAGGATGATGTACACAACAACCTAACACTTATCTTCAAATTTCCAGTTCAAAAAGGAGTTTCAACCTTGCAAAAACGTTGAAGTTTAGAGTGGAAAGTTTAGTAAAGTTAATACGGAATGAAAAGCCTAGAATTTGTAGTATTTTCCTGGCTAAGGATGGGTACTGAAAAGTTAATTGATTGCCATAAGAAGAGAAACACCTTTTCGTTTCTTCTTCTTATTCCTCTTCTTCTTCAGAACAACAACCACTACAGAAGTCGCTGTAAAGCTCATAACAAAAAGCAAAACGAGTTGATTCATTACAATATCACATTGGGACGGCGCGACGATGCCACTAATGATCAGTAAAACCACGAGGATTCCAAACATAAACCTTTCCAACTCTTCCAAATTAAGAGCAGAAGGTTCAGTAAAGTTAATATGAAAAGGGGAGCCTTGAATTTGTTGTCTTTTCCTGGCGAGAGGCGGACACCTACGCCATTAAATGATAGACACATAAAGTAAAAGTTTCATTTTCTTCTTCTTCTTTTTCAGAACAAACAACCACCACAAAATTCATTGTATGGCAATCCTAATATCCTTTTTAAGGTTCAATTGATTGAAAGAAAGAAAAAACCAACCGCTTTTCTTATGACACCACACAAATATTTATTTAAATGACATTTCACCTTCAGATAACATTGTTCAACAATTTATGCGACATTTTATGCGAATTTCCGTTTTGAATTTCAATGTTCCCTCAGCGACAATACACAACGCCGCCACATGATTCCACTCGCTCCGACTCGCCGACAGTCGAATGGCCCTTGACAAGAACCACTCAGCGCAGTAAGCGACTGCATATCAAATTTCATAATTTAGTATTTTTATTATTGTAGGTATGTATTTGTTGCTTTTATCGCGAGTACATACAGCTCAATAATTAATGATAAATGCGAGAATGGTCGCTTGCTTATCTGACAGAAGCACGTATTTCCTATAAAAATGCTACAGTACGAACGTCCAGTCAATTGGCTGTTCCTTAGTGGTGTTGTTGTTGTTGTTGTTTTATATGGAGCCGCTTCTTTAATGCCACATCCTAAGTATGGACGTATTATATAGACAGTCGTTGGGTGTTGGGCAAAGTTGATGTTAATTCTGAGTGCATAAATAGTCATTAACACAATGTGCGGTGTTGTCGTTGTTGTTGCTGCCAATGTCAGTTGTCGGACAGAAGCTAGAGAAACAATTAATTAGCTGTCAATTGAGTTGGTTAGAGTTAAGTTTAATTGCTTCTCTATATAAAAAAAAAAATTGATTGGCGGGGGCAGCATAACGGAAATTAGAATGAAACCCGATAAGCAGAACAGACGAAAAACCGCTGAGAGCAAACTTAGGCACTGACGCAACTCTTTGTCTGTGGCCGGTGTGGTTGTTGTTGTTGTTGTGCTACACATGTGTATTGGACATCAAATAAACTGACAGCATCTAATGACTAATGACACTTTAATGCCAACAACAAACAGGTCGGCTCAGCGTCCGCTGCGTGTGTCGGTGCTGTGCTCGACCAGGTCGGTGCGGACACACTGGCGACGTTCGGCGTGTTGTGTGTTGTTTGTAATGTGAAAAGTTGAAATTCGAAACTAGATAATTAAATGCCGGTTGCGAGCAACAAGCCGATGCCACAGAAAGCAATTAGCGCCTGCCACACTTTGGCCACGGCTGGACGTGCTCAAAGCTTCAGCTCGGCCACTGAGTGAACATTTCCATGGCAACGTTTCGCACTGTACGCTGCCATTTGACAGTTGCTTCTCATTTTATTATGTTAGAAATTCCAGCCATATGTTGCATACGACGACTGACCCAAGTACGCAAATGCTTTCGTAAATATTGTTATTTTTTTTTCATATAATTCACACAATGAATGGGCTCATATGTTACATAGAAAAGGTTGCTATACTCTTATGTCATTTTAGATGTTCCTCAATCAAAATTTCTAAAAAGGATATTGTGACGGTTATGCAGCTCGTTTTCCACAACTGTAGGCATGGCAACCCTAAATGGCCATTGGTCAGCAGCAGCAGCATTGCATACTTTTAGGAAGTATGGTAATTTTGAGGGGATTAGCGCAGAGATGATTTGAGGCAATGCTGGAATGTTCGAGAAAAAGTTGCTACGAAACCATGAAAGAAATGTGAAGATGCTAAAATAGAGTAAAGTCCTTTATCGATTCAGATCAGACCGGAAATCAATCAAAATTTTACTTTACAATAAATTGTCTATCCCTTTTCAAACATCTGTCAGTTGCTGAGTGTGAATGAATAAATTTTGCTATCAATACTCTGCAACTGTTGACATGTTGTTGAACTTTTCGTCTGACTATGATTTCACTGAAAATTCGTTCGGTAAATAAGTAAACACATTAAATTGAACAACAATAGATGCAATGCAATTGTTGGCACTGCACATATAAGTGAATTCAATGGAAGCGCAAATAATGAAGGCAGCCTACTAAAATATCAGATATGTGTGAGATCCATTAAGTTGGTACACATGTCTTGTTTGTACTTCTATTAAGATTGATTAAATGTTGAAACTTTAACTGCAACAAGCAATAAAACAGTTGCTGTGACAAGTAAGTAATCATAAAATTGGTCATTCTTTTTCAAAAAGGTCAATTCTGCCGAGAATTTGGGAGAATCTATTGAAACTTATTACCCGTTTGTGTTGATGATTCCTCAGAATCATCTTCTCAGTCACTTTTCAGTAAAGTTTGCCTCAGTTAGTTAACTTTATTCATTGACTGGAACTTGTAAAGTAATTGATTGACATTTAATGAAATTAACATAAATTTTTTTTTACAGAATGGTCCTTTGAATTGGAAGACTGGCAAAAATTTGAAGAACAAGTAAGACTGTCTGGTCCCTACTGAATTCCTTATAAATTGATTCTCATGGAGATACTTTGCTGAGGTTAATTGTAATCTCTCTTAGTATGTTGAAATATTTCATAGGATCCGGTGCTGGGAAGAGTTCGGGCCTCTTTAACACTAAAAATACCGCAAGATTTCCATACCTACAAAGACTAAATATTATTTCCGCTCATATCTCGAAAAGTACACATCGGATTTGGCAAATTGTAAGTGTAGATCCCTAACTGTAGAACTAATTGTACAACCCCACAAAAAATATAAAAGTCAACAAAGCAAAATTTGATAGAAATACTAAGGAAAATATAGATATTCAAAATTGAAAAACTTTCAAAATGACCGCAAGGGTCTTTCTAATGTTGAGTAGTATACAACGCAACATATCGATCAACATTCTTTGACTTGAGATTCCACTAGTGTAGGACGCCCTTTTCATATTCCTTGACGTGACTGCGCCTATAATTTTTTCATCTCCCTCTGCTTAAGGCAGGTTTCTACCTTGTGCGGCCGAGAAAACATGTTTTTTTTGAAAAATTTTTGATGGGAAGGTTTTTAAGATAAACACTGGAAAATTTTTTCAGATGTAGGTATATGTTTATTGTATAAGTAAAAAAAGTTTCAAGATAAAATATGCAAAGGGGGGGAGGGGGCCATCGAGCAATGGCGGCAGGACTTCCTTACTCGCGGAAGTCCTGCCGCTGTTTGAGATGACTTGAAACACAAAAATGAATTTTTTTCTTATTCTGTATCCTTTTGTCTATGGCAGGAACTAGGATTTTAAAAAACAAATGAAAAATGAAGGATATATGCGATTTTGACTAAAAAACTCAATTTTTACCTACTTTTTTCAATACAAATTTCTATTTTTAATGAGAAAAAATTATTATTTCTTGAAGATCCTAGTTCGTGCCATAGCTAAGACCTTGATAAATGACTGTTTAAAATTTCGTAGCTATTGCTCAACTCGTGTGGCCTAAATCACTTCCGCAAGGTCAAAAAATGTAGTTTTGAGAAAAACGCGTTCAAAGTTTTGCTTCAGCAGCTCGGCGCGCTCGACACCGCTACCTGTTTCGATAAATTGCTTCCGTAATTCGAAAGATTTCAACTTCAAATTTTGGGAGCGTATTCTACAATCATGTATTAATCCAAAAATGCATGAAAAAAAAAATCGATTTTTTTTACCGCACAAGGTAGAAACCCCCCTTAAGTCGTTGAAACGCTTCAAAGTGTTTGAAAGTAACAAATCAAAATGTGTTGTCTCAATACGAACCTCCAGTAAAACATTGACCAGAGTAAAATATATAATATTTATCCATTCTGCTGTTCGGAATATTTGCAGCATTTTTATGCTCTATAACAATTTGTCATATCAATAAAAATTATTTTATTTTAACAAGTTCCAGTCAGGGCATAGAAAATATCACAACGAAAAATACAAAAATAGGTAAAGCCAAATCGATCGATCCGTTTTTTTTTGCAATCGCAAAGATCAACTAAAGAAAAAACGTTCCGAAAAAAATGTATTTAAATGTTAAGCCCTGAAGTCTACAAAGATAAGACAGGAGGGAGGGGAACATTTTCGCAGAGAGACAACGGTACACGCAACTTGGTTTGATATTTCTTTAGGTTGAATTGCATACAAATTTCGATAGCACAACTTTTCCAAGTTTGAATTGACATTTTTTATTTAAAGCCCACAATTTTTGCTGTTAAGCCGCCTGACACCTGAAAAGCAGCATTAATAATTTAAACTGCGCAAATAATAATTTTTATGTTTTTGGGTGATTTTGTAAAAATTTTTATGATTTTTCCCAAATAATTATTTGCATGTTTAAAGTCTAAAAATTTTGCATGTTTTTAGGTGATTTTCTCTAAAAGATTTTATGAATTCGCGCAAATAATTGTTTGTATGTTTTTGGCTGATTTTTCTCTAAAATATTTTATGAATTTGTGCAAACAATTATTTGTATGTTTTTGGGTGATTTTATTAAACCAATTTTATAAATTTGGGCACATAATTATTTGTATGTTTTTAGTGATTTTATTTAAAAATTTTTATGAATTTGTATGTTTTTGTGAAATTTTCCCTAAAAGATTTAATGAATTTGCAGAAATAATTATTTCTATGTTTTTGGGTGATTTTTTCTAACAATTTTTATGAATTTGCACAAATAATTATTTGTATGTTTTTGAGTGGTTTTCTGTAAACATTTTTATGAATTTGTGCAAATAATTATTTGTACGTTTTTGGGTGATTTTTTTGTAAGAGATTTAATGAATTTGCAGAAATAATTATTTGCATATTTTTGGGTTATTTTCACTAAGCAAGCAAAATTTGTATGATTTTCAAGAAAATACAAAAAGCCCACAATATTAATTGCACGCCTCAGCATTTTCCATTGTTTGGCCAATGAACGTCTACCCAAAAAGAAAACAAAAAACACCAAACACTTCGTCCGTAAATTCCGCTGTGTCGAATTAGCGCGCCGCCTTCTGGCCGTTTACATCGAAAAAGGAAACGGAAAGGCGAAGCCACAGTGTGGAGAGTGTGTGCGAAAAACTATTTATGGTGCATGTGGGCTGTTACTTCCGGCTGGGCAGCTGGCCTAAAAGTATGCCAAACTTTTTGAACACCAACCGAACTGGCCATGAGTTATGCAGCAGTTTATAAGCGCTTCCGCTTCACACACACACACACACATACCGCACACACACACATACGTATACACACAAATGCATAGATGAGGATTTAATAAAAAATTTTCAAATTGAAAATATTTCCCTAGAAACCATGTTTGTTCTGCTGCGGCTGTTGTTGCTGCCTTCAGTCACTGCGCATCCAGTGAACGCAATTCCTGACTTTACTTGCTGCCGAGTGGCGACCGCTCAGCAGTCGTTCAGCTGAGCAATGCGAATGTTGCCATGGCCGACAGTTGTGCCGGGGGACATATTTATTTGTCGCATTGAAAAGGGACTGCGAGGCAATATGGCCGCAGCCGAGCAACAACAATCTGCCTGTGTATTTGGACTTTTGTGTGTGGTGTGTGTGTTGCTGCTGCCATTGCAGCGGCGAAATGAATGCGTATTACGAGCAAAGGAATGCATTTCATTTCAGGATTAAAACGGAAAAATATGTGCTTAGAATTTTGTTACCAGCGCTACAATTCTGCGCCATTTATTTCTAATGGAAAACTGTTTTCTATCTTTGCATTATAATGAATTGAAAAAAGTTGTTATTTTTCAAGAATTAATATAAAAGTGTATAACAGCTCAAATTTGGCTTTTGGTGGGGATTTTTTACACATGAATGGCAGATTTTATGAAAAATAGTTTTTTGCTGAAATTAAGAACTTTTTGGGTTAAGAATTTTATATTTCTTATATGTATATATATAAAGTAAGAGGCGTGGCCAGAAGTTTGGCAAAGTTAGTATTACGTGCGTTCTTAAGTGAACAGGACTTTCGAAACAGGATTTTCTTACTGGTGCCACCTATTTGTGACTTAGTGCGTTAGAAATGTTCATCTTCCAATTTCCAGTGAAAATTTCATGATATTTGGTTCACTGGAAGCGGAGTTATTGCTCCTGAAATTTAAGTATTGTTACTGAAAATTGTTGAAATTTGCAATACAGGCGTAGTTCGTATCGCTGGATTGTGCCAAAATAAAACACACTGTAATAGTAGTAGTCACTTTATTTACAATTTCCCAAAATCCCTCAATTTTCATTTCACTACAGTAACCACAGAGTTTGTAAATGATTTTTTAGAAGTATTTACTTCAAAATACATTATTTTATGATTTTAATAAAGAATATTAAGCTGGAGGAAAGAATGGTTGAAACCAAACAATGAAATATTAAATCTGATCATTAAGAAGTCAGCAACAATACTTGCAATTTATGGAATTTGTATTCGCTTGTCCTCGCTCTCCAGCATTATCGGAGACAATTAAAAGTTTTTATGAATGTGAAACAAAGACTAACTGAAGATTTAAGAAAGGTTTAAGTTAAGTTCTGTCTGTTTTAATGTTTCCTCAATAACTAAAGCGATTTTCACGGTCTAAAAACATTTCTAATGAATGTTTTAGATTGTCGGTCAGGATGTCCTTCAGAATGTCGCTAGAAGTCTTTTTAATAGCTTCAACGTCCTCAAAATGCTTACTTTTCACTGGCAAATGCATTTTTCCGAAATGATTAAAATCGCGCGGAGCCAAAGTAGGTAAATACGGAAAGTGGTTGTTGGTTAAATGCAATTTTTGGTTGAAAAATCAATCAGAACTGCCGACCGATGAAAAGGTGTCAGTCAACTTGTTCAGAACAAGGTTAGGTTAGGTTAGGTTGCGGTGGCTGCCTCTATATGAGACACACTTAGGCCTCTTAACGGGCCCGTTGTGATACCACAGGATTCCACCCGTTTGAAATGCGTATGCAACACTGTTTTTTTCAACATGTGATACAACACACATTTCAAACGGATGGGGAAAGGGAGGGGAGGGGACTTACAGTTTAACGCCGAATCCGAACGGCGATGGGCAGTTTTTCTTTCACACTTGGAGGTTTTGCCATTGCCTGCCAAGAGCGCACTTGTGCGATTCTTGTAATTCTCATTCCCTTCATGTGGATAGCGATAGAAGTAGATGAGTGTTTTTTCCAGCCCAAGCCAGGAATCGAACCCGGGGCGCTCGGTATGAGAAACCAGCGCGCTACCCGCTGAGCTATCGAGGCTGAGCTGTTCAGAACAAACTATGATCACACTTTTCTATAGGTAAATTTACAGTTAATATTAGTGTCCGATCGAAGGTGGTCTTTTGGCCGAAACTGAGCAGAATATTCGGTACAACGAAAATATTCGGCCGAAGCCGAATACGAATACAAATTTTTTTCTAATTTCTAATAAAGAAAAACCATTAAAAAAAAACCAAAAACCGTCTAAGAAGAGCTCACTTTCTAACAAAAACAAAAACTTAACAATTCAATTAACTTAAAAACTGATCTTTGATAAAATTCTTCGAAACAGAGCAAAAACCTTCGGCTAAAGTATTCGGCTATTTTGGCTGCAGCCGAAGTAGACGATTTCAACGTACGCCGAATAAGCCGAATACCAAAGCCAAAAACGAATATTCGGTCGGAAACTAGTTAAAATACACTAAAATTAAGTGATTGAAATTCTTAAATCGACTTTAAAGAATTTCAATGAAAAAGTACCCTCAATGAAAAAAAAAACTGAAAATTGGGCCATATAGAGCGTATTTTTGTGAATCTAACAAACTAAAAATTTTTCCGGGGAAACGCCCACAAAAGGCGTGGCTTGGGGGTCAAAGCATAAAGTTTTTATCAAAAAAACTCAATTAATCTCCAACTGATATGCACAACATTAGATAAGTAAAATTCACTAATAAAAAGTTTTAAGCAAAAAAAAAATAATTTTTTATAAAAATTTTTTAAAAACCGATTTTTTTCTCGAAAAAGTCTTTTATAAAGGTGCAATAGTTTTGTTACCATATTGTAGCCTGTGAAATTCCCTTTACAGTGAAATATAAAAATGTATACTTTTGTTGTTTTTCAATGTATATTTTTAATTTTTTTTAACTTGACCTTTGGTCCAAAGTAATTTCGTAGTCATCTTCGCCATCACTTTCGGACAATGAGGGCTGTTGGGGGGTTGTGCAAAGTACCTTCCGTATTAAAAAACGTTTTCAAAAGATCCTGATTTCTAGCTTTACATTCTTTAAGAAGCATAAACTTTGCCAGATAGCCATCGACAAAATCAGAAGTTTTGCACAATTGCAAAACATGGCCATTAGCACACCAATGACTATCTTCGCGGGGTATTAATTTCCTTTTCATTAACTTTTCAAGGACATTTTCGCTGATCTCAAAAGCCTCTTCACTTTCAAATAGCTGGTACAATTTGAAGAGATTCATGTGGTCTATATTGAAATAAAAATGAAAATTTTGGATAGTTTAGAACTAAAAAGCACACTTATATCCTTCGTTTATCGTGTAACGGTACTTTTCCACACTTATATTCTTTGCTTACCGTTCAACGGTACTTTTCCAGGAGGTGCAGGGTGGTAGTAAACCACTTTTTTCTGTATTAAAGTTGATTTTGTGTGGCCAGCCTTCGGCCGGGCTGTTTGAAAAATAACCCTCATGGGAGTAACTAGGGGATCAGGTTCAGTAAGGAGCGTACAGTATGTTTATATTCAATTCCTATGATTGTAAAAGATCGCGCCTAAGCAATAAGTTTCATAAACGCCATTTCAATATTGCAGGCAGATGCTTTTAACTCAATTTAAATTTAAATATAAAAGTGAAATCACAAAAATATCAAATGTTTTATATTTCATTGTAAAGGGAATTTCACACACTACAACATGGTAACAAACTTATTGCACCTTTATTATTTTTTCGAGAAACAAATCCGTTTGTAAAAAATTTTTATAAAATTTTTTTTTTCTTATCAATTTTTATTAGTGCATTTTTTGTATCTAATGTTGTACATTAATAGAAAGGTATGAAAAAGATCTTTCGTTTGATACCCATATCGTGTAAATCAGTTAACAGATAACAACTTTGAAATTTGACCCCGAGCCACGCCTTTTGTGGACGTTTCCCTGGCAAAATTTTAGTTTTTTGGATTCAGGAGCCAACCTTCTATATAAAAGCATACTCATTTATTTTTTTCACGTTCGCTATACTGCATTTATGCCCATTTTTATACCAATGCACAGTGATTCGTTCCATAGACAAAATTCAAAAAATTTATGGTTTCCGAATTTAACGATTTTGATGTCATTTGAAAGAAAAAACTCCAACTAAAAAAACCCCAAAAAATCTGTGCAAAAAATCAATTAGTGTCTGTGCAAACGCGGCTCAAAGTTGAAACTTTTTTCACAAAAAAATTTAAACTCATATTTTCTGTTTTTTAGTCTATTGAGTACAATTTTAAAAATAATTGGTTGCCACGAAGCTGCTTAAACTTTCAATATAGAATAAGAAATGATGTGGCCATTTTCGTGTTTAATGTTTTCCCAAAATTTGCAAAGCGTAGGCTTTTACTTCACTTTTAATTCAAAATATTTTTCTAAGTTAAAAATCTGAAAATTGGCAAAACTTAGACGAAAATATCTAAAAAGTATGTGAAAGTATGTTCCTGGATTTTTTTTATTTTAAGAATCATTCTTTCTTTGTCGGATAATGTAATTGTATCCTCCGATATCTTCCGATCTCACAAAATAATTCAATTTGAAAAGTGGTCTAAACACGTATTTTTCGACAAAATTTATTTTATTTATGCCTAAAAGTATGCAATTAGCACGAAAAATTATAAGATCTGCAAAAATGCAAAACATACATCTATTATTATCGTTTTTATTGCAAAACCAGAGGGTCCCGATACAATTTCTGTTACTCTTTGGAATAATCAATGTTGACGTTACCGATTAAATGTAAAATCTGAAAAATCTAGCCAACACATTTGGTACTATAGCTTTCCAAAAATGACGAAATTTGCAATCACTGTGCAATGGCACAAACATACTGTAGCGATGAGGCACTGTGCTGTGCTATGCATGAATAGCATACTTTTAGGCATGCACTGTGAAGTACGGCAAATTTGGTATAATTCGCTTGGTATAGTCCGATATGGCAAGGATGGTTCGCGAAGAAATGGGCTGTACGAGAATGGTCGAGCGTTTTCCAACTGGAAGTTACAAGAAACTTCGGCGCGATAAGAAAACTGGTATAAAAGCAGCAGTGTGCAGCACAAGGAGTGGAGTCTTAGTTGAGCAAGCAAAGTAGCAACAACTGTAGATACAAGCAAAGTGTAAATCTGTAAATAAAGTGATTGTTGATTTTTGACTGCGTTTTGCGCTGAATTGAATGAAGTTGTTTTATTTTCAAACACAATCCAGTATACGAACTTAGAAAGGTAATTTTCGTAACAATACTGTGACGATCAGGCAGCTCGCTCTGCAAAATGATTTACCTAACACCACAATAACCAGCTTCCAAAAATGTAAATGAAATATGTCAAAACGAAAATGAAGCCTTACATTGATTTGCATTCATTTGTTGCCATTTGATTTGACACTTTATTGTTTGATTCAAATAAATTCAAAATTTGCACCCATTGTTTGGCCTGTGATGCGATAAAATTCCATGCTCGTTTGAATCTATAATTAAATATGTGCGTAGATATTCCTATTGTGCAATGTGTAAATACGTACAAGTCGATTGTTTGAATAGACCTGATAAGGAAGCTATTGAAAATTGCTCAACTTTATTGGCTGCTATGATTGAAAGCCATCGACTGCACACAAAAGAACAAACACATCAATCAAACAATGCAAATAGTTGCGTCATTAACAACATTGTTTTATATGCAGCTGAAAATAATTTTGCTATGATTTTGGCAAAGAAATAAAGCAGAGTCAGTCATTTGCGTTGATGTGAAATATTTTGGTTTACATGGAAAAATGTGATGCATGTAACAATGTGACTTTGATACATTGACTGACTCAAACCATTGTCAAACCAAAACTGCGCATTTAAATGGCTGAAACTTTGATGAGTACCTTTCAAAAGAAGCGCAAATAGCATCGTCGTGTTGAGGTCGGAAACTTTTCAGACAATTCTCGCATGTAAACATAAACTTTTGGGCCCACACGGAGTGATATCAAATATAGAAAAAAGCAATTTTTTTATTCTGCACTAAAGTAGGGAATTATTTTTGCAACTTGCTTTATTCATTATTAATTTTTACGGAACTCATGAAATATTTCATTATACCAAATCACCAAAAAGAATTCCACTAATACGAATTATTAAAAGATTTCCACTCACACAAAATGTTTATTACACAAAATGTAAATCAAATTCAACTTCACATTGAATTATCGCAGTGACAGCACTAAAAATAATCGATTGCATAAACAGAGGAAAATTATTTTCGCTTTTCCCATTATTTATTCTTCACAGAGCAACACTCTATAATGGGATTCAACCATCAAGAAGTAGGAATTTGGTTTATTGAATGTTGTAAACAAGCTCGAACTGCACACAATTTTCAATACACAAAGTCGTCTGCACTTTCAGGGCAAATCAGAGCAAAGCATTTTCAAGCATTTCGACTTACACTCGAACGTAGGCGTTGTTTTTTTGTTTGCTTGTGTTAACGACGCAGTCGGGCCGCAGTCTGAAGTGCCGGCAGGTGATGAAGGCTGCTGTTTCTGCTGCCGTGGTTAATGTATCTTAATTGGCGCTAATTACCTCAATCAGTGGTAATTTTTTTTTGGCAATTATAAACTTGCAGAGGCCAAACACCACCGTCGGTGCTATTAGTGTTTTTTATATTAAAATGTTCTGGCCACACACTGAAAACATCACACAAATAAATCACACTGATTGTTGAACACTTTAATAAACACCTTTAAGTATTCATTTTTATAGGTACCTATGTGTTTTTTTTTTGCAAGTATTCATTTGAAATCATCAGCATTTTTGGAATTTTTCATAACAAAACATAATAAAATGCAAAAACAAATACTTCTAATGTTTGGTTGGCAAATATTTTTAAAGCTGAAGAAAAGTTGTAAACAAAAAATTTCTAACAATAAATTTTTTTAAATGAATTTGGATTTTTCGAAATACAAAAAATGTAAGAAAATAATAATAGAAAATGTTTTGTATTTCATGATTGTGTTGAAGAAGAATGAAATCAAAATTGTTATATTGACATATATATTTCTTAAACATGTTTACTTATTTTTATATAATTGTTAAACTTCTTGAATTTCAATAAATTCTTATAACTTATTAAACAATAAATATATAAAAAAATTCTTAACATATTTATTAACTATATATTAATGACTTCTAGTCCAACAATGAAATATAAAAATTCACAAAATCTTTCAATATATCAGAAAATTAATAATAAAAAAAAATGCCCAAAAAACAAAAAAAAAATAGTAAAAAGTACCTACAAACACAAAAACTTTAAAGTAAACAGTTAAAGCAAATTGAAAACTAAAACTCACAAATAAGAAAAAGTGAAAAAAAGAAAACTAAATAATTATAAAAAAAATTTACAAATACAAACCTACAAATTTCAAGTAAACAGTTAAAAACAATAAATTCTTAAAATTTTAATAACTTATAAAACAAAAAATATATAAAAAATTCTTAACATATTTATTAACGATATATTTATGATTTCTAGTCCATCAATGAAATATAAAAATTCACAAAATCATTCAATATATCAGAAAATTCATAAAATAAAGCCCAAAAAACAAAAAAATTTAAAAAGTACAAACACAAAAACCTTAAAGTAAACAGTTAAAACAAATTGAAAACTAAAACCAACAAACAAGAAAAAGTGCACAAAAAATAAAACTAAAGAATTACTAAAAAAATTTTAAAAGTACAAACACAAAAAAATTTAAAGTAAACAGCTAAAAACAAAATTAAAAATTAAAACTAAAAAACAAGAATTAAAAAGTTAATATTTG
Organism: Melieria crassipennis; assembly: GCA_963668005.1. Taxonomy (NCBI): domain Eukaryota; kingdom Metazoa; phylum Arthropoda; class Insecta; order Diptera; family Ulidiidae; genus Melieria; species Melieria crassipennis. Next base: position 141,355,264 of record OY764961.1, on the reverse strand, counting down.
CATATGTAAATAAAAGAAAAAGTAAACAAAAATCACAATAAAACATAAAGTACAAAAAATAAAAACAGAAAAGGACAAACTAAAATATAAAACATAAAAAAATTATATCTATTATTGCTATTATTAAATAATTTAAAATCAAACAAAAATATAAAAAAATTAAAAAGGACAAAATAAAAAGAATTAACAAATAAAATTGAACACTAAGTACTAAAAAAATTTGAGATATCCCAAAACTAATCAACATTTAAAAAATTGAAAAAATTTATAAGTACCGAACAGCATGGAATTTTAAACCATCACTTAGAAAAAAATGTAAAGCTGAAAACACAGAAAGCAAAATTAAGCATTTAGAATAAAAGAAAATTTAAAACAAAATCAAAAACTTAAATATAAAAAATTGCAATTTAAAATTAAGCTAGAAAATTAAATTAATTAAAATATTAAAATAAAACATAAACAATACAATAAAAATTAAATGTTAAAAATAAAAATATTAGAACTAAGCAGTACAAAAAGAAAAACTATGTAACAAATAACATTAAGCTTTAAAAAATTAAAGATTAAAAAATAACTGCAAAAAAATAAAGAATAAAATAAAACTTAAAAAATTAAAAATTTCTAATTTAAAATTTAAAACTTAAGTCTTATAATTAAAATGAATAATTCAAACTTCCAAAAAGAGGTTAAAATTTAAAATTCAAAAATTAAATATTGGAACTTAAAAATTAAAACTTTAAATAAAAAATTTTAAAATTTAAAAGTACAAAATATAAAAATTAACAATATAACAAAAAATAAAGATGAAAAATTAAAATGTAAAAAATTAAAAATAAAATAGATATTTCTTATGTTCGAGTTAGTCAATTAAAAAAATAAAAATCAAAAGTGCAACACAAAAAGAAAAATATAAAACAAAAATTTTAAAATAATAATTAAAAAACTATTGTTAATAAAAAAATTAAAAACTAATTTGGAAAACAAAAAACTAAAATTTAAAACTTCAGAATAAAAAATTAAAAATTGAAAAGTACAAAATAAAAAATTTGACAAATAACATTGAAAAATAAAAATTAAAGAAGACAAATAAAAATTTTAAAAAAGTATAAATAAAATGTTTCTTAAATTTAAGTTAATAAGAACAAAATAAAAAATATTAAAATTATAGTCAAAAAACAAAAAAATAAAACACAAAAATTAAAAATAAGATTGAAACAAAAGAAAGTTTAACATTAAATATAAAAAAATACAAGTAAAAAAAATTCAGAACAAAATTACAAGTAAACTTAACATTAAAAATTTAAAGATAAAAATAGCAACAACAAAATTAAAAAACTCTTTTTGACAATGAAAAAATTTTACTTTTTAAGCAAAATAATCAATCGAGAATATTTTTCACTAAATTGTATAAAACGATCAAAGAATTGAGTTCAAATAAAACATTAGAGCAGGAAAAATAGTTGTTTCAAATTTGCGAATTGTTTGGAAATTCACAAGGAAGTTTAAGGATTTAATTAATAATTGACTGGCACGACAGCCCGCTTACGCGAGACTAAGGCCTAGCTTCCCGCAACTACCCGTGTTGTGCGTGTGAATTTGCACGCGGGTGGAAGGGACCTACAGTTTTATGCCGGTTCCAAACGGCAGGTTGGGAGCTTTTTCATAAGCAATTTTTACTCTCAGAGGTTTGCCATTTCCAGCTGAGAGGACAGCCACCGAAAGAGAAAACGAGCTTTCCCGTTATTTTTTTTTTTAGGTGTTATTACAGGCAGTATTTGAACCTGGGTCGCTGCCTTTGACTCGCGGTCCAACGCACTAACCAACTGAGCCACGGCGGCTGCGGTTTAAGGATAACAGCACTTAATAACACTTAATTGACTTTTTGTTGTTCTAATTAAAAAACAAAATTCTTTTTCAATTTGCTGAATCATTTGAAATCACGAATACTAAAGGAATCATTAAGGAATAACATTATTGTCACCATTTTGGTTGAATTTATGTAGAATCTTTAAAAACATTTAAGGATTCAATTTGGGAAACGCACTATGAAAACTTTCGGTGTCGATAAGCTTAATCAAAGAATTTTTACAGTGACATTGTTTTGTTCCGATTAGCAAGAAATTGGTTTATATTCCCAAATTCATTTGAAATTTTGAAGAACAACACTAAAGCACATCAAGACTTTAAAAGGACATTATGAATACTTCTGGTGCTGACAAGCTGAACCCAAAAATTTTTTTGCATTATAGAATTTACTTGAAATTTGCAATGGTGTTGAAAAATAATTGTAATAAAATAATAAATTTGTTGAAATTATAAGAATTCGACAAATCACCAATTATAAAATTACCAATAAATATTATAAAGAAAGTGAAAATAGGAGTTTGCTATAAGAAAGTAAAGTCCTTTTAAGAAAGTGAAAAATAAATTTCAATAGGAGGATCCTAAAAAACGGCCACCAAAAAAGAGAAGCTGGTGAATTTTGCTTTGCTTCCATTGCGTGCATACCGATTTTTTGATGAAAATATATACATATACGTATATATATGTATATATAGCTTTTTGCACTATTTAACCTCAATCAGAGGTTTTAATCGCTTTCTGCTCCCAACCCACACAATTTCTGCACTTTCCTTGTTTCTTTCACTTTAGACATCGATGTGCATATATCATTTGTTTTACTAACTATTTGCAATGAGTAATCAAGTACTAAATTTTTTTTAAATATTTATTTTATCTCAAGCGAATTTTTACAATTTTCTTTATTTATTTTTTTATCGCAAGCGAATTTTTTAAACTCCGAGTAGAATTTTTTAATTTACGCACACACGCTGCGCTGTTGATAAACACTGAGCGGACGAGCAGCAATTATTGGCGCCGATAAACAATTGGCAACATTTTTTACCTCCAACGCATTGCCGAGGTGTGAATGAAGTGGCCGCACCATTTAATTTCGCTCTTCACATGCAACACGCTACGCGTTGGGTCTGGCCCGGCCTGGACGCTTTTGGTCGTTCGGTCTGCTTCAGCACGCGGAATATGCGCGGAATATGCGAGGCCACCGACTGACTACTCATCGCTTGTTTGGACAACCGTTTCGCTGAAAGATTCCCGCCGTACTGACGCTGCCGTCGCGGCGATAAAAGACCAATTGATGCCGGTCGCCGCCGTTCGTTTAGTAGCAAATGAAATGGTAGTGGGAAATCGTAGTGAAAATTTGAAAGCATTTGAAGAGAAGACCTTCAATCTTTCTTCTGTTCAACAAGAGAAAATTGAACACGATTGAACAACAAGACGAGAGAAAATTGAAGACGATTGAACAACAAGACGAGAGAAAATTGAAGACGTTTGAACGGGCGCCGTGCAATGTGCCAAGTTTCGCTCATCGACACAATTTGCTCGCCGGCCGCATTGCAACTATCGCGTCTGCGCTTTGGCTGCTTTACAAATTTGCCGCTCGCAATGCTCTGTTTTGGTCATAATGGAGTTTGGCAGTTACCCGTTTGCCGGCATTTTCGTAAACAAATACAGTGCAGCACGTGCTGCTCACAGCCTTCTGTGGGGTCACTGGGTGTGTGGACTTTGTCTGCTTATCTGCATGTCGTTGTGTTTGTGTGTTTGTTCCTGTGTGTCTGTGTGTATGCTCACATTGTGTAGAGTGCATGGGAATATTTTTTATATTTTTTTATTTTGTATACAAGTCATATGAGTTGACTTTTTGCAAAGTCCATACACAAACACACACACAGTTGCAGGGCTTTCAATTAATTTATGTTGTTATTTTGGAAGTAATGAAATTATTTGGCAGCGGTTTTATCTTCTGTGGCGGCAAGTATGATATAATAGTGTAGCGCTTTCTGAAAAAGAATTTAATCTTTTTATTATTGTCAAATATAATTAAGTGCTGGCAGCGATTTCCTTTGTTGAAATTTTGTATTCAAATTTAGGTAGAAATATTTTTTAGTATTATGTATGCATAGTGAAATTATTCAAGTGAATCAGGTAGAATTTTAAAAAATATTTGTCATTTATGTCATAATGCCCAAAAAATTAACCCTGAATAATAGACAATAGTTCAAAACTTGGTGAGGTTTCAAACAAAATTTAAAATTCCAAGAAAATTCTAGTAAAGTCGCTCCAATTAACCTCGAAATTGCAGGAAAATCGTCTCCGTTGGTATGGACATGTAATGAGACGGCCTGAGGACCACGCGGTAAGGCAAGCGCTGCAGATGAATGAGATAAAAAGAGGACCTGGTAGACCGCGAAAAACCTGGTTGTACACAATCAAGAAGGACATGCAATGTAGAAACGTTAGTGAGGAAACAACACAGGACCGTACTATTTGGAGATATCGAACGAGGAGAGCCGACCCGAACTAGGGCAAGGCTAGGAGAAAGAAAAAGAAGAACATTCTAGTAAATCGTTGCTGTATTGGCAGCAGAACATTTAACATTTAAGAAAAAATTTTTGTTGTGTTCAGCGTACTAATGAATCCAAAAAAATTTATGAAAAGTGCAGGCTGCACTTCAATGAATCAGAGAGTGATTTGAGCGGTGTTGGGTTAATGCAATAGAGAAACTTTTTGACAAAATATGTGTCATGTTTTTTTTATTTATGAAGAAATATGAAGCCATGTCAAAATCTGGTCTACTGTACATATACTGTGGTATTATGAACATTTGTGTAGTCTCATAGTGAAATCAATAAAGTGTACCATGTAGATGACGTACACTTATTTCTCTGAGTAGCAATTGTCAATTTATTTGTGTCAGTTCGATTAACCTTTATTTTTGTTGTCGCTAAACTAGCACAAAATTTAAAATTGACTTTCAGTACTCCAGAAATATATATTTTCGTAATGCATTTTATGTTAGAAAAACATAGAAACTGCATTGCCGGTCGTTTTTTTGCAGAGATAGCACGTTTTTCCTGGCATTTTATTGCGTTTTTTGTGTCGGTTTTGGTGCAGAACGTATTTTCAAAAAACAATTAATTTTGAAATTTTTTCATACAACACAGACGGGTTATGAACTCTGACATTTGTCAGCATAATGACAATTACTGTCAGAAAATAAATGTACGATGAAGAGAGAGTTCCTGCTATCTGGCACACTTTATTAACCCGGCATTGGTGTGGTGGGGTATACCATACCCCAGAGGTTGTATTTTTGTAAATAACACGGACATCAGTTTTATGCGGGCACTATTGCTTCTAGTAGCTGTTTATAACAGTCCAACCATACACATTTGCTGTCTAAAAACAACTTAAGTGTGACCAGATTTGAGTCACATCCCGCTAAAGTTCATTGGGGTATGACATACCCCACCACACCAATAACGTAACTTTTTGTGTAAATGATTTTGAATTAAAATTTTTATTTTTGATGGTCTAGTAGTCGTCGATTTATTAAAAAATATACCGTACGGAAAAATAAGAGGCAAATACCAACTCTACAACTGCTACGTGAAAAAAAGCTCCCAGTTCAGTATTCGCATTCGTCGCCGTAGAAAACGAATGTCGTATGTTCCATTGAATTTAATAGCACATACGACAATAGTTTTCATCGTATCATATGTTCAAAAAAATTTCATTAACCCTAGTTAGATAACGTTATTTTTTGTACTGAAAAGATAACGATACGTCTGAGAGGCGTATGCTAGTTTATATCCTTTTAAAAGTGTTGTTAGAAGGAATATTGATAATTTTCTTATTGAGATCACTTATTTCATAAATTTCTGTTAACATTAAATCATTTTTGAAGTAAAATATCGTTTGTTTAGTAAAATAAAAATGAAATTAAAATTGACGATTGAGAGAGAGAGAGCAAAAAATTCAAAAGGCGTACGTCTCGCAGACGTACCTTATCTAAGCAGGGTTAATACACAAAAATATCATGATTCTGTAAATCCTTGAAATTAGACGAAGCTGTACCAAAACGTCGTCAGTACAGCACTCGATGTTCGGTTTGTCCGAGAGCAAAAACCTTATACGACTTGCGAAAAAAGCGCTAATTTTGAGACCCTGTAATTCGCTCCTCTTTCAGGGTAGCTACCAAAAATTTAAAGTCACATAACTATATGTATTTCATTTTTAAAACTGACTATGTTTTTTGGAAAATTATATACAGAAATGTTTTTAAACCCCATTATATGAAGTCAACTTATAAATATCGGTACTTTTCGTTTATTTTTGTTCTATTTGATATTTTCTTTTACAAATTGCTTGCACATGAAGTGCTTTTGTATTTTCTTGCGTAAAAGTAAATGAAGAATAATATAAAATTGCTATCTTTTATATTTGTGTTGTTTCGTGAGGTTGTTGCTATATCAAGTCTTGGGGTATGTCATACCCCACCATACCAATAACGTAATTTTTTTCCACCACACCAACGCTGGGTTAATTTCACTATGTGTAGTCTTAGAGGTGACAATGAAAAGTCACTTGTGTCATTTGGGTTATACATTTTTTTCATACTGAAATAAACCAAGTGATCCAAATAGAGACAGTATTCTTATTTCGACACCTTCTTTTGTCAAATTGTTTTTTTAACCCTCTAGCAGGCTAGTCCGCCTGTAGGCGGGGTGTACTATTTTAGCTTTAAAATTCCAAACAAACCTATTTGTGTTTTAAATCGCCAAGAAGGCTTTAAAAAACAGTTCAATGCATGCACGGGAGAAATTTTTTTTATCATTGTGGTAATATTTTCGGCGCCATGATCATTTAAAGCGTAAAATTTGTGTCAAACAGGTGTAAAACTAATTTGTGAAACGTTGTGATTTTCAAAAATTAATTTAAAATATCTAGAGATTTTTGATAAAGCTCAAAAAATTACTGGTAAGTAGATAAAAGTGTTCTTAATCCAAAGGCGTTTTTAAAAAAAGTGTTATAAAAGTGAAAGGTTACAAAAAACCCTTTTAATCATTGCCCGCCTACAGGCGGACCTGCCAGGCTACGCAACATTTTACGATCTTTGTTGCTCATATTGGCCTTTCATTTGTTTAGATATGCCGCGACGAGGAAGTAATAAACTCTCAAATTTATCTGATGGAGAAATTGTGGAATTCATGGAAGGCATGCATTCTGAGCTCGAGTCTAATGAAGAGTCAAATGGAGAATTAGCGACGATGATAACGATGATAGGGATAATAGTCCTTTGGCCCCAAATATTGAATATGTATGAAATTGATCAATGTATTGCGGTAGACAGCATTCCATCTGTTGATTTGCTCTGTAATGTGGTAGACAAAGGTTTGAATGACAGTAACCTAAGCAATATATCTTCAGTAGCTACTTCACCATAAGTCATTTATCAGCAATTACAACCAACTGTGCTGAAAAACCACACACTGATGAACAAAATTAAAAAATTTTATATTTGATAACTAAACCGGCAAAACGGCCCCGATCGCCATTGCCATCGTAAGAAGAAAGCCCATTTTTTTAATCTCATTATGGTGGTTTTGTCGGAAATATAGCTGAAATTTATCCAAAGTCCAAAGTTTATTGATATGGCATTGGTGAATACGTATCTACTGCTTCGACGTATTCAAGGGGCGACCATGTTCTAACTTCCTAAATTTCGCAGAGAACTAGCGTCTGTCCTTTGTCAGAAACTGCAATGACAATGTAAACTATCAGGTAGCCCGTCCAAAAATATTTCAAATGACCGGTCACCGCCACCAAAGAGGACTTACATACCGCCTTCGGATGTACGCTTTGACGGATATAACCATTTATCTGATTTTTTGGATCGCAAAGATAAACGAATGTGCAAAAACCAGAAAATTTAGCAGAAAATAACATTTCAACGGCTGACTTTTCTCTTTAAACTTTTTAATTCGTTGTCTCATAATAAACCAAATTTAAATCACTCCTTTATTTTTTCACTCCTAAGCCGGCAGGTCCGCCTACAGGCGGGGTACCTTTTTTCTCATCTGGAAGCTAAACTACTCATCAATTAGAAAAAATAACTTCATTTTCGACTTTTCTGATCCAAAATTAGCCCGTCTATAATTTTTTCATCGAAAAAAAAAATTGGCCTGCTAGAGGGTTAAATGTCTTTTCCATTATTAACTCGAAAAAATTGCACCTGAAAAGGACCTAAGAAAAATAAATACATAAGTAAGTAAAAATAAAAAAAATAAAAATAAAAAAATAAAAAAAGAAATAAATTTATACATAAATACAAGGTGCAACCCAAAGTAAACAGGACTTTTATAAAATAAAGAAAACGGATGATTATTTTTGTATAATTCTTTTTATTTATTCAAAATACTCTCCTTCTGCTTCGATACAACGTTTTGCACGGTCCAAAAGCATTTGGAATGAGTGTTTTAGGTCATCGGCCGGCATCGCCTTCAGAATGTTGGTACAAGCCTTTTGGATGTCCTCAACGTCCTTATAACGGTTTCCTTTCATCGGCAAATGCAACTGACCGAATAAGTAGAAGTCACAGGGAGCCATATCAGGCGAATACGGTGAATGATTGATGGTAAAAATGCGATTTTTGGTCAAATAATCGGTCGTAACTAGGGCTCTGTGAGCCGGTGCATTATCATGCAATAAACGCCAACTTCCTTCCTCGCGATATTCTGGCCGAATACGACGAATGCGATGCACCAAACGCTTCAAAACTTCAACATAAAACAAAGCGTTAATTGTTTTTCCCGGTGGAACAAACTCTCGATGAATTATTCCCTTTGAATCGTAGAAACAAATGAGATGAGTTTTGATTTTTGACTTCTCACGGCGGGTTTTTTTCGGATTTGGCTCATCTGGGTGCTTCCATTCGGCACTTTGACGCTTTGTTTCGGGATCATATTGAAAGCACCACGTTTCGTCACCGGTTACGATGTTGAACAAGAAATTTGGATCACGTCTGGCTTCCCGAACGATGTCTTTTGCGTGCTCAATTCTCTGCGCTTTTTGGTCGTCGGTTAAAGTGTGCGGAATGAAGCGAGAACACACTTTACGGAGACCCAAATGTTCGGTTAAAATGCGATCAATTGATGTTTTGGAGATGTTCAATTCCATTTCCATCAATTCCAATGATGATTTTGGCTGCATTTTGATAAAATCACGCACAGTTTTGATGGCATCGTCAGTAATCACAAATTTCGACTGGCCGACGTGTTCGTCGTCATTCAAGTCTTCACGACCATTCTTGAATCGATTCAACCACTCATTAACACGGCCACGGGATAAACAATCATCACCATAAACTTGCTTTAACAATTTAAACGTTTCGGTAAAAGTTTTACCAAGTTTAAAACAGAACTTAATATTAGCTCTTTGTTCGATCTACATTCTCGTACCAAAGTTAAAAACATACTGTCACATTGAGCGGGATATTTCGGCGTCTACTAGACCAAATGTCATGAAATTTAGACAGTATGTGAATGAAAGATGTACCTTTCCAACGCATGTCCTCACACATAGATGGCGCCACCAGAAACGTCCCTATTGCAAAAGTCCTGTTTACTTTGGGACGCACCTTGTATAACTTTATATACTCGTATAACTACAAAGACAGAGTACCATGACACAAAAAAGGAATTTTTAAATTTTGTTTAATTTTGTTTTCAAACTATATTTTTATCGAGAGCGCAGCACACATGTTCAATGAAAAAAAATTCAATTATTAATTCACCTGCATTTTTTTTTAATTTGACCGGTTACGGTCAACATATATTTGTTTAGGTACTATTTTTTTATATGTAGGTACATATGTTTTATATATATTTATTTTATATTTTTATATTGCTTATATATATTTTTTAAAAGCAGCCCAATTTTGACAACTGTCGCTACTTATTTGGATAACTTGGTTAATTTCACTATGATTTTAACTAAACAATTTTTTTTGTTTGTAAGTCAATGGAACAAAATATTTAAAGACTAGAAGAACTTAAGACTTAAGAAAAACTTAAAGAATTAATGAAGAATAAAAAACATTTTTAAAACCTTTCTTTTTATCAAAGCACTGTTCAAATTTGCTAAAACCACAGACATTCTAAGCGTTCCCTACTTCATCAACTCTTAACGCCAAGGAACTTTATCTGGTAATGTTAAATAAATATATATAAATATATAATAAATATCTAATAAAGCCCATACGTGGCCAATTGGATCAAACAGCTTAACCTAACCTAACCTTAGAAAACATTTTATGTATTTGCTTTAACAAATCAAAAACATACAATAAATCGTATAACTTGTGAGAATTTAACTTCCCTGGACTTTGGTCGTCAAGCCTCGTTTCCATTTAAATCGAAGCACAGTTTTCAATTTAGTCCACACAGAAAGTAGATTTTCTTGTTTTGAGTTCATGAAGTCTGACCTTAAAGAACTTTTATATTTGAAGGATATATTAGAGGCAAACTTAGGTGTAGAACCACTTGGGAAAACAAATGGCAGAGCCGTAACGCTCTAGACGGCTTTGAGTCCTCATGACGTAGTAGTACCCATTGCAGCTTAAAGCAAAATGCAATTTGTACAATCTTTGAGTCGAACTTTCATTTAGCAGCTCGTTGGAGTTAGTGCGCCAACGGGTCTCTACTCATCAATTGGCGCCTTTCGATCAGTGATGTTTGCAGAAGCCCTCAAGAAGAGGTTAAATCTATAACGCACTTCCTATAACACTGACCGGCTCTGCAGGAACACAGACTCCGCTGCCTGAGCTTAAGATTCCTGACGCACCCGTCAAGCGCAGCGAAATCGAAAACTCGCGCTACAAACTCGACTATATGGAAGACTTTGCGTTAAGGACTTAGCCTACATTCACTTAAGATTCAGTTACTGCAAGTAATAAAGTGAATACATTGATTTATACAAATTTAATGAACAAGTTTTCCTCAAACTATTTAAAGATAATGAACTGAGAACAATAGAAAATCTTTCCGATCAAAACTACTCTCTTTCACCACGTTTTTCAATTCTAATGTCTTGTCTTTTAATGATATGTAACCAAGACCTCCTTGAATGAAGGACTGAGATTCTACTTTCAATTCCTTTAATTAATCATTTCAACTTTTTCAAAAAGTTTAGCAAATCGTGACTGCAGTTTGCAAGTGATTGGTTTCAATTTGGTTGTTTGAATTTAATTAAAAGTTTGCACTAAATAGTTGAAAATTTGCTGCCGTGTACATTAACACTTAAATGTGGATTAAATATAGTTGGTGCTACGCGATTCTCGTTAGACTACAATGACTGTTGAGTGATTGCGACACTTGCAATTTTATGTAAAGTGTTAGAAGCAGAAATAATTCAAATTAAAATTCAATTCAATTCCAATTCAATAAAATCCAATTCCAATTTGGGGAATAAGTTTATTACAAATTATATTAATTTTTTCAAGTTAAAGGAAAACGCAAAGACGCTATTATTTAGAGCTGTGATGATTATTCTGCTACTCGCGAGTGGAAAAATGGTCATCACTGATTTAGTGCCATTGACGTAAACTGCTTTGAACTCAACTATATGCAGTGATATATAATACTAACATCAACATAGGTAATAACTAAAGTGTAGCTCAACAGTTCAATGTACCTTGCCGACTCACTACAAGGTTGTTTACAGGCAATGCGTGGCTCAGTTCAAAGCCGCGACTGCCGCAATTCGAAATGAGGGCAGCACTGCTTGCGTTAGTTGTGTGCTCGTGCGTGCAGTCGCTGAAAAGTTGTATTGACTTTAGTTAACAAATTCGCTATTCATTAAAGTTGGCGACGCTGTGCAGACATACCAGACATACCGGCAAAACGTCACACCGCATCGAGCAATATTCAATTTGCTGCTCATACGAAAAGTTATCAGCTCGAAAAACGTAGACAATTTGAACAAAATAAGCGCCCACAGCCTCTGCAGGCATTCATGAAAGCATTAAAGACTTTGCTTGGTTTTAAATGATTTTAAGCTTTTGCCAGGCATGCAAAAGTTGCTACCAGGCAAAAACGCAGCACCGAATAAAGACAAAATTTGTCAGCGTTGGCGTCTATTTGTGACAAACAGACTCTCTCTACTATGTGCAATAATTGTTGAGAGTTTGATGCTCAGAGTTTATGTTGTCTTTGCATTTAAGTGGGTGGATTGTAGACGATAATTGCGCGTCTTTACAATACCAAATATAAACTTTTTACAATCACAGTCACCAACTTTTGAATGGATCCAAGGTTTTAATGCTTCAAAGCGATCGCTGCTTTTGTTGATTGCATTCTGAATCAAAGTGCACGGTGGAAAATTTACTTAGCAAAATCTTCATTGCAGCCGTTGGAATCCCTTTGAAAGGGTCAAATATGCAATGAGAAGCAAATTGTTGCACCTCTTCTTACTGTTGCTTCATCAGGTTCGCTCTAGGCCAGTGATGACCATTCTGTTGCTCTCGAATAGCAGTGACCCACTTTTATTTGTATACTTTTGTCGTAATTCTTCATTGGTCTATAAAATCAGACCACAGAAACAAACAGGAAATATGGCTTATTGTATATTCAGCATATCGATTTGAGGCATTGTCAAAGAAATTCCATAGCCTTCGCAATCGCTGCAGGAATCGACCATAACATTACGACTAATGATGAGATATAAAAATAGAAAAAAAAAATTGAATTATTATTCTTTATTTTTTCTGCCAAAATTAACATAATTTTCTAAGTTTAGCAACCTCCATCAGCACAAATGAGGAGTGTTTTTATTATTATTGCATATTTCCTATTAGACTCGTAGGCGTATGAGTAACAAAGCAATTTGTTAATTATACGCCATGATGAAAGTTCAAATGTCGTGTTTTGCGTCTCCTCATTAAAATGTCAACGTTTTTCATTTTCTCTTCGTTTTTCACAAAAACTCCATATACCATCATTACACATGGCGACCAGCAACTTGCGCCTGAATTTATTCTGAATATCTGAATTTCAAACCATGGCAAATCAGTAGCATGAAAGTGTCATAAACTAAAACGGAAGCAATTTTAATTGTCGCTTACATGTGTGGGTGCGGAAAGTGTGACGATATATGACGCAAACGATTCGATGCAGTCATAAATGTGTCACAGCATTTGTATGGCCATCAAAGTGACGCAAGTGGCCAACAAATTCAAATATTAAAGCCATCAATTTTTTATGCAACTTGGCCATGGCTTTAACGGCGCTATAAATGTATAACTTATGTGCTGTGAAAAATTTGGTGTTGAGCTGCTTCGATGTGACCAGAGGTCGTTAGTGACAAATGCTCAAAGAAAACAAAAGCAAAAATTTGTATTTTTAGTTGCTGAGTGCTGAGTGCTTTTTGTTGGGATTCCTACGTCCTGATGATTTGTTTGTAAATTTAGATAGCTTAGGAGTTTTTTGAGTAGCGTAGCAGTGTTCATGTTTACATGGTTCAACTCAGCTGAAGGTAAGCGACGCACGGTGCGGCAAATTAAATTCCATGTCATAGTTGGTTGGTTGGTTGGCTGGCTGAGTGATTGCTACCACAGCTAGTCAGCACAATTAGTATATAACATGCTTTATTTGCTTTGATAGTGGCTGGTATTTTAAATTCACTTTGTGAGACCAGAAGGCTTCTTCTGATCTCCAAGTTTGAAATTGTTTTGAATTTCTTTCGAAAAGGGAGTTTCGTTCTTTGCTAAATCCGGCGTTGTACAAAGAAAGTAAATCGATGTCATAATATATCTTACAACTTTATTCTTCACATCTTTACAACGTTTCTATATTAAACTATAATCAAGCTAACATTTCTTACTTTCATTGGTAAACACTCAAATTTTTCATAGCATTTAAATTCCAACTAGAATCTTGTATAGTGCCACTTAAAGTTTATAGTAGCAAGCATTTTATGTTTGTTCGCTACATACATTTTATGACGCTGCCTTTGTTGCTCTGAGGCGATTTATTACTATGTGAATTCTCGTAAAATATTTGTGTCACTGCACAATGTTGCATGTATAGTTGGTTATAAAACATACAAAACATATCTTGTAAGCTCACTGCGAATGACACAACCTAATTATGACTAAATATGTGCCACTTATTTAGTCAAGTTTATGAATTTTTACTCTAACAAATTATTAATCCAACTTAAACCATTCAGTTGGTTTAGTATTCAATTGAAACAACACAATTTGGCTTTGGCTGAAATTCAACAACAACTTTTCAGCCAAATTGTGTTGGATTTGTACGCTTAATTATGAAATCTCTATGGATTAGTTACTGTAATAATATAATTTTTAATGTCATTTGATGAGAGTTAAAGTTAGTTTAATAAATAAATAAATAAAAAAAATAACTTCTATTTTAAGTATTTTATTTAACAAAAAATCAATAACTTTAAAGCTCACAAAAAAAATTTACAAACTGAATATTGTTGTAGGAAAAACAAGAATTTGTGTTACCTCGATAATCGTTTTAGGGTTACATTTCCTAATGAACTCAATGCAGCAATAGTAAACAGTAAAGAGATACAATAAGTAGAAGTGGAGTGGAAGTAGATGTAGAAGGGGAAGTAGAAGTGAAGGGAGAAGTGGAAGAAGTAGAAGTAGACGTAAAAGTAAAAGTAGGAGCGGAAGAAGTAGAAGTGGAAGTGAAAGTGGAAATGGAAGTAGAAGTAGAAGTAAATGTATGTAGAAGTGGAATTAGAAGTGGAAGTAGAAGTAGAAGTGGAAGTAGAAGTAGAATTGACAGTAGAAGTGGAAGTGAAAGTGAAAATGGAAGTAGAAGTAGATGTAGATGTATGTAGAAGTGGAATTTGAAGTGGAAGTAGAAGTGGAAGTAGACGTAGAAGTGGAAGTAGACGTAGAATCGAAAGTAGAAGTAGAAGTGGAAGTGGAAGTAGAAGTAGAGTAGAAGTAGAAGTGGAAGTAGAAGTAGAAGTAGAAGTAGAAGTGGAAGTAGAAGTAGAAGTAGAAGTAGAAGTAGAAGTAGAAGTAGAAGTAGAAGTAGAAGTAGAAGTAGAAGTAGAAGTAGAAGTAGAAGTAGAAGTAGAAGTAGAAGTAGAAGTATCGGGTGCTTTTTTTAGAGGCATAGAACTTCGAATTGAAATAAAACACAAGAAAATCGTTTTAATGTCCATCAATTTGGCTTTATTGGAAAGATAATTTTATGCCATTAATGTTTAAATATGATTTCGGGCATGTGGCCACCGCGGCGGAAAATAATCCAATGGTGTCAAATCACACGATCTTGGTGGCCAATTAACAGGTCCATTCCGCGAAATTATGCGCTCATCGAATGTTTCCTTCAATAAATCGATTGTGACGTGCGCTGTGTGGCATGTAGCGCCGTCTTGTTGGAACCACAACTCATCCACATTCATGCCATCCAATTCGGGAACAAAATAGTCGGTTATCATGGCTCTATACCGGTCTCCATTAACGGTAACTGACTCCTCTTCTGACTGGGTCCTCTTCAACATTTTGCTCTACAGCGGCAATTGTTTCTTCGGTGCGCACTGTTCGACGTCTCTGCGGATGCGTATTATCACATAGAGTAAACGTAGTGCGAAAACGACCCATGGTTAACCGAATTAATTGCTCTGATGGACGATTATGTCGACCATAAAATGGACGGAGCTTGCGGTAAACTTCGCGAACTGAACCATTATTTTCGAAATAAATTTGCACGATTTGCAAGCGTTGTTCTTTTGTCAACCTGTTCATGATGAAATGGCAAACCAAACTGAACATAAATGACATTAGAGTTGCCAGATTTGACCACAAAATGCCAGTTTTATCTCTATTCGAAAAACAAACCTCTAAAAAAAACACCCTATAAAAGTAGAAGAAGAAAAAGTAGACGTAGAAGTGGAAGTAAAAGCAGAAATAGAAGTATAAATAAAAGTAAAATAAAAGTAGAAATGGAATTCGAAGTAGAAGTGCAAGTGAAAGTAGAAGTAGAAGTGCAAGAAATAGATGTAGATGTATGTAGAAGTGGAATTGGAAGTGAAAGTAGAATTAGAAGCAGAAGTAGAAGCAGAAGTAGAAGTAGAAGTAGAAGTGGAAGCAAGAGCAGAAATAGAAGTAGAAGTAAATGTAAAATAGAAGTAGAAGTGGAATGTAGAAGTAGAAGTGGAAAAAATAGAAGTAGATGTAGATGTATGTAGAAGTGGAATTGAAAGTGGAAGTAGAAGTATAAGTGGAAGTAGACGTAGAAGTGAAAGTAGAAGTGAAAGCAGAAGTAGAAGTGGAAATAGACGTAGAAGTAGAAGTGGAATTACACGTAAAAGTGAAAGTGAAAGTAGAAGAAGAACTAAAAGTATAAGTGGAAGAAATAGAAGTAGATGTATGTAGAAGTGGAATTGAAAGTGGAAGTAGAATTAGAAGCAGACGTAGAAGGGGTAAATATAGAAGTAGATGTATGTAGAAGTGGAATTGGAAGTGGAAGTGGAAGCTTCATTGATTTTGTATCATTTTATTATTTAAAATACTTATACTCAAATAAATTATAATTTTTGTATTTCATTAGAATTGCAGCTTCCGCCCTTTTTTTTAATAACTTTCGAACCAATAAAGTTATAGTAATGAAATTTTGACACGTGATCAAGGAGATTTTGGGTTTTAACATTCTTACTTTTTAAGAAAATTCTATAGAAAATGTCAAGGATATAAAGGATTAAGATTTTCAAAGGACCTTTTTCATATCCTTTTTTTACAAATAGAAAAAAAATCAATTTTATTGAAATTTTTTAGTCTTTCCTCTTCCATTTCATATACATATCTCCATATTCTAACGAGGTTAAGTATTTTTATATTTTTTTTGTATCCCCTTCAAAATTTTGAAGTCCTTTTAAAAGGACAAAGGATGTAGAAATAAAAAACTGAGTACGCAGTATTACTATGTTTGGTCTCTAGTTTCACGCTCATATGGATTTTTTCCGGTGTGAAAATGTTTTTCATTTTTGTCGCACGGTGTAATTGGTTCACCAAACTTAACCTAACCTAACCAACCATGTCTTACCTAATCTAACTAACTAATGTAACCTAACCAAACAAAAAATCGAAACTCCTCTTAGCAAAATTCCCACTACGTTTCTAATATAATACGAAAACAACAACAATACCCAGTAATAACAACAACAAACAACCAAAATACATGAATTGAAATCACTCGCAGGCATTTATGACGCCACAACAACAGCAATAAACCAATTTTAACATTTTCACAAATGGCGTTTTTGGCACATTTGGCTTGTCTGATGGATGTTTGCTTTTGTTTAGCATAATTTCCATGCATTATTTTGCGGTTTTATGGATATTTCAGCAACGTAAAATTTGATTAGCGGGTGACCGCATGAACTGCGGTACATAGCGAAATTGAATTTTTATTAAAACAAACTAACATCGTTCATTGACTTATTTCACTTCAATGGTGCAGCTTTCGTTTCCACCAAACATTGTGTAATTTGTTGTGCTTCGAAATTGGCTAACAAAAGACGAAGATTTTAAAATTGTAATCTAAAAAAATTCTAAAATCAACCATAGTTCGTTTCTTGTATTCCATTGACAAAAATCACAAATGTGTAAGAGATTTTTTAGGCTTCAGGCAATACACATAAACATTCGAATTTCTCACCCTTCTCACTGTTTTAAAATATTGTCTTTATTTTCATGTTTATTTTAACTCATCCCAAAGCAAATGTAACTTATCAGTTTTTAAATATTTTTTAATTTTGTTCAAGGCAATTTTACATATTAAACATGTAAATGTTCATATGGCAGCTCATAAATTCAACTTTAACTCGATGATTGTGTCTCACCGGGCCGCCCAAGTTTGTGCAACGTGTGTGCGCGTTGAAAATGTGTGGAGCTTATTTCGCCATGTCAACAAAAATGGGGCGTAACAAATCGCTTGGGCACTTGACACACACGTGTGCAAACTGTTTGGTGCATGAGAAAAGTGATGGACGGATGAGAGACATGAATTTTATGGAATATAGTTAAAATTCGGGCTGGCTCCCTCGATAATTGAAGATACCTACATTTTGTATGGCAAATTTACTTTAGCTCTGAAATTTCAATTTCATATTCAAAATGTAATCAACTAAAACGACTCATTACTTTCAGTTTTATTGATAATGTTTAATATGCAACCAGCAGGGGGAGAAAATTATGAGCAGATAAAAATTGCCGCATAATATTGCAGCAATTCAACAACTTATCATGCTTTGGCATTTTATTTTGTAATGCTTGGGGTTTTTTTTTAAACAATTGAGCCACAATGCTTATCACAGTGTTGGTCTCAGTCTAAGTAGTAGCATTATATATATCTACACATTCAGGTACATAACTATTTACATATGCTACGAACTCTATTAACTTACGCCGCAATTAACGTAAATACAACGTTCAATATTTTAATTAAAATTTTTAATTTATTTAGGACGAAACATAAAAGACTATTTTAATGACTTTTCCAAATTGCTAAGAATACACAGAAATAAAATGCAGTTCCTGTTCCATAAAGTATTACACCGTGCGACAGCATTTTTCACACCGGAAAACTAGAGACCAAATATAGTAATACTGCGTACTCAGTTTTTCATTTCTACATCATTTGCCCTTTTTATCTATTTGTAAAAAAAGGATATGAAAAAGGTCCTTTGAAAATTTTAATCCTTTATATCCCTGAAAAGTAAGTATGTTAACGCCCAAAATTGTGTTGATCACGTGTCAGATTTTATTTTCGTATAAAAAATAATTAAATTTCTTTGTAGAATGAAAAAGTTTTCATTTGAAGCAGATTTTCAACTCTGTTGTTTCTTCTCCTGAAAAAAAAACCAAAAGTATGAATTAAAATCTTTGAATTTTAATGCTGAAATGTGTAAAAAAACATGTAAAAGAATGCATACGAATGATTTAATGTCCCATTGGAATTTTGATAAGTAAAAAAAATTGATGCGAAAAAATCACAAAGTGATTGTCACTGAAGGGCACAGCACAACTTTTCAACATTTTGTTAACATAAAAAAAATTTGTTTTATTGATATCTACAGAGATACAAACATATTTATATTCATTCATATTAAATATGTTTATATGTATTTGCATTTTTGTTGTATTATGAGTTCTGTGTTGCTGCAAAAAGTTCCTTTGAAAAAGTATGCATGTCATTTAGTTTGTGTCAGATGCTTTTTACATATGAAAAACGCCAGCTGACACGTGTCTCTGACAGTTCAAGTTCAGGAACAAATTTCAATAGAGTCGCTCATGGCCACTGAACTTTTTAAGCATTAATCAAAAAGGACTTTTACTTTACTTTATAAAGTACCTACTTATACATTTTTTTTAATATCGAACGAATTTGTTCCTTGATTTTTATGGCATCTAAACTGAACTCTATTGTGGGAACATTACTATGCATTTTGAACAGATTAACAGACATAAAATTGCAAGCATATTTTGTATCTCTTTTATTGCATCAAATATTTATTCTTCCTTTATGTGTATTGTGCATCCATTTTACATGTATTTTATTTTTTGTAATAACCTGTTGAAGAGGACTTAAGCTCTTTTAAATGAAATAACATTTCGCTTGAAATGTTTAGATTATTTTTTATTTAAAAGTGATTTGTTTTCCATTGTTAACAAGAATTTTCATAGATAAAAGATTTTGTTGACACAGTGAATGTGTTTTCGAAACATAAATGAATATTTATTGCTAATCTATTTATACATATTTAACTATATGTATGTGTTGTTGTATATGTTCAACCTTTTCAACCTACATACTTTTCCATATAAATCGAAACACTCACATAACGTACAAATACTCATCGCATTGCTATGCCAAAAGGGTCTGTTTTGATTTAAGAGTTTCAGAGATAAGTGCAACTAACAAACATATGGAAACAGTAATATTTGTAAATATAAAATACAAATACAATACAAATTCATACATACATAATTTTATTTTTTTAGGGTCACTGTTTGCGCCGGACTGCTTTCGTTTTATGTTGTCATAAGTGATCCACTTTTAATCATGTCAACATTCGCTGCAGAAATGGGTCGATTTTTTTGAGATTCAAAAGCGATTCGCAGAAGACATTTTGGTCCATGAGATTTTTTTTAGATTTTGCTTGATCTTGTGTTCTCCCAAGTTCTACCTAAAAATACCATGAGAAGATTACTCAATCTCATTGTGGATATGAGTACCTATACGTCAATAAAAGATTCTTTCATTGTGTTAGTCTATGTACCTTGGACCCTATTCAGACAGCCAGCTAAATTGCACAACTTAAGACATTTTTTCCATTTATCCTCAATTTAGCTCTAAATTGAATTCAATTTGCCATAAAAAATCTCAATTTATTATTATTTTTTTATTATTTAATATTATTCATTATTATATTTATTATTATTTAAATTGATCATAAATTGAGCTCGATTCACAATGCAAGCCTGTGTGGTGCTCTTATCGATAAAAAAAATTCATTCACAATTGACGGAACAAAATTGAGAAACTGACAGCAGCGAAAGACGTTTGTTAACATTTGTTTGCTTTGAAATTGCGTTTAAAAATTGTTTCTACTGTTGAATAAATATTATTAAAATTTCAGTAAATATTTGCAAGGACCTTTTTTATACATAATCAGAAAAAATTTTCTTCCGTCAAAACAAAAACATGTTCGATAACTTTTTCGATAAGTTAATTTGAGGTGTGTGAACAGAAAAACCAATAAACTTAAATAAGAACTAAATTACCTCAATTAATTTGGCTGTCTGAATGGGACAATCGTTGATGCTAGCGCTCTAATTTTTTTTATGACAATTAGCTAATTGTTATATACATAAATTATAGAAAAATTATTAAAAAAGAATGTATATAAATTAAAAAAAAAATTAAAACTAAGTTAAAAAAACTACAATTTTTCAAAATACAAATAAATACAATTTAAAAACACTAACATCTTGGAAACTACAATAAAATTGTAAACAATTGTTGTTTGCAATTTAAACGAAAACAACTATTATGTACAATTATTGTTCGTTTTTAGTTAAGCTTTTTTTATTCATTTACACTTAACACCCTTTTACTTTTGTTTAACTTACATTAAACGTTTTTCCACTTTTCCGTCATAGCTTTGCCTGCATTGCATTCCTTCCATTCAAGTATTCGCATTTGTTCAAATATTTATCTGAGTGCCACTTCACACACACACACACACACACACACACACGCACATGAATGGCAATTAGTATTATTGGCACCTTTTAGGAGAATAGGCCTCCAGCATTTTATGCTTCATTGCATAACTTTTCAATGCTAGCACTCAGCCTCACATCTGCCCGTTGGGTTAACACTGAAAGTGCTCTAAAATTTCTGCAAGCACTCGAGACAATTGAAGTGCGCTTTAAGTGACCTCGCAACTTGCTTGCCCCTTTAATTTTTGCTTATAGCAGCGAGGATGCATTACAGGTAAATGCTGTGTAAAAAGTATATCGAAATTATCACCGAAAATTCTTTACGGTCCTTGCTTGTTATGGTAGCTAAAATAACTGCTTCGAGTGAGGTGTGAATTTTTGGGGAAAGCTGCATATGGCATACGATTTCTGCAGCCATTTAAACCTAACCGAATGATAACTCATGGAAGTTTCGTTGAAATTAAAGGAATGCAGTAACTAAAAATAGTATTGTTTTTTTTTTTAATTCCCCCCCCCCCCACTTTCACACAGCACCTATGGAATAAAATTTGCTGTAGGAGTTCACGAACGCAACGCTCAACTCATTCAATAAACAAGCAATGAATAAAAAATTAAGCGAAGCGTTGGTAAAGCAGTAAAGTTATTGAAATTATTCAATTAATGTAAAACATAATTTATTTATTTGTTATTGAAAAATGTTGGCCAATTTCAACACAGCATTTTTTGACTTTAATGCAAAAGCATTATTTTTAATGACTCAATGCATCACTGTTATTGTGCTGATTATTTAATTGGCTTTTTGTTTGTGAAACAATTCACATAAAATATTTGTCTGAAATGTGCAGCCATTGTGCGTAAAAATATACCAAAGGACTGCAATGCATTGTGGTCGGTAGTCAAACAAATGAGCGCAACTTTATCCAAAAATGCACATTTGTTGGCTGTTTGCATTCGTATTTGTGGTGGTAGAATGTTGTGGGAAAAGGCTCAATTGTACTCACATTAAATGCTGTTTTTCATAAATTATTTACAATAATTATTATGGAAATTGTTTTGATGAAACAAAAAACAAACATACATTTGCAAATAAAAACAATGAAATGAAATATTTGTACAACAAGTAAACAAAATGTTTTTAAATAAATTGCAAAAGTTAATAATTCATAAAAACTGGGAAAGTCAAATTTTACAATGTTTTTTGAAGAGAATTTTTCACCAGCAAGATCGCTGACCCCAGATAGGAACATAAAATCATTTGACTATAAGCCGAATGCATCAGAACCTTCCAACCAAGTTCCCAGAGCTTTTGGCGAGTCATTATCAATGTGTAGTATGGCTTCGCGTTGTCCTGGTTGAACACAATTCCTCTGCTGATGGCCAAAGCTGGTCGCTTCTGAGTAATTGCTTCCTTCAGACGATCCAATTGTTGATAGTACGAGTACAGGTCCGAATTAGGAAATCGGCCATAGAGAGCAATAGATAATAGATAATTCTCTGCCCATCCCACTAAACATACAGCAAAACCTTGCTGACTGCCAATTCTGGGTTGTCTACTTTTTGTCGATTGGACCACAATCGTTTTCGCTTGACGCTGTCGTAAATGATCCACTTTTCATCGCCAGTCACCATTCGCTTCAGAAATGAGTCGATTTTGTTGTGATTTACAGGTGGAAATTCGGTCCATGAGGTCCATGTCAACTCGTGTGGCAACCATACATCGTATTGAAATCGTTTAAAATGGGGTTTTGTACAATGATTAGCTCGAAATCAAAACAGCAATATGTCTTTTGATACTTTTTAACTGTCGAAATGCTATGGTAAAAACTTATAATGATTTTGTTTACACCTTAAATGAT
Source organism: Melieria crassipennis (assembly GCA_963668005.1). Classification (NCBI taxonomy): domain Eukaryota; kingdom Metazoa; phylum Arthropoda; class Insecta; order Diptera; family Ulidiidae; genus Melieria; species Melieria crassipennis. The sequence goes on along the minus strand of OY764961.1, from coordinate 141,332,278 downwards.
TAATAAATCATTCATCATCAATCAAGTTTTATAAAATCAACTTTTACTAATTACAAATTGAAAAAGAAATGTTTCAAAAAAACCAACCATAAGTTCAGCATGTCGTATACGTAACAATTTATGAGAACACATTTAACTCTCAAAATCTCAAAAATTCTTAGCATTCTTTCACTGTTGCTGCAGATACAAATAAACAAAAATTAGTAAACAAAAGGCAAACGCAAAGTAAAACACTAAGAAACATCTCCATCGTTGTATTTGCCTAAAAATAGCAATCAACATTTTCTTCTTAAAACTATTAATTCATTCATTTTCATTGTTCCAATGCAAACATTGCCAATGTTTTCTTCTATTGTCAACACAAATAATCAACTCTGCGCATAATTTGTGAAAAAAAAAATAGTAAAACGTTGTGATGAGTTTATGTGGCACTTTGACGTGTTAAATCAAACAAAATGCATGCGAAAATTTTTACATTTTCGAAGAGCCCATAAATTTGTTTTTTAACCAAGTATTTTCTCCACTCGCCATTAAAAAAAAGTGAGTGTTTAGTGCGCACACGTAAACAAATGTAAAAACCTAAACGTACAGAAAATACATAAATCATTAACCAAAAAACAGAGGCGAGAAAAACCGCCTGAATGTGATTCGAGTCAATATTTGAAATTCGCCAGAAACTCAAATTTTCAACTCATTTATGAGATTTTTATTTGCCATAATTCAAATGATTTTTTTATAAGAATACCAATGTTGGCTTAAGTAAATGTTTTTGTGGGGTTTTGGAGTTATACGATTACGCTTTTTTAAAGATTTAATTAAAAATTAAATATTTAAGAACAAAAATTAAATATTCAAAGATTTAATTAAAAACTAAATATTTACAGATTTAATTAAAAATTATACATGTATTTAAAAACCATAAATATTAAAATTAAATTTTTTTTTAATTTTTTGATTATTTTCAATTTCAATCATGATTTAAATAATTATTTTTAAACTAGTTAAATTTTTTTAAAAACAATTTCAATTAACTGTTGAGCAAATTCACGCCTCAACAATGGATACGAATTAATTAATTTCATATTGAAAATCTGTCTTCAATCTGCGAGACGCATAGAAAATGTAAATAATTTTATTTTTTCAGCATTGAGACACACTTTTCGGTTCAGACTAGAATACCCAGTCAATCCAACTTCTCTTAAGTGCTCATATGGAATCATATTACCAAATAGGGCCACATCTATTGTAACAATATTTTTAATTTTTGTGTTTAATTTGGTTTTAAAAAATACAAAAAGTCTTAAAAGATTTTCTTTTTGCAAAAATTTGCAATAAGATAATGAAAGGGCCCAATGGTAATTTTTACTGTTTTGAGAATTTTATTCTTAAATCTTTCACTTTGTTGCCCTATCGTTCTTAGAATAAATTTTTATGTAGGTCCTTAAAATATTTTGAGGTTTTAAAAGTAATACAAAATAAATAAACTGAATATTTAAGTTTACAAAAGAGAAGTACATAGTAGGTAGGTAGGTGTGGCTGCTCCAGGAGGAGCTCACTTAGGCCAGGCGGCCCATTGTAACAATAGAAGAAGAAAAAAAATAATTTGCATGTTTAATTTGACTTTTACTTTAATTTAGATATATTTTTAAAGAAAAGTTTGTAAAGAAGAGGGTTTGAGGTTTGAAGCCGATAAAAAAATCCCGGGAACCCGGGATTGCGATTTTTAGTCCCGAAAATCTCGGAATTGTAAATGAGGAAGTTGATTTTTCTTGCCTTAGTGGATTCTGAAATTGAAAACTTGGCAACACTACGCACTACAAAGTTCTATACAAAAGCTCTGAGAAAGCTTTTGGGCTTGTTAAAAAAGCTATCTTGGTAATCGGTCCCATTGCTGATGAATAAAAACTAAGCAATTGCTTTTGCTTAAGATTTCCAAACTTTTACTTGAACTTTTATAAATAAAAATTCAAGCAATTGCTTTTGCTTCAAGCAATTACTTATTTTTTAATCGCTTTACGCCGAATGAATAAAGCAAATAATTGCTTAACATTTGTTGATTCTGCTTTATACGGTGGTAAATTTTGTGGAAATTAGTCTTTAAAAGGGCGCAGTCGTTGAGAATCTGTTAGAAAGAAAAATCTTATAATGAAATGAAAACTCTCCGAAACTAAATATATTAGGGGTACTCACACTGAACTCCTTAATTTGTTAGTTTGGTAATCAGTGGTTTTGTACATGCATTTTATTTTTGTTCCATTCTTTTACAAAAACAAATTACACGTATAAAATATCCGAGTACCGAACTAACAAAGTAACAAGCTCGGTGTGAATACCCCTTTTGTTTCAATCATGTTAGCTACCAGCTAGCTAATTTTTGAAAGATACTTGATACTTGATGATACTTTTGTTCTTTTTGTTTTCAGATATAAATAATTTGCTGATTCCTGTGAATATTGCGCCTAAAAAACATAAAACATTCAAGTTTTGTGTAAAAAAGAAAAATCTAAAAAATTGCAAAAAGTTTAATATCTGGTAATTTTATGAAGACTGGGTTTCATTCGGCATCTAAAATGTCCAGAAGCATCTTTTCCCACGGCTTATAACTAACTATTCAATTTTTTTTGTTACCAGTGCTTTCAACTTCAATTTCCACTTTACCTCAGTTTTCGTATTGGACATTTTTTGTTGCCATTTCTTTTGTTGTTAATGAAGTATTGAAAACTTTTCCATACTGTCAACATTCGGCTCAGTTTCGATTAAAAAGTAAAAAACATTATTAAAAATGTCGAATGAACGCAAAAAAAATTTTTGACTTTGAACGTTAAAATTAAAATCTTAAAAAACCTTGATGAAGGTGTTCAGGCGAATCGCTAAGCTGTGGATTTATGAATTATATACAAATTTGCAGCGACTAATAAAAATATAATTGTATGCAAATAAACATTCAACATTTTTAAGTTTAAGTTATTAGAGGTCCAAAAAATATTGTGTGTATTTTGTGGATTTTTTACATGAATTTAAAAAGAAAATAAATTCGAACATTTCGGAAATTCTAATTACCAAATTGGTTCGAATTTGTGAGCGTCTACTGTAAAAAATTATTCTACAGTTCCACTTACACACTTACAGTACTTATAACACAAAGTCAAGAAACTTAAAGCTTTAATAAGAGCTTTTGAGCTTTGCGGACGATACAAAGTGTTTGCACAATCTTATGCTTGCGCAAACTGTTCGCAACGAGCATGTTTCGAAACAACTAATCTTTTGTTAAAGTGAAATATTTATAACATCTGCTATACAAAATATTTTACCATACAAATTCTGCCTCTAGTCGATGACGTTAAACCTACAAAAATAGTTAATTAGAACTGTAAGAGCAGAATTGCAAGCAACATGTTTGCGCGAACTCTGGCTTGTTCAAACAGCGTGTAATCAGCTGTGAATTTGACGAAGAATTGACGAATGTTCATATAAACAAGTGAGCAACTAGATGGCGCTGCTGAGTTATTAAAGTACATAACAACATAAAATTTTGTTTAGATCTATAAAAAATATATATATCGAGTAAAAAAGTATATAATGTGCTCCATTTTCCGTCCATCCTTTCGTGAAATGTTTTTTATTTTATTTTAATCAGCTGACGAAGTGATTGTTGGAGTAAGAGCAGTTTAATTCTTTTATCATTTTATCAGCACAATTCGAACTAATCAGATGGCCATAAACAAAATTTCATAGTGTCATAGTCCATCTGTCTATGTATTCGGCATCAGAAAACTTGACAGCTGACAGCTGTCACAGCTGAATTGGTAGTAGAATCGAATAGTAGTGCAACCAGGGTTGATTGAATCGGTGTACACTTTATAGCTTTTTTAAAAACATGATCTTGGTAATTTAATCGAAGGGCCAAAGCATAAATTTATGCAAGAAAAAGTATACAAAACTAGTTAAAAGAATAAAAAGGCGTTTTTAGAAATATTAAATATGTTTGTTACACTTCGTTTGTGAATGAATAAATTTATTTATGCTAAAGCAGGGACATATAATTTTTGCATGTAAAAAATGTTGCCAATGAAAGCTTACGAATGTAGTTTTCACATGTTTTAGAATAAAATTTTAATTATAGAAATTTTTTTCAAATATTAAAGCGAAAATAGAAGAAAATTCTGAACAGTTTTTTAATGTATTTTTTTTTATAAACCCAAAATAAATGCTGCAAAAACACTTTAACTGACTTAAGAACATTTCTCGAAGGATTTGGCGCTTAAACTGACAGGAAATGTGATAAGAATTAATGAAAGGGATATTTATTCCTTAGAAGGACATTTTAAAGGCGTTTTATGTGCAGTATAATCTCGATAATCCGGGCAATTAAAAACCAAACCCTGGTGTCCGGATTACAGAGTCTACAATAGAAATTGAGTGTCCGGATTACCGCGTTGTCCGTATTAGCGAGTGTCCGAATTATCGAAATTATACTGTATATGCTAACTTTTTTGGAATCAAAGTCGCTCTTTTGGAAAAGACATTTTGAATATTGTAATTCTGACTGTAAATTCGTTGGAAGTCATCTCGCATCCGAACCAAACAGTTTATAATCTTCTTTTATATCAGTGATGGCCAGTCTGCTGCTCGCGGGAAGCAGCGACAAAGGCGCACTTATAGGAATACGAAGACTTGCTACACATAAAATATTTTAAGGATTATTTCTTCAAAATTAATTGAATTAATTAATTCATTGAATTAAATCCTTAATTTTTGTTCAGTACTTTCCATGCATACATTGCCAAAATGCCTGGTTGTGTGAGTGCCGATCACAGTTCTATATCCATATTTTTCTAAGAAATTTTTTTTGTATAAAAGCTGCCTTTAAAAAATAAAAAAATTAAATTTTGTATATTTATATTTTTTTCTATGTTTATAATTAACAAGCTTTTGAAAAAAAAGGAAGTTGTTTGTGTTGGATGACATTTAAAAAGATTTTTCTGCAAACTGATATCTGTGGTCATATGGAAAAGTAGCTTAAGTCGACATCAGAGACTTGAGTTATTGTTAAGTTGGGATCTTTATAGAAGTCAAGGCGTTTAAATGTATCAAGTTTTGGGAATTTTCGTTTGGACTTAAACTACTCAGAGTAGACTTTTTTAGCCATGGAGGCTTGCTCTAATAAATATCGATCAACTTTCTGTGACATACGACCGCAACAGTTTCATTATTGGAACTAGTCAGCATATCACTAACTACATATAAAACCGATTTTTCAATAAATCAATTTAAAATTACAAGTAGGTCTTTAGTACTTGCAAAGGGACATCAAAAATAAAAGAATTAAACAACTCATTTAATTTTTTAGAATTTTCGTTTGGACTTTAACTGCCCAGAGTAGACTTTTTGTACCATGGAGACTTGTGAATCATTGCTGTAGTAAATATCGATCAACTTTCTGTGACATTCGACCGCAACAGTTTCAGTATTGGAACTAGTCAGCATATCACTGAATATCAGTGAATAAATCAGTCGAATATTTTTTAAATATATTATTTTTAACAAATGCATCTCTAACTGTAATAAACACTGTCACCTTGCAACCCTGTTATATACTGCACACTCACCTAAAATATATATAATCATTGGCCTTTGTTTGTTTGTTTTGTTTACTGCGAGTAAGAATAACAGAAGACAGCTGACCCAAACAGCATTTGTGAAGTCAAAATTGCAAGAAATTCACTCAATGAGTGCTTTAAGCTCGACTATATATGTATGCAGCTGTATGCACATAAAAACATTGTCTATCTGCCTTCAGCGAATCGCCAGAACGTTTCGCATTAGTTGTGAGACAGACACAAAAGGCAGCAAAACTAGAGTAAACTAAACGGGCGATAAGAGTCAGTGCGGAAATTATAAGCAAAATTAAACAAAATCTGGAAACAGGTCAGTGTGGTTTGATTTTAAGAATTATTTAAAATTTGTTGATCAAAATATCTTGAAAGAGCATTAATTTCTTTGTGAAAAATATCATTGTTTCTTTACAATTTGTTGAAGCAATAACGGAAGACGAAAGGCGATAACGTGCACTAAAAGAGACGTAAATACAAATATCTATGTGTGTGTGTAGTTGTTTGTTTTTAAAAATATACTCTTTGTATGATGAACTTTTTTGTGTTTAATGTTTTTGAAAACAAAAAAAATAACAATAAAAATAGTAAACAATTCAACGCATTTACACTGAACACAAGTTGCGTCTCTGACTCAAGTCGCACTTATTGGACACAAAGTCTGCGCTCGTACAGTAGTGAAATAAATAGTATGAGGAATACTTAAAACATGCGACTATATAAATATATATGGACACGTACGCCGGCAAGAATTCAATTTATGCGCAAAAAGACAATAAACATTCAAAGAAACACCGATACGCAGCAGTTTCAATGAGTTGGGGTGACCTTTGACGGTGTTAACGCTCGGCGCGATATTGATGACATGGAACTAAGATTGATTAGAGGAAATAAAATGAGCAAATTTGTGAAAAATTAGCTAATCTCATATGGCAACACATTTGACCGATTGTGTTTGGGAACATCTGAGATCTTCTGCTTTATTCTTCTTCCATAAATTTAGTTGTAAGGTTTGGTTCAAAAGAGTTCATTTGAAACTTGATGGGCCTGGAGAATGAGCCAAATCCTATGAAAATTTTGAGAAAATATTCTTAAGAGATCACTTGGCTTTTAAAGGTGATTCGAATTTCATGGAGTTAATTTAGATTCTCAAGTTTTTGAACGATATATTGTACATATATATGTACGAACCCAAGACTTAGACTATGAAGATTCTTAATAATGGGTTTCTCCTTACAGAAACAACGAAAGTAAAACTATCGAACCTTCTTAATTTTATCTGGGAGAGCCATTTAAACCATTTAACAAAGACAATACCTTGACTTTCTACAGAAACCCCAGTTAGAACGATATATAGTACTTCCTCCTTGCAGTCATAGAGCGCACTCACAATGGGCAATGATACCTTTATGAACTTTAGTTATTTTTGTATTTTTTGGACTCAATAATATTGCCACTCGCTGAGTAAATCATTCAAATAGGTGTAGTAGTTTCCGAGATATGATGTTTCCTCCTAGAAACCAAAAAGTTGATGACTTCAAAAATACGTTTGTATGGGAGGCGCCTTTTTATGGTGACTTTTTGAAATTTAATTATTTTTGTATTTTTTGCACTCAAGAATGTTGCCAATCGTTGAATAAATCATTCAAATCGGCTTAGTAGTTTCCGAGATATGATGTTTCCTCCTAGAAACCAAAAAGTTGATGATTTCAAAAATTCGTTTGTATGGGAGGCGCCTTCTTATGGTGACTTTTTGAAATTTAGTTATTTTTGTATTTTTTGCACTCAAAAATGTTGCCACTCGCTGAATAACTCATTCAAATCGGTTTAGTAGTTTCCGAGATATGATGTTTCCTCGTAGAAACCAAAAAGTTTATAACTTCAAAAATTCGTTTGTATGGGAGGCGCCTTCTTATGGTGACTTTTTGAACTTTAATTATTTTTGTATTTTTTGCACTCAAGAATATTGCCAATCGTTGAATAAATCATTCAAATCGGTTCAGTAATTTCCTAGATATGATGCTTCCTTAACTATTGCATTTACAAGTGGGGAACCAATTCCATAGAAATTGGCCAGTTTTGTATGGCAGACCCCTTAAGATTTGGAGATAGTGGGTAGATATGTTTGGAAGAAACATTTGGAAAAGAAAATAAATGGGACAGTCTTACATTTGACACATCTGAGGTCAACCTGGGAGCAGTTGGAGTCTATTTTATAAGAACAATTATTATGTATGGTAGCCCCATTAAGTGTTGAAGATAGAGGGTAGGTATGTTCGAAAGAAATATTTTAAAGGAAAAATTAATGGGGGTCAGTCATAGATTTTAATCCTCTAAGAGCAATTTCTGAGCAGCTGTGGAGAAATTTGTTGAATTTCCAAGCACTTGGCTCGTGCATTTTTTCATGAAACCGCAGATCTTCCGTAGCTTTGAAATTAAAAAATTGTGCACTAATTGTGCATGTCTAATTTGTATTATAATAAAATTAAAACACACATACGCATAGGAACAACATTATTTCTCGCTGATATTTATTCTGAGTGTTATCTAAACTAAATACTTGAAAACAGGTCACTGTAATTTGCTATCTTTGTCATTGTCATAATGGCTTTAATTTCAATGCTTTCCAACAGTCTCAGTTTCAACACTAATTACACTTTTATCGCAGTGATATCATTTATATTTTATCAGATATTTACAGAATAATGAATACCTCATTCATATCACGTTCCCATTAGTGACTCCAGTAGGCTTTAAATGCCAAGAATAGGAAGCGGCCTGAAAACATTGCAGATTATTTTGTGAACGGCGCTTCTTTGTTGACAATGTTACGAATACATCAATATTTAACAAACCAGTGGGTTACGCAGGATTTCACTTTGGGGGGAACGGGGTTTAGATACTCAGTTTTTGTGTCCCATATCGTTTGAAGTCATATAAGTCACACGCAATTTGTGTAGCAAATGCATATTTGGGGGATTTGAACCCCCACCACCCCTTGTGTGCGCCAGTGTAACAAACATTTAATATATCATAATGCCGTTCTTTCATTCTAACAACTCTTTACTCCCTTTTTGATTCTCCTTTCAGCAAATCGTCTTAGAAACATTTAAAAACATATATACAAAAATATATATAAAAAAATATATATTGTAAATATATATCAAAACTATGTCCAAAACACTCGCTTCACTGTTCCTGCTCACGTTTCTGGCCTGCGACTATGTGGTCGGCTATTCGGCGCTGGCAGATGCGCGCATCATAGCCGCCTATAAGCGTCAGTTGAGGCTCGATCATGCACAAATCGCACGCCGACTGGTGCATCAGGCCAACTGGGCTGCGGTTGGCAGCATTTCCACCAACGAACAGGTGCTCAACTATCCCATGGTGAACATAATCTCCGTGGACGATAGTGCACTGAGCGGCAAGTCGACCGGCAAGATACGTTTCCTCTTGACCGATTTGGACTTTACGGGTCCCGATTGGAAGCACAACAACAAGGTGACATTCCTGTTTAGCGATGAACAAAATAAAAATTGCAAAAACAACGGTCAAGATCCCATGGAACCGACGTGTGCGCGCACCATAATTAGCGGTCAAGTGAAACAGGTCAGTAAACATTGTAAAGAATGTGAAAAGAATGACTGAATGAAATTATGAAATTGATATTTAAGAAATAACTGATTGTTTTTAATTTAATGAATTCTTTTCTTGACAGCTGGACACAAAGACAAAAGACTACATCGATGCGCTGAACGCCTTCGAGAAACGCCATCCGGCAGCAACGAACTGGATAAAGGGTAAACAATATTTTAATACGCACACACACACACATATATATATATTAATTCTTCTTCTTCTTTAGCGCATAATTTCTATCTGTGTGAGCTGGATATTGAAAACATTTTCGTTCTGGATTACTATGGCGGTCCACATAATATAGCCATCAGTGATTACTATGCAACAGAGCCCAATGATAATGAAAATCGAATGGGCAAAAGTGAATCTGATTTGTCAGTTGTGATAAGAGAAAAAAATGTCTTATGAATACAGTTACTTTGCAACTTTTCCATTGCAATATAATTGCTCCATGAAAACACACACAAACACACATACACACATGCACACGTACATATATACAGATAAATATATATTTTTATGAAAAGTAAAATAAAATCCCATAAAAATCATAGAATTAATGACTCATTTGCAATAGAAGTTGTCTACCATATATATCATTTGAAAAGCATCACTGCTATGGTTGTATGGAAGAAATTGTGCTCGATCGATTGGAATTTAAAAATCTAGCTAATTTTTGGCTTCTTTCTATAGAATGAAGTGCTGTTCGACCAGGCCATGAGTCATCGATTAGAACAAGTGGCCGTCGGAAGAAGCAATGTCTCGTGAAAATGGCAGTGAAGCGCCTCGAAAGTTTTTCTTGAAGCCTTTTGCAACATGTGACCGAAAGTTGTTGTACAGCAAGTTCCTAAATTCACCTCAACTTGATTTTGTTCGTACAAAGATTGACATCATTAGAGCACAAAGAAAGTACGTTGTCTCCACTCAAGCGAAATGGCACAACAATGGCACAACATTAATTCAGTTACAAAATAGTTCGAGATGAGATTTAAGGGGGGTAAGGGTTTCAGCGTAAAACAAAACACTTTTTTTATGAATTTTTTTTTAAAGTATGGATTGATCAAATTTATTTAAACCTTTTGCACATTATTAAGCATATTTTTAACAATATTCTGTAATTTTTTCATGCAGAAATATTACAAAACAAGCCGATGACAGAGCTTGCCCCAGAACGTCTTTGAAAAAACACAATTTGCGGTGTTGACTGTATCTCAGTCGGAAATTATCTGAAAACAAAAACAATTAAAATTTAGTCAAATTATTATCAAATTGTTCCCCCCAACGTTCTCCGATTATTTTTTTTTGCATTTAAAAATTTTTGGTGGCCATCTAAAGTGTAAACTGCTATTTTCCACGAAAAATCCCGCCATTTTGTGGGTGGGAAACACCCTTAATGTAAAAAAAAAATTGTTTACTAAACGTTGGGGGAAGTATTTTATATGTAGAAAATGTGTACCAAGTTTCAAATGAATCGGTTTAGTAGTTTTTAAATGACAGTGAACACGGACTTTGAAAAAGTAGTTTTGAGACCAGAACAATAGAAGAGAATAAGCTGTATACCTGCACTAAAGGACAGGGGACTAACTATAGACCTTAACTTCAAGAGTTTTGCTCCGATTGACTTAACATTTTGAGAATATATTCTGGAAATGTTTAACAATAAGATAAGACAAAAAAAATCGATTTTTCGAAAGTGTAAACCCTTAATGTTAGTTAAGCTATCTTTTTTAACTACCACAATACTTATTTTGTAATATTAAACAACAAATGTTGGACTAATTTTATTCAAAGTTTAAAATATCCCAATGCATTATAGAAGAACTTCCAATACTAAAGCACCCCTGCAGGTGCAATCTGAAACGGTTAATATCACTTTACCATTTTTGTAAAATGGTACAACCGATAGTTTTCTATCTGTACTTATGAAGAGCCAAACTTGGAAAGTTTAGGTCACTTGGTAATCCATAAGTAATAATTTTTTCCTCCCTACAACAGTTTGAAGGTTTAAGATTTTTAAATGATAGATAAAGATATTGTGTCCCATTGGGATCATCACTATTCTAATGTATGTATGTATGTCTGGCTATCCTGGCAGAAAAACACAACCGATTGACGTAACCAACACAAGGCAAGTCTTGTGCAGGCCCTATGCTCCCGAGATAAGTGAAGAGGGGAAAAAAATCTCTGGCTAACAAGACAAGTAAAAATTACCTAACAAGTAACTAAATTAACTAGTCTGGTGCCTGAAGAATTAAAGATAAATCAGAGCTTGCTTGCCATAGTGTGGTTACTTATCTCCTGTTATTTTTTATTAGACTTCGTGAAGAGAAGATGTAGAGTATTCAATTATGTATCTTTGAGATTGAAGATGGAACAGAGCTACTTTGTTATAGTGTGAGTACTTATCTTCTGTGAGTTGTTATTAGACTTCGTAAAGAGAGGAAGTAAACCATTGAATTTAGAAGATGGATTGCCAAAGCAGGGAAACCTCTCATTCCGAATGTAGTTGCCTATGCAAATCTGCACTGCTTTCACTGTACCAGAGTCTGGAAAAAGACTGTCCTCTACTAAGAAACTATAGTTTTCCCACTGGCTTCTCGCCTACTTATCTCTCATTCAATGACGCTCAGGACCGCAGGACCCTCAACAGGAAGGCAAGAAAAGGAGCACAATACATTTACTTCAATAAAACCTCTAAAAGAAGATGATTCAAGTCTGCATGAATGCGACTTGGATATGGGTTCATCAGTATCTATGTATGTCGATGTTTGCTCTCTTCACAGTTGTTGACTTTGTGAAGGTGTTTCAAAGGCTTCTATTTCTGTCTGCAAGGATTATGAGTCCGTATCCGTTTGATCGTCGTATCAAACAGATATGTTTAAAAGTTGTGAATGGTTTTGATCAGTCATAATTTTTTCTTCAAACCAATTCAATGATTGAACTCAGAACTCGTTCATTCGCTTATGGCACTAATTTTCTTAGTTGAGAGAGATGCTGCTCGTTTTCCATTAATGTCTCTCCCCAAGTTGCATCACATCTGGCCTGAGTCTGTCCCCGATGTTTGGGCAAAAGTGAAAATGAACCGCAGGTAGTCGCAACAACCTAAACTTAAACATTCTTACATGTAAACTGGTTTTCTGATTCACATTTAGGGTCATTGACAAACTGCATTGGCTTCTATCTAACGGTCGGTATTCTGGATATTCGATATTTAACTAGAAAAATGTGAAAGCATTTCCACTTCAGTTGCTTGGTGTTCGTTTTGTGGTAAAGAAGTTTGTGCAATTGTTCTACTCCAAACAAAATGAGCAATTTTCCAACCATGCTAAACATCTGTTTAATTCTTTTGCTGAGTCAGAGTGATGGCGCTTCGAATGAACTGCAGGCGCGATTTGAAAAATTTAAGGTAATAAATTAATTGGAGTTAAAGTTGGAGAATAAAATGTGTGAATATTTATGTGTTTGCAGTTCAGTTATAATAAACTCTATAAAACCGATGCTGAAGAGCTGGAACGCGAGAAAATCTTTCTGCAAAATGTTAAACTAATTGAGGAACATAACGTCAACTACACAAAGGGTCTGAGTACTTTTGTATTGGACGTGAATGAGTATGCGGACTGGTCTGCGGAGGAGTTTCAGAACCACATGAATGGTCATGCGGACAGAGATGGCGGGTGGGTTTCAAAATTAGTGCGATTTGCAATGATTTTAATGATATTTTGATAAAGGGCCTTGAATGAGGGCGTCACGTACATAATGCCAGCCAATGTCAAATTACCAGAATCGGTGGACTGGCGAGAGTTGGGCGCCGTGGTTCCAGTGAAAAAGCAAAGTAAGTTGTTGGGTATAAGAAAAATATTTCAAGTTAATTTCTATTGTTGTTTTTGTTAGATTAAATTAGATTAGATTAGATTAGATTAGATTAGATTAGATTATATTAGATTAGATTACATTAGATTAGATTAGATTAGATTAGACTAGATTATATTAGATTAGATTAGATTAGATTAGATTAGATTAGATTAGATTAGATTAGATTAGATTAGATTAGATTAGATTAGATTAGATTAGATAGATTAGATTAGATTAGATTAGATTAGATTAGATTATATTAGATTTGATTCGATTCGATTAGATTAGATAGATTAGATTAGATTAGATTAGATTAGATTAGATTAGATTAGATTAGATTAGATTAGATTAGATTAGATTAGATTAGATTAGATTAGGTTAGATTAGATTAGATTAGATTATATTAGATTCGATTCGATTCGATTCGATTCGATTAGATAGATTAGATTAGATTCGATTCGATTCGATTAGATTAGATTAGATTAGATTAGATTAGATAGATTAGATTAGATTAGATTAGATTAGATTAGATTAGATTAATAATAATAATAATTGACTGGCACGACAGCCCGCTTACGCGAGACTAAGGCCTAGCTTCCCGCAACCACCCGTGTTGTGCGTGTGAATTTGTACGCGGGTTGAAGGGACCTACAGTTTTATGCCGGTTCCGAACGGCAGGTTGGGAGCTTTTTCATAAGCAATTTTTACTCTCAGAGTTTTGCCATTTCCTGCTGAGAGGACAGCCACCGAAAGAGAAAACGAGTTTTCCCGTTATTTTTTTTAGATGTTATTACAGGCAGTATTTGAACCTGAGGTTGCTGCCTGCGACTCGCGGTCCAACGCACTAACCAACTGAGCCACGGCGGCTGATTAGATTAGATTAGATTAGATTAGATTAGATTAGATTAAATTAGATTAGATGAGACTAGATTAGATTAAATTAGATTATATTAGATTAGAATAGATTAGATTAGATTAGATTAGACTAGATTAGATTAGATTACATTAGATTAGATTAGATTAGATTAGATTAGATTAGATTAGATTAGATTAGATTAGATTAGATTAGATTAGATTAGATTAGATTAGATTAGATTAGATTAGATTAGATTAGATTAGATTAGATTAGATTAGATTAGATTAGATTAGAATAGATTAGATTAGATTTGATTATGTTAGATTACACTAGACTAGATTATATTAGATTAGATTAGATTTTAGATTAGATTAGATTCGATTACAACAACTTCAGTAAGAATTTTCATTTTCCAGAAAAATGCGGCTCATGTTGGGCCTTTGCCACCACCGGCGCTCTGGAGGGTCAACACTATCGCAAGACTGGCGAACTTGTTTCGTTGTCCGAACAGAATCTAGTCGATTGTACCGTCTTCTATGGCAACAAGGGCTGTCACGGCGGCACCAAGGAGCGCGCTTTCCTCTATGTTCGCGACAATGGCGGCATTAGCACCGAGGATTCGTATCCCTATCGCGGCCAACAAAGTCCCGAATGCTATTTTGATTATTTCAAAATTGGCGCCAATTGCAAAGGGTTCGTCAATATTGGTCGTGGCGACGAACTGGCACTGACTGCGGCCGTGGCCACTGTGGGTCCCGTTGCAGTGTCGCTCAATAGCAAATGTCTCAAGTTTCAATTCTACAAGGCGGGTATTTTCAACGACGAGTCATGCGACCCGGAACACGTCACACACGCAATGCTAATTGTGGGCTACGGCAACGATAATGTCACACAGACAGATTATTGGATTGTGAAGAATTCATGGGGCACCGATTGGGGCCTGGATGGCTATGTGCTGTTGCCGCGCAATGTCAACTTTGCTGGCTTGACGAAACGAGCCAGCTTTCCATTGGTCTGATGGATAGCAATGGATGGGACTAAATGAAATAAATGATTGTTGAAAAAAGCATCAAACAAATCGAATAGACGTTTTTTTTCTTATAAATCTGATGTGTTTATTTTTCGGAATAGGGTTGTGTTAGCAGTTTACTCTTTATTTATAAGCAGTATTAAATGCTTAGCATACTTTTAGGGAGTTGAAATTAAATTTGGAATTGATAAAACGCGTTGCCGACTTTTCTCTCTGCCTCGAAACTACCGGTTTCACAGACGAATAGTAACTGAACTCTTTTTACGATAGTTAAGAAAAAATACTCTGGAGTGCACTGCTTGTCAAAAGATGAAATTGTATTGAAAAATTTGGCGATAAGGTTAAGTTTGGCTTAGTAAAAAAGCCAGTTAGGTAGGTTGCATAAGTTCAGAGATTCCCTCGAGAGGTCACCTGCATCTGCCTTCGGAGTCCTTGATTTGCTATGACTAATGGTATCAATCCGCTTTTCGGGAACTGATCCTTTTTGACCATTGTGGAGTTGCCAATAGTGCGAGAGAGATTATTCCTTCAGGGATTTCTTCGGACAATTTCGTTGGGAAAATTTGACTTGTGCGCAAATTTGTGTGTACGCTATCATTGCTCAAGACTGACGAGTACCTTTGGAAAAACATCTGAATTTGAATAGTTCAATAGTTGGAAAGCTTTACTGATTTGAGAGCTAACTGAGCAAATTTACCAATGCTCGCCTATTCTTAAAGCTTTTAAGGCTTCCCAAATGTACTGATTGCGATTCATGCATACTGCAGTAAAATATTTTTCTGTAGAATGCAATTCAACAAAATCTTAGTCCCCCTAACAAATACACTGCACAACAAAATCAAATTTTTTTTTAAATAACAAGGTTCTGACAACGGATTCTGGTAGAGGGGACCAAAAAAAAATACAGACTAACCCTCAAAAATGAAATTTTGAATGAGTACGAAATAAACACTTAAACACATTTTCAGTTTTTGCTTAATTCTGGCGTTGAAGTTAATTTCTGAGCTTTGATGTATTCAGAGACCTATGGTAGAATTTTATGGCGAATATTTTCGTGGTACATTTTTTCCTTAAAAAGTCCTGTTTTACAGGACATTTTTGGCCTTTTAGAAAAAAAGGGTCAAATTGACCCATAAAAATAGTAGCTACAGGATTAAAATGCTCCACAAAAATATTCTTCGTAGTATTTTACATCAAATTGCTGAACCCATCATATACCTAAAATGTAAGGTTACATGGTTTTCGTATGCCGATTCACCATAAGAATGTGCAAAAGGGGGAAAACTTTGACCCCCCTAAAAAAAAATTCAGACGTAAACTTTCAAAACGCCGATACACGTATATTTTTTTTTGGTCCCCTCTACCAGAATCCGTTGTCAGAACCTTGTTATTTTTTTTGTGTTGTGCAGTGATATTGATACTGTACTGTAAACAATTTCAGAGATTCTACTCTTCAAAATTTTGAAGTCCTTTTAAAAGGACAA
The DNA here is from genome assembly GCA_963668005.1 of Melieria crassipennis. Lineage (NCBI taxonomy): Eukaryota > Metazoa > Arthropoda > Insecta > Diptera > Ulidiidae > Melieria > Melieria crassipennis. The sequence continues at coordinate 141,315,805 of OY764961.1, read as the reverse complement.
AGGATGTAGAAATAAAAAACTGAGTACGCAGTATTACTATGTTTGGTCTCTAGTTTCACGCCCATATGGATTTTTTCCGGTGTAAAAATTTTTTTTTATTTTTGTCGTATGGTGTTATCAGCAAAGTGAACTAACTACATTGCATTGAATGTTCTGAATGAAAATACAATAAATCCCCGTTGCTATCAGTGCAAAAGCGCGTTTTCGATGTGTCAATTCGTCAATATAAATGTTGAAATTAAATTTCGCATTACTTGCATTCAGGTCTTTTAGTACTTCAAACACAATGAACGCGCCAACACGCCGGGAACTCATAACGCTCGCAGTTCTTGCGATTTTCGCCATTCCAGTGCAGGTGTGTGTGTGTGTGTTAACCTTTCGCCCATGTGGGCCCGACTTTCAATCTATTTTCGCTTCATTTACAAACAGTGCGAAATCACAATACTGCCCGATGTGCTCTACTACAACGTGACCACCACGCCCCGGGCCGATCTCTTCGTGAAGCTCAGTCAGCGCCAGTTCACGGCCCATGCCAAGGTGCTCGACCAGCAGCTGCTGGAGTTCAAGAGCAACTACAATGCACGACTCGAGGTCGTTGGCCACCACAGCGAACTGATCGAGCTGAAGCTGCTCGAGGTGGACAACAAGCTGAATCCGCTGGTGCTGCTCGACGATCTGAACGACTACTGCGTGCAGAAATATTACGGCAAGCTGCCGGCGTTGGTGACGCTCAAGACGCAGCTGGCCGCTTGCATGCAGAAGGGCACCAGCGCCTATTCGGGTCTGGTATCGTCCGCCGAGACAACACTGCGCAACCTGAAGGCCCACTATGCAACCACACTGGTCAACTCGCTCAACGACTGCAAGAAGAAGAATCCCAAATTGGACACCAACTACACCAGCTGCGTCACGACAGCGGTAAGTGGACACAGTGAGTGTGTTACTGTCTGCAATCAATAAGGTTTTTCAATGCAGGTGAAGACAGCTACCGCAACCACCGGCTCGAGCACGATCCTTTTCCAAAATCAAATGAAAACTGCTGCCTGCTCGGCAGCGCTCAAAGTTAAGGAGGTTTTCGATTGCTACGCGAGCAACGTCTTCAGCACTTTTCATACCATCGGCGAGGTAATGGGTCTGGTTGAGAACTGCATGGCCGGCCATGAGTTCTGTGCCTCCTGCGGCGATGAGGATGCACTGACCAAAGGCCGCTGTCCATACCACATGAGTTGGCATTTGTCGGACGACGACATGCGAAGCGACAAGATCAATAATCCCTTCAAGGGCATCACCAAATCAACGCCCTGCCTGCAAATCAACTTTATTACACGAGGCATAGCTTTGCAATAGTGAAAAGCGATACCGTTAATACCGATAAATATGTGAGAAAAAGTTTAATACACAAAAGCGATATAAAGATTTGTATTTGTAAGAACGTGTAGGTTTATTTATAGTTTATAACTTTCTAATTTCAATTTGTTTGTCTGAACGTAAATGGAATTTAGATTTATCGAAGGTCTTTAGGTTTTTTTTTTCATCTTAGAATTTAATTGATCTATAATATTTGCATATTTACAATAAATTTTACACAAAATTTTACACAAAATTTAATCTTTGAATACTTTCCTTCTTCTTCTTCTTCTTCTTCTTGACCGGCACGACAGCTCGATTACGAGACTAAGGCCTAGCTACCCGCAACCATCCATATTGTGCATGTGAATTTTTTCAAGGTTGGCAGGGACCTACAGTTTTATGCCGATTCTGAACAGCGAGTTGGGAGCTTTTCCATAGACAATTTTACTCTCAGAGGTTTGCCATTTCCTGCTGAGAGGACAGCCGCCGAAAGAAAAATTGTTGTTTTTCTTTTTTCGGTGCTAGCAGCAACGGAGTCTTGAACCTGGGTTCGAGCGTCGCATTGACTCCCGGCCCAACGCACTAGCCAGCTGAAGCCAGAATATTTTCCTTACCATATTTTTATTCATGTTAAAATACCAAAAGCACTGATAGTCCCTGAACAAAATTCAACAGGAAAAAGTTTCTCTCAACTGCTTCTGATTTGAATTTGTGAACTTCATCCATTTGGGGTAGCAGAGTGTTAAGTACGAGTATGTTTGTCCATTTTTGTTCAACCACATGTTGGTGTTCATAATTCCATCCTCATGCAATTTCTAAAGTCTCTGGTTCAACCAATCTGACAAATGGTTTCCACAAGTCAGTTGAATACAATTGTACAGTATGCACTAAAAAGAAAGCTCTGAAGGGACCTTTACAGATGCTAATCGGGTGATGCACGGTTCAAATTTTAGGTATGCAGATTAGGTTAGTTTATGGTGGCTGCCTCTGTAAGAGACACATTCGGAGACCTAAGAGGCTCATTGTGATATATTTCACCCTTTTTTTTCAATGTGTATTCAACACAGTTTTTTCAACATGTATTACAAAGCATTTCAAACGGATGGTGAAAATGGGGCGAGGTGACCTACAGTTTAATGTCGAATCCGAATGGCGGTTGGTAGTTTTTCCTTCACACTTGGAGGTTTTGCCTGCCTATTGCCTGCCAAGAGCTCACATGTGCAATTCTTGTAATTCTCATTTGCTTTATATGGGTAGCGATTAGAGTAGAAGAGTGTTTCACCACTAAAATCCACTAAGGATCCGAAAAATCTCCTAGCATAAAATATAAATCTGATAAACAATTCTTCCTCTTAAAAATTCTCCTAAAAGGCCAAGAATCTCCCAAAGCCAGGAGGAAATCTCCTGATCTGGCAACACTGGCCCGAGGTAGGAATCGAACCTAGAGCCTCTGGTGTCAGAAGCCAGCGCTCTACCCACTGGACTATTGAGGCCGGCCGCCATGCAGGAAGCAACAAAACTTCACAATTAATTCAATTCAAGTTTCGTTGGGTTTTCAGGGATGTGTATGGGTTGATGGAAGGCTTTCTGTTGATTAATCTTAACTAAACAGTGTTGCCAGATATCTGAAATGACTTTTTCCTAGATCTTAAAAAAATACTTAAATTTCCTCCCAAAAAAAATATCCTAAAATTTTTTTATAACTTGCGTTATTTTAAAGGTATTAGACTTCTCATAAAAAATAAAAATATATACATACATATAATTTTTTTTAATGCAGCCTTTTTTTATTCATCTTTAGCTTAACCCATTAAAACAAAATCAAACATTTGCGGGAAATAAAATGTGCCAATAAAATATCAGCTGCTTGATTTTGACAATTTCACGCGTTGCGTTGTATGAAAATTGGCAGTGTTTAGGCCCAACGTTGCATTCGAGCAACACAAAACTTAAAGCATATTTATTGTTTAAAAAATCAAAAAAAAATTTTCAAAACATATTTTTAAATAGTTTAGCATTGCAAAATGCAGCCCACTAAGGGATTTTGATAGGTTTGAAGAATAAGTATTTTTGATTGAATTTAAAAAAATCCCAAAAAAAAACCTTTGACTTTGGATCGAAAAAAACGTATGAATATTTAAATAATTTAAAAATTTGAGTATGGCAGAATCTAAAACGATCAATTCTAATCCAATTCTACCCATTTTCAAGTCTTATGTCTTTATGAATTACTTAATATAGCGAAATTCCCAAACGTTGCGCAAACGCAACGCTCAGGGCTTAATGGGTTAACCACAAAAACTTAACAAGAAACAAAACATATAACACATGAATTAAACAAAAAGTGCCATTTTTGGCAGTATTTCATTGTGACAGCAATAAGCGAGAACGAGATAGAACGACCTTACATTTTGTAAGCTTAACAATTTTTTACACAATAGGGTTCTTTGACTTTTAAAATAGTTGCCAAAATATGTTTTGTTGCCAATGTTCCGAATACATCACAATACATACTTCGTTATCCAAAAATTTCCCAAAAATCCACTAAGGATCCAAAAAATCCCCTAACATAAAAAATATTAATATCCTAAACTTTTTCCTAAACAATTTTTCCTCCTAAAAATTCTGCGAAAAGGCCAAGAATCTGCTAAATCTAGGAGGAAATCTCTTGATATGGCAACACTGAGTTGACTGAAGAATCAACATTCAGCGGCTATGCTATCTCTCTCGAAAGTTCAGTTTTAAATACGCTCGTTGCAATAGTTGGTCGTGCACGGCAAAGAGGCTGAACGTCCTCTGTCCTCTGTTTGAGGACACAATGGGCAGAAACCCTTTCATCTTTTGATGTAAGCAACTACTTACGAAGTAAGTAGCTAAGTATGTCTTTTGATGTAAGCAACTACTTACAAAGTAAGTAGCTAAATAAGTAGGTTAGGTTGAAGTTGGTTGTCTGGTGACGGGATCTTGCCGCAAGACCTCAAATTGAGCCTCCTTGTGATACCACAAAAACTAAGTAACTGCTGACAGAAGCGTTTAGAATTAATGGTTAGGTCAGACAGCAGTAGCGCACAATTCACAGGATCCTTTCAATCTCACCAAATACAAAGCATTACTTTTCCTTTTTTTAAGGTTGTTTTCATATCTTTTTTGCCTGACTTCGATCATACTCTTTTTTTACTCAAATTTTCATTATCCGTTAATGTTTTTTTTATAATAAATGCACACACTCAGACTTTTGTTTACTCGCTTTTTATGCAATTGTATGCACAATTTATTGCATAGTATTTTAAATCGTATTTTACAATTTGTCAAATTAAACTTTACGCTGTACGTCTGGGTCAAAGTTCACTAGTACACAATTGTAAATTTGTTTGTCCAAACCGTAGAAGGGATTTTGTATGGTTTGATTATTGATGCCAATCAAATTGCTTGGCAGATTGATGGCGTGCGGGCAAAATTGCTCGCAAGGTTGCTGCACTGTGTCCAAAGCACATTTCTCAACCAGTGCCTCCGCCTGGCCAATTATCGCTGTTATATTGAAGGTGTGCGTGTCGGTGCAATCCACAGCTTGGACGATGCGTTGCTCCATTTCGGACTGTAAGTTCCATATTTCTCTGGCGAATTTCTTGCGAGCTTCTGCAGTGAATATATTAGCCGCGTTTGTCTGCAACGATAATGTTCGAAATCATAATTGTATCTATAATTGTATTGATTCTGGATCGAGAAATTGCTTATGGAAGGAACTGAAGCGACTTCTGTTCACTTCTCAGGCTCGAGATGTTTTGTCTTGCACTTTTGAGATTTGAGGGAAGTGAATTGAGGAATGAGTTCAGAGTCTATCAGGTCGATCTTAGAGCCTAAAGGGACTGAGTAGTCAAAGAAGTCGTTACGCTCAATATTTCACTAAGGTTACTTTAAGAGTTACAACACACAAAGAACTTCACTTCGATCATAATTTGAGGTGATTTGATGTAAATGATTTGAGGAATGAGTTTAGAGTCTACCAGGTCGATCTTAGAGGCTAAAGTGACTGAGTAGTCAAAGAACTCTTTACGCTCAATACTTTATTTTGGTTAAGTGAAGAGTTACAACACACAAAGATCTTCATTTCGGTCATAATTTGAGGTGATTTGAGGCATTATTTCAGAGTCTTATCAGTTCGACCTCAGAGTCTAAAGTGACTGAGTAGTCAAAGAACTCGTCACGCTGAATACCTCACTTAGGTTACTTTAAGAGTTACAACACACAAAGAACTTCACTTCGATCATAATTTGAGGTGATTTGAGGGAAGTGATTTGAGGAATGAGGTTAGAGTCTATCAGGTCGATCTTAGAGCATAATGGGACTGAGGAGTCAAAGCACTCGTTACGCTCAATATTCCACATAGGTTACTTTAAGAGTTACAACACACAAATAACTTCACTTCGATCATAATTTGAGGTGATTTGAGGTAAGTGATTTGTGGAATGAGTTTAGAGTATATCAGGTCGATCTTAGAGCCTAAAGGGACTGAGGAGTCAAAGAACTCGTTACGCTCAATATTTCACATAGGTTACTTTAAGTGTTACAATACACAAAGATCTTCACTTCGGTTATAATTTGAGGTCATTTGAGGAATTTGTTCAGAGGCTTATCAGTTCGACCTCAGAGTCTAAAGTGACTGAGTAGTCAAAGAACTCGTTACGCTGAATACCTCACTCAGGTTATGTGAAGAGTGACAAAACCCAAAGACCTTCACTTGGACCATAATAGATCCATAATCTGTAATATGGAATAATAGAAAAAAATCACCTCTCAGTTAGATATACCCGCTGGTTACGTAAGAGAACCATTTTGATTCCCCGGCAACTAAATTGCTAAATTTTTGCAAGATTTTAAAACAAAGCGGGATTGTTCCAAATCAACCAAAGGATCTGCGGAAAGCATCCATCTTTGTCGCTCCGTTTCATACAAGTATCTGTGTATCTGATATATCATCTTTCCACCGGTTTGAGCACTTACCGCATTGGCCACGCAGTCCGAATATTCGAGTTCGGTAAAGTTCTGTGCGCAAACGTTTAATCCTTTTTGCAGGGTATTTTTGTAGTACGAGGAGAGAGTGTCCACTTGCCCCTTGATTTTGTAGAAAATGGGCCCCTCCGCGGCTTTGGCAGATATGACGCATTGCTTCAGTTGCGCCAACGATTCGGCGTTCGGCATCTGCTCGATGATCTTTTGTATGCAGTGCTTGTTAATTGGGCTCAACAACGCCTTCGGTCGCAAGTTCTCAATGGAGTCCTGCAACTTCAGTTCGGTGAGTTGATTTTGTAAATCGAACACTCTCAGTTGCGCCTGGAAAGTGGCCTTTTGTGCATCCATTTGGGCCGAAAAGTTGGCAACGGTGGCATTGTACTGGCGCCAATTCTCGTTAATGTAATCCTCCATAATGGAGCTGGCACTGACGTCCATTGGTTTCAACGGTACGGGCAGCACCTCTTGCGCCTTTTATAAAAAAAATATAATAGAATATTTCAAAAAATTTACATAGTTGAATTTGTTGAGAGAAGACGAGAAGAGTTACCTGAGCGGCAGCAAGTGAAAGCGACGCCAACACAAATGCGACACCGAACGTTAGCCGCACTGCAATCATCGCGACTCTCAAAGCCTTCTACACTGCGTCTTCAATGTTTTATACACAAATATGGCAAACGAAATTCAATTCCACCTATTGAGAGCACTAAAGTGAGATGACCTTTTCGCGAAAGTATTGCAAGATAGACCCGTCGGCAAAAGGAAAAGCGATCAATTAAAATAATCATTTATTTTTTAATTGAGAAATGCAATTGCATGAAGTAAAGTGTCAAAAACAGCTGTCTAAATAGATTTTAAATATTTCATAATTACACTTGTTATAGCCGGCTGACTGCATGACGAGTCGTTAGAGCAACGTAAACGATCGAAATGAAAGCGACGCACGAATAGTGGGCGGATTAATACTGGTCTTGACCCAACAGATGTGTGAGGCAAGCTTGGACTGGCAGAGCTGTTAGCTGTTTGTGGTAGGGTGTAAATAAGTCGACCAAGATCAGAGTTTAACCAACAATTTTATTTACGTGAAATTTATTGAATATTTAAATTTATTTTAAGATGGTTTAATGTGTTTAGGGTCCGATAAAAAGTACATATTTATTTGTTGTATATAAACATAGAGCTCCAAGTTCAGCCAGTATGGAGTAAGGCACTGGTTCATGTGATTCAATTCAATTAACCCTTTCCACCCCAAAGTTGCCTGAGAGCAACTTCACCTATTTGTCATCGCATAGCAAAAGCTACGATTGATTTATGGGTTTAATTTAAGTAGGCACCAACAAATTAATATTTTAAGAAGTGAATTCAAAGCAAATTACAAAAATTTTACTGTTATCCCCAAAATTATTTTCAATCATTTGCAGCGATATGAGGGAAAGTTTGTGTTCTAATTGAAGTCTACGAATTGGGCGCGTTTAGTCAAAACCCTGTTTCCTTAATAATGGTTAAATAAAATCAAAAAGTGATAATTTTGTATTTTTCCATAAATATTAAATAAGTTTTTTTTAATTAAAAAATATTGTCAAAAAATTTATTTAAACCCTTTTTAAGCTAAAATTGTTCAAAAGGAAACTAGCTCTTGAACTATAACAAAGAGACGTGGCGACTTCAAATGTCGAGTGCACACTTCTTATGCAAATGTTTCATGATTTAAATACCAAAAAGGAATATCGAGACACAGGGTAAAATTCGGGGTCGAAAGGGTTAAATATAATTCAAGAAAACTTCTATTGTTCTATGATACGTGTGAGAGAGAGAGAGAGAGAGAAATGTTAGGCAGCAACTTCTAGGTTTCTGGACACCGACTTCTGATACACAATAAGTTAATAGCTCAAAATGTAGGTGAGTCTTATACATAAAAGGTTTGTCCCACGGAAAACGAGACTGCTCAAAAAATAAAATAACAAATCTTTTTTTTGCAAAATTAATTTATTTTATTTAAAATAGTCTCCTTTTGCTTCGATACAAGGTTTTGTACGATCAATTAGATCATTGAATGATTTTTTGAGGCCATCTGCATCCATCATCTTCAAAATGTCGATCGTCGCCTTTTGAATCGATACAACAACCAAACAGATAGAAGTCACACGAAGCCAAGTCTGGTGAGTAGGGCGAGTGTTTGATGGTAAAAATCGGTTACCAAGTTGGAGTGATGGGACGGTGCGTTATCCATTTTCACGGTATTGTGGCCTCACACGAGGAATCGCCTCGTAAAATCACAATAAAACACTCCAATAACAGTTTGGTCAGTTGGAAGAAAGTCTTTGTTAATAATGCCTTCCGAATCGTAGAAACAAATCAACATTGACTTTACTTTTGACTTCTCAAGACGACTTTTTTCGGTACCGGATCTTCTAGGTGCTTCCATTCGGCACTTTGCCGCTTGGTTTCAGTATCATATTGAAAACGCGACGTTTCGTCACCAGTAACAATTGAATATTTGAAATTTTGATCCTTTTTTGACTCTCTAATGAGGTCCTTGCAATGTTGACCTCGCAGCGATTTTCACTTCAGATCATTTCATTTCATTCCATGTGAATGGTCGGTCAAAATACAATGAATTGAATATTTGGACATATTTGATTTCATTTCCACGTATCGCAAAGATGATTTCTGCTCATTTTTAATTAATTCACGCACTTTTTCAATATAACTTTGAGTAAAGGTATCGCCGTTCGGATTCGGCGTTAAACTGTAGGTCCCCTCCCTCCCTTTCCCCATCCGTTTGAAATGTGTGTTGTATCACATGTTGGAAAAACAGTGTTGCATACACATTTCAAACGGGTGGAATTTGTGGTATCACAACGGGTCCATGTAGGCCTAAGTGTGTCTCATACAGAGGCAGCCACTACAACCAACCAACCAAAGGTATTGGAAGGACCAGGATGTTCGTCGTCCTTTATGTCTTCACGACCATCCTGTACACTCTGTACCCTGCACGAGATAAACAATCATCACCATGCACTTGTTTCATCAAATTGAATGTTTCGATAAAAGTTTTACCAAATTGGCTCTTTGATCGAAGCTCATTTTCCGACTGATGCTATAAACAGGCTGCCACTTTTGGCGCGAAAACTTGGCTGGTACTGAACCAAATGTTATGAAATTTTGAGAGCATGTCAGTGATGGTCTATTCATCATTTTCAATGATGGAAGTAAAAATTTGATATCAGATTTTAAGTTACTGTGATAGTTATGTATACTTTGTTTCCAGTTATGTGTACCTCAAAATATAGTTTGAAGTTCATAGGTTTATAATACGAGACAAATAACACAATCGAATTTTCATTTGCATAGACCGTTAAAAATCGACTGAAGATCTGTGACGGTTCTGTGACGGCTACAAAATCAATCGGCCAGTCGTATCTACACTCAAATTTGAATTAATGCCATCACAATAAATCAGTTTATTCTGGCAAACAATTGCACTTTTATTTGCTCGTTCTTTATTTCCCACAATATTTGAATATTGCACAATGTTAGAAATTTTTTTGATACTACATTTGCTGCAAAAATTTCTTCAATTACATGTAGATTGTTAATTGGGCACTTTGTAGAAGTTCACTTGCAAGCATTTTATATCGGAAGACTTCAAGCCATAGAAGGGATTATTTATGGTGGCATTGTTGGAACCTATCACATAGAATGGCAGATCGATGGTGACGGGGCAACTCTGCGTGCAAGGATGCTGCAATTCTCCGTAAATTACATGTAGATTGTTAATTGGGCACTTTGTAGAAGTTCACTTGCAAGCATTTTATATCGGAAGACTTCAAGCCATAGAAGGGATTATTTATGGTGGCATTGTTGGAACCTATCACATAGAATGGCAGATCGATGGTGACGGGGCAACTCTGCGTGCAAGGATGCTGCAATTCTCCGTAAATACACTCCTCAATCAGCCGCTCGGTCTGGCCAATTCCCGCTGTGATGTTGTAGCTGTACTCGAAAGCGCAATCAATAGCAGAGTTGACGCGATTGTCTATGGAGCACTGTAGGCTCCTCAGGTTGGAGGCGAATGTCTTTCGCATGCTAGCAGTGTACGTATTGGCCGCTGAGATCTGCAACAAACAAACATATTCGAAATGATAAGTAATCAGTGGCTTGTGTACAACTTTTGAGCCGAATACCATTCGAAATCATATTTTGTACCAGCAATTTTTGTGTTTGGGGGGTTTGAACTTCCAAAATCTCCCCTGTGTGCACCAATGTAACGCTCGGTGCTTGTTATAACTTAAAAATATATTAAGTTAGTTATTATAGCTTTAAAAAAACAACGAACAAAATCGAATTTTTAGTCTCCAAAATGTCGTTGAGATTTAATTATTTGGTTATAGAATATTAACAGAATTTATTAATCCAAACTTTAGCTGCACTTTTGCCGAAGACAGCAATAAAAAAAATATTGAATATCTTAGGATTTATAAAGGAAAAGCTGATTATGAAACACACAAACTTTAGAAGGTTGTAACTTTTAAAAGCAACCCAGCTATACTTTTGTTACTCTATGTTAGTACAACCAATTAGTTGTGACCATTGTTGTACAGTGTAATAAAAAAAAAATTTGGGTTTTCAATAAATTATCTGTCACAGTCTGGACCAATGCAATTTCACTTTTATTGAAGTTCATGACAGCTTTTGGGATTCGAGAAAGATCATTGCGGTCATTTTGACGGTTTGTTATTTTTAAATATTTACATTTTCTTTAGTATTTCTATCAAATTTTGCTTTGGTGACTTTTAAATTTTTATCATGAAAAATTTTACATATTTTTTATTTATTTTGTGAAAAAATTTATTTTGTGCCAAATCCGATATGTTCTTTTCTAGATATCAGCGATTGTAGGCATAAAAAACGTGCGGTTTTTTTAGTATTAAAAGCGAAATTTTTTCAATTAAAGAACAATAAAGTCCATTAAATAACTGCGTGAAATTGTCTATTAACCCGGTAGCGCCTAGCGTGATCATATATGCTCACACTAAACATGCACTGGAAAACTGCAATTTTTAAATTTATTCATATTAAATCGCTCAAAAAAAGTGTTTGCAAAACTCAAAGGAAACAAAAGTCCGGCACATTCGTGTAAATTTTCCTGAAACTCCGACTGAAACAGACATTCTAACTATCCTGCAACAAACTGAGATTCAGAATTTGCGAAAATAAATAAATATTTACAAAACAAAGTATGGGAAACAAAGTTTTAAGAGTTTATATCAAATTGATTTCAATTAATAGATTTGTTAAGACAGAAATTATACCTAACCTAACATCAGAAACATAACCTAACCTAACCTAAAAGCAGTTTATAGCAAACTAGCAGGACCCCGCGGCTTTTTACGCAAGTTTGAAGGCAATGGGACCAATAAATCAAGTTATTCTTAACCCGTCAGATTTTTATTTTCGAAAAAATAAAATAACATTTAAAAAAAAGTATTTCTCACCCAGAGCAGTTTCACCAAGTTAGAAGTCAAAAGGCGTAAAAATTATGTTTTTTATACAAACTTTTAACCCTTGGTTCACTCATTTAAGTTTTGATTTTCAAAAAAAAAATAAGAAACACGTGTCAATAAATCAAGTTAGTATTAACCCGTCGGATTTTTATTTTCGAAAAAATAAAATTAATTTAAAAAATTATTTCTCACCCAGAGCAGTTTCACCAAGTTAGAAGTCAAAAGGCGTAAAAAATTATGTTTTTCATACAAACTTTTAACCCTTGGTTCACTCATTTAGGTTTTGATTTTCAAAAAAATGAGAAACACGTGTCAATAAATCAAGTTAGTCTTAACCCGTCAGATTTTTATTTTCGAAAAAATAAAATAAAATTAAAAAATTATTTCTCACCCAGAGCAGTTTCACCAAGTTAGAAGTCAAAAGGCGTAAGCAATTAAGTATGTTTTTTATACAAACTTTTAACCCTTGGTTGACTCATTTAAGTTTTGATTTTCAAAAAATGAGAAACACGTGTCAAATTACACAGTACAACAATTTTGCGGTTTTCAAAAAACCCGCGGAGTTTCTCAACTGTTCCTTATATTTTCGGAGTCGCTGATCACGAATATGTAATTATTTTTTTCGGGTCACCTCTAGTTTGGGTTTTACAGGGTCTTGAAGTTACAAGCTACATCCCAATTAAAAAAAATTAATTTAAATGGTTGAACTTATCCTAGTCTAACAATATTGGTATCAAAAGAAAGAGAATTACATCTCCAACTCAAATCAAATAATTTTTTTTAATTATCCTGGCAAAAGGATATAAAAATGTCCTTTTAAGAATGAATCCTTAATTATCCTGGAAGTTTTTCCACAAAAAAATTTGAAAAAAATATATTATAAAACCCTTACCATGCACCAACACATTATGAAATTTCATGTTAATCAGTCCATTGGTTCAGCTGAAAAAAATTGTTGAAGTTTATTTCAACTCAAAAACTTAAATTATTCCAACATTTTTCACAGTGCAAACAATTTTGCGGTTTTCAAAAAACCCGCCCAGTTTCTGAACTGTTCCTTATATATCCGGAGCCGCTGATCACGAATATGTAATTTTTTTTTTTGGGTCACCTCTAGTTTGGTTTTTACAAGGCCTTGAAGTTGCCAGCAACACCCACCTAGAAAACGAATTTAAATTGTTGAACTCATCTTAGTCCAACAATATTAGTTAGTATCAAATTAAAGATAATCAATTCTTTAGCCCAAAGCAATGTCAATGTTAATTGTACGTTATATTTTGAACTATTTTTGAACTAGAAAACATTGCTCATTGAAAATTCAGTCGTGTTTATTTAATAGAAGTAATAATAGTAGGGCAAGTACTACACTTATTTGGTAAACTAACAAAATATTAATTTTGAGAATTTACTTTGAGCCCATGACAAAGCTGAGTCGATGGCGTAATTTTCGGCTTGGTACACTGTGCAAGCATTGTGCATCTTGAACATGTGCTTCTTCCAGCGTTTTTTAGAGAAAAGAACGACGAAGGCCGAGTCATCTGTTGCAAGTTTGCTGCCGTCTGTGTATATGTGGTTTTCTCAGGAATCAAAGATGTTAAAAAAAAATTTCATAGGCAGCCACAAATCAAAAGACTATAAAGAATTAGTACAACGAATGATTTCTGCATTCGCAGATATGAACGTACTCATATAGTTGAAAATTCATATGTTCCATAATCATATCTGGGTTTTCCCTTTAAATATAACGTACAATTAACATTGACATTGCTTTGGGCTAAAGAATTGATTATCTTTAATTTGATACTAACTAATATTGTTGGACTAAGATGAGTTCAACAATTTAAATTCGTTTTCTAGGTGGGTGTTGCTGGCAACTTCAAGGCCTTGTAAAAACCAAACTAGAGGTGACCCAAAAAAAAAAATTTCATATTCGTGATCAGCGGCTCCGGAATTATAAGGAATAGTTCAGAAACTGGGCGGGTTTTTTGAAAACCGCAAAATTGTTTGCACTGTGAAAAATGTTGGAATAATTTAAGTTTTTGGGTTGAAATAAACTTCAACAATTTTTTTCAGCTGAACCAATGGACTGCTTAACATGAAATTTCATAATGTGTTGGTGCATGGTAAGGGTTTTATAATATATTTTTTTCAAATTTGTTTGTAGAAAAACCTCCAGGATAATTAAGGATTCATTCTTAAAAGGACATTTTTATATCCTTTTGCGAGGATAATTAAAAAAAAGTAATTGATTTGAGTTGGAGACATAATTCTCTTTCTTTTGATACCAATATTGTTAGACTAGGATAAGTTCAACCATTTAAATTAATTTTTTTAATTGGGGTGTAGCTTGTAACTTCAAGACCCTGTAAAACCCAAACTAGAGGTGACCCGAAAAAAATAATTACATATTCGTGATCAGCGACTCCGAAAATATAAGGAACAGTTGAGAAACTCCGCGGGTTTTTTTTACTGTTGTACTGTGTTATTTATGATTTCAAGATTTTCACCAATTTTGAAGTCAATAGGCCATTCGTAGTCTTTCCTAAGCCCGTTAAATTTGGACTTTCGAAAAATTGAAAAATACTTGCCGAATTATTTTTGATTTGAAGTATTTTCAGCAAGTTTGAAATCAAAATGCTTATTAAGTATATACAATTTCTTCATACAACACCTTAACCCAGGTTTTGCTCCTTTAGACCCCAAGCTTAAAAAAATCCCGTTTTAGCGGATGCTAATTTTTCAGGATGTACCTAAAGTTAAAATTTTCTGATAGTAGTCTTAGCGGTTTGGGCTGGGCGATGATGGATCAGTCAGTCAGTCAGTCAGTCAGCCAGTCAGTCAGGACAAACAATTATATATGTATATGTATATAGATGAATTTGTTATTCAAATTAAACTCGGGCCTGAAAAATATAAGCGGCCATAGAATTCAACGAGTTCTATGTACCATGAATAGAAACACTGATGTGAGGCAATCGTGCAGGTTCTAGAAATTACACAATTCAAACAGTTGTGTTAATTATCATTTGAAGTCTTTGAGTCAATAGGTTCTTGAATAAAACTGCAGTGGTCTCTTGAAAATTATCCATTAATGACTTTTGAAGACTTTGAGTCAACAGATCGTTGAGTCTCTACGGACCACAGACGTTGCGGAAAGCTGTTTTTTGTCTTCCTTAAGAACTGTTGCCCCAATTACATCTAAATCAATAAATATATATTAGATTTCTATTGCTTGAAACTTACCGCTTTGGTTGCGCAGATTGTGTAATTGAGTCCCAAATTCGGTGAAAATTTTTTGCAATTATTCAATGCTGTTTGTAGCGTGCTTTTGTAGTAATAACTGAGAGTGTTCATATTTGAAATACAAGAGCCGGTAAGGCTGTTTTCGTAACTTCTCGCACTGCTGACGCATTGTTGCAGTTTTGTCAGAATCTCCGAGTTTGGCATCTCGCCGCGAAACTTCTGTACGCAGTATTTGGTCAGTGTGCTCAACAGCTCCAGTGGCAGCAACTTTTCATTGGAATCCTGCAGCTTCAGTTCGGTGAGTTGGTTCTGTACGTCGAGCACTTTCAGCTGCGCCTGGAAGATGGCCTTTTGTGCATCGATTTGTGTCTGGAAGTTGGCAATGGTGGCATTGTACTGGCGCCAATTGTCGTTGATGTAATCCTCCGTACTGGACGACACATTGTACTCGACGTGATGTAGCGTTGCCGGCTCCGTTGTTTGCGCCTTGCAATCGTTAAAGAATTTAATGAAATTTAATGATTAATTAAATGCACAAAGTTCAGTTTGACAAAGGCAATGGACTCACCTGAGTGGCAGCAAAGAGCGCCACCAACAAAAATCCAACACCGAATGCTAACCGTATCGCAGTCATCTCGACTATTAACGCCTTCTACACGCTGTCACCGTTGTTTTATACGCAAATATGGCAAATGAGATGCGAACTTTGTGTTATCGGAGGCGCTAAATTAAGACTGCTTTCTTGTGAAAGCCCTACGAAAAAAAAGGCGCTCGTCGGCAAACATTGCAGCTGCCGCAAGATAGACTCGGTTGACAGCAGGAGGCAGGTGCTGAATGCGTCGCGTTCAGAGGGAGAGATAATTAATTTTTTTTGTTTTACTTAATTGCGATATGCAATTCTAGGGTGTAATGTGTCAAAAACAACTGTATAAATATTTCAAGAAGATTTTTGTGTTTTATTATTATTAGAGAGATCATGTAAGTTTCAACTTACTACTGCTTGCATCACGTGTCATCATAAGCGAACGGCAGAAATGCAAGTGACGTATAAGTAGCAGGTGGGTTGATTCTGGTCTTGATCCAAAGATGCAATTTTCTAAGCAAATGGGACTTAAGTGAAAATAAATTAAGAAGAGAAGCAACCGGCAGAGTGTCGTAAGGTTCATCGGCAAGGACCTTAGAGTTACCTACTGGCAGCTTTAAAGAAGCCTTAGAGTAGGACGCCTAGAAATATTCAGTCATCGAATGTGACCTTTTCGTCAAAGGAAGGTTATGTTCGAGAGGAAGGAAGAAAAGATCGAATACGAAGGAACAACGAGCTGTCTGAACTGTTTAAAGACAGGAACGTAGCACAGCAAATCAATATTCAGCACCTTAACCATGTCTCCCGTATGGATGATAAAGTTCCGGCAAAAAGGTGTTCGACGCAGCAGTTGAAGGTCAACGGCAAACACAGGAACCGTGTCTATGGTGAAAGGATCAAGTTGAGGAATCGCTATGATCTCTTGGTGTGAACAACTAGAGAAGAGGAGGGAACTGGAGAGAACTTGTGTGGCCTGTTGCAACCCAGTAACCGGTTGTTATGGCCAGTTAAGGGGGTCAAATTTACAAAATTTTCCAATTTTTTTTTTTTTGTGAAATAGACTCCAGCGGGTCTTAAGAATATCCCCTCAAATGTTTTTAATTCTGATGACCCGTTCCCCTGCAGCAGCACTTTATTGATGGTCAATTCGTTCCGCATGTTATCGGTAACGCAAAGTTTAAACCGAATTATTTCAAAACACTGGTTTTTGATTATGGAAATAGAATATCTCGGCAAGTTTTATGCCCACTGATAAAAAATTTGGGCAGCAACTTTTTGAAACATAGAACTTCTAAAGTAAAAATTTCATTGTTTTTGGCGAAATCCGCGGCGCCATTTTCGGGAAATTAAGAAAAAAAGATATGTTTTCGGTTCGAGCGTATTTTTGTATTTTCGAGAAAATATTTTTTTTTGTTACTTACTTTAGAAGGTACATATATTTTCTCATAATAACTAATAGCAATATTTTTTCAGATGATTTTTGGGGCGCCGGCACAACTTCTACTACAACTACCACCTCCGCCATTTTGAGCACCCCAAAAAAAAAAGTTTTTTTTTTTATTGCATATACATATATACCGTTTACACGTATTGACCCCCTTAATATAAATTTATTTATAAATGAGTATTTAGAAAAAATGCGCTCATGTCAAAAGTAATAGAAATTAAAAATCCGACAAATTGCTCCACAGCTGCTCAAAAGTTGCTTTTAGAGGGTTAAAATCTATGACTGACCCTCATTAATATTTTTTCTAAATATTTCTTTCTTACATACTTATCTCCTAACTCCAACCCTTAATAAGGCTCCCATACAAAATCATTGTTTTTATATCTATAATGAGCTCCCACTGCTCCCAAGTGGCCCCAGACGTATCATATGTAAGACAGATCCCCATTTATTTTCCCTTGCGAATTTTTTTCTATACATACCTAACCGCTATAAACATCTTTTAAGGGGGCTGCCATACAAAACTAGTAATTTTCAATGGAGTTGTCTCCCCACTTGTAAATGATTTTACTACATACATATCTCTGAAGCTATTAAATCGATTTCAATGATTTATTCAACAATCGTAAAAATTCTTAAATGAAAAAAATACAAAATTAATTAAAGTTCAAAAATTCACCACCAGAGGGCATCACCCATACAAAGGAAATTGTGGAGTTCTCAACATTTGGGTTTCTACGAGGAAACATGGTATCTCAGAAATTACTCAACCAATTTGAATTATTTATTCAGCGATTGAAAACATTGTTAAGTGCAAAAAATACAAAATTAATTCAAGTTCAAAAAATTCCCACCAGAGGGCGCTTCCCATACCAGCGAAGTTGTGAGGTTTTCAAGTTTTGGGTTTCTGCGAAGCAAAAATCAAAATATTTTGTCGTAACTTTATTAGACCCACTATTTCGAATAAAATTGTAATCGTAATTGATTTTCCGAAGCTATCTTCAACACATTTTTTCACCAACAACAAAGCTTTGACAAAGTTGACCGATTGCTGTTGGCATTTAACTAAACGTTTAAAATATCGCAAATTTGCACACAAGTCTTTACGGAAAAATGCCCATAACTTGTAGTCGCGCAAATATGCGCAGCTGAAAATTTTACAGCATAATGTACATACTTGCCAAAACAAAATATTTAAAAATTTCAAAAGTGATAAAAACTGCTTTTTCTTGTAAGTCACCTTTAAAGTTGTAACTCAGTTTTTATTCTCGTTTTTTTTTGTTTCAGTTTCTTCATAACAGTACTGCTCAGAGGTGAAAATAATCAGCAAAATTTTGGTCTTGCCAGACCTAAATTGTATTAAAATTAAGACAACAGTAAGTTTTAGGTAATCCCTCACATTTAATTTTGAAATATTTAACCTCAAAGTAAAAGCAAAAATGTGCTGTTTGTACACAATTTTTTTAACGCTGTAAGAGCGTAATTTAAGATCCCATAAGTTCTATATTATTCAATATTTTTTTTAAAACTTGCGATTTATCTTAATTGAAGTATATCCAACAAAATCTCATACTCAGATTTTTGTGGTTATGACATTGCATTTTGGAATTTTTGTCATTTGTCACCGCCTTGAACTCTTCCAACCAAAACTCAATTGCGCTGACAAAGATGCTTCCGGCCTCTCTGTATTTGCTTAGGTCTAGACTGGGCCCAATTTCTCATGCAGAAAAGCCTTCGGCTGTTGGCTTCCAAGGATATCAATGGAAGTAATATAACTGATCCCAAACACGCGTCTCACCATACCCAACAACAAATCATTTGAGTGCGCGCTCTAATTTTATAAACAAAATTTAATTGTTGAGCAGAAAATTGTGCAACTTTTGTGAATTTATAATTTTTTCCGCGAAAATGAGCCATAAAAACAAATCACAAATCTTAAATTCAAACAAATGAATGCTACTTGTTTTAATGGCAACGATAAGGGGGGAAGAACACTTGACCGCGCTTATCAAATTTGTTGCTGTGTTTTTTGCGAATTTGTGTGTATGTACATAGGTATGTATGTTGACATGTAAACAATAATAAAGCGCCAAGTGGCTTCCGTCAACACACTCGAATTGAAGGAAATCTTTTTATTGTGCATTGCTTGGAAGTGAAGTGAAAGTAAATATGCAGAACTCACGCAATGCTGCGGCAACAAGGTTAAGTTTTGCATTAAAGAACCAGAAAACCGAATCGAAACATGTTGACATGGTAACAGGGCACAAAATATATACAAATATTTTTTATGGTTTGAGTTAATTTGTTTACATGTCTGACGCCTAATTGACTGCTCCGGGGGCTGAAGATTTGGTCGTGTGCGAAAGCTAAGAACGAGCGATTGATCTATTTTTCGAAATGCGATTTCATATACGTATTGTAATATCTCTGCTGGTAAAAAGCTGCCGCGCAACACGACCTTAAATGGCCGGAACAGAATTAGCATTCAAGCCCACGCAGCCCAACAGAGTAAAAAACACTGTGCCACAGCTAGAAATCGAGAGAAATAAATAAAGTGTTATGAGGTGTTAAATAATATGCAGCACATCCATTGAGATTTCAAAGTTCTTAAAAAAATCACTAACATTATTTGACGAAAACACTAACAACTTTAAAATGCAGTTTAACCAGATTTGATCTTTAAATAGTTTCATGTTTGTGTCAATTAATTTGTGTAAATTTATTTTTGTATGTTTGTTGCACAGTGTTATTATTGTTATTATTGTAGTTGTAGATGTAAATAAACACCTAGACGTGTTTTTTAAATTTGCATTTGTGTGGGCATTCGTAAAGCTGATTGTAGCCGCCATGTAATTATGAATCACACAGTGGATTGTAATTGTTAAAAAAAAAACAAGTAAATATTTAAAATAAACAAATTTAAGAACTTGATTGTCAATTAAGTGACTTAAAGTACTATTACCTACTAAACATGGTTGTGCACTTATTTAAATATGAATAATAAAATTCCTAGTACTTATTAATTTCATGTTTATTTGAATCGCAAACTAGAATTAAAAACAAAAAATACTTAATATATATTTTCTAAAATTTTTTTTTCATTTGTAAAATGTGTATTAGACAAAGTTTAATTCGATTATGGAAAATTGTTCATCAAAGATTTTATTAGTAAATTTACAAGTTATAAAATTAGAAAGTAGTAGTGCTGGGTAGGCGATTGAAAGATCAAAATGTGCAAGGAAAATTATACAAAACAATTACTACACAGCTACTCATAAGTTACAATTAGAGGTTTGAAATGTAGGATCAATTCATCAATAACTTTTTAACTCTTTTCTGAACTTACTCTTTGTATCCTGCCCATAAGATAAGGTTTCCATACGGAATTAGGTTTCCAGGTTCCTCAAAGACAGGGAAAATATGAGATCAACTTCAACTTTTTTGACAACTTCTTGCTAAATATACTTAAGGAGAAATCCCTGAAACCCCTTTTAAATATTTCGTTCTTTCTTCCATCCAAATTTGATTAATTTTATTTTAACTAACTTGAAACAAAAGATAATATTTTTAAAACTACTCAACCAATGTGAATGATTCTTTCACTGTTGTACAGTATTTTTCATTACAAAAAATACAAAATTAGTTTTTATTCTAAAAACTTAACCAATTTTTTAACTAAGCGCTCCAATTTTCATAGTTTTTCTTCAGGGTCACTAAGAATGAGAATGACTTCCGATCATTGTTTACTCTACCAACTTTACTGTACTCAACCAATGTAAATTATTCTTTATTGTTGTATAATATTCTTCACTGCAAAAAATACAAAATTATTTTATGTTCCAAACAGTTAACAATATTCTGTTAAAAAAGAGCTCCAATTTTCAAAGTTTTTCCTCAGAGTGAGTTTATCCTCGGATCGTTTTCTACTCTACCAACTCTACTCAACCAATGTAAATGATTCCTTCATTGCTGTACAGTATTATTCACTGCAAAAAATACAATATTCATTTATATTACAAAAAGTTAACAATATTTTTAGAAATAAGTACCCCAAATTTCTTAGTATTTCTTCAGAGTATTTAATTAAGTATGAGAACAACTTCCCATCATGGTCCACTCTATCAACTCTACTGTACTCAACCAATGTAAATGATTCTGTTGTTGTTGTGCAGTATTCTTCACTGCAAAAAATTCAACATTTATCTATGCTCCAAACAGTTAACAATTTTCTTTTAAATAACCGCCCCAGTTTTCTTACTTTTTCCTCAGAGTGAGTTTTTTCTCTGATAATTTTCCACTCTACCAATTCTACTCTACTCAACCAATGTAAATGATTCTTTTTCTGTTGTACAATATTCTTCTTCACTGCAAAAAAAAAAACAAAATAAATTTATATTCCAAAAAATTTGCTATTATTTTCAAAAAAGCGCCTCTTCTCTTCTTAGTCTTTCCTCAGAACGATCAAATATGAGGACGACTTCTGATTATTTTCTCTTTAAAACATTTCTCCCAATCATATTTATGCTTTATTTACAATCCTAAAGGTCGCTGCCATACAAAAATGGACCCTTGTTTAACAAGTCCTGATCTCCGAAATTATTTACGTCGTAGTTTAGCTTGAAACAAAAGCGAATATTTCAAAATCTACTCCATCGATTTGAATGATTCTTTCGTTATTGTACAATGTTCTTCAGTACCAAAAAACACAAAATGAATTTATATTGTAAAACGCACATTTATACATCATCTCCCGTACAAGTCAAGTTACAATGCTACACATTTTGCTTCTAGGTTTCAAACATAATTACTGATATTTTTTACACAAATAGCTATAGACTGTAAATTGCAGTTGGATAGTGTTTTTTTCATATTTTGTATTTTTCTTTAATGAATTTTTAAACAGCAAAATGTAATTTCAATTCAGAAAAATTACTATGAAAACTAAATTAAGTAAGTCCCTTTGAAATGTTGATATTATGGCGAAGCAAAGGACCCAAGTCCTCGAAGTTCAAGTTCATAAACTTGGAATTTTAACATTTTGTTCTTAAAAGCCTTAACAAAAAAGTTAAAGAAAAAAACTATATTTTGTTTTGTTTTACACAGTGTAACAATAATTTTAACAACACTGACTAAAGTACTTTAGGCCGCATTGTTAACATTACAAGACAGTTGTCAATTAAATTGTTCACCTTTCATAATTTAAACTACTCGTTTTTGTTTATTTACGAAGTTTGTTTTCGTTTATTTATTATCATTAAAACATTAATGACTTAAGTCTAAAATTGCAATGCAAGAACGATTACAAAATAATGCTTTTAAAAATTTGAAAATGACAATAAATACAATCGGTGTGTAATGTATAATAAACAATTAATAACAATTATGATTATAATTAGGCGTTAATCGTTTTTCTATTAAATTTTCTGTATTTCTGGAAAGAAATTTGTATATAAATTTTGCATGAAACCTCAGCATTTAACTGCAAGTTTTGAATGAAACCTTAGGGTTTAATATTCATAACATTGACCCATAAATAGCGCACACAGCAGTCCTGTCTGTTTCCTAAACTTGAAGCTCAATTTGTAAAATTTATTTCTAATGTGACATTATTTTTGAAATTAATTGATTGAGTGATTGTGTGCCTTGAACTGACTTAAACTGGCTTGAAAATCAAACGTTTTGATAAAGTTTTTACTGAAGAAAGCTAAACTAGGATTTTGCTCTATTTTTATGAAGATTGCCTAATGTGATTATGTGATCAAATATTAGTAGAAAGACCTTGGATGTTGTTTGTGCTAATCTCACAAAAACTCGAAAGTAGTCAGTATCCACTTAAAGTTCAATTAGACAACTCTGAAATGTATTCACAAAACTCGAAAATAAAGAATTCCAACATAATCAAGTTAAGAGGAAGATATTTCCTCTTTACAGCTCTTTCCTTCACTCTCCGCTGACACTCAATTGACGCGCCTGAAGCGAATCGCTTCTGCGTAGTCGCGCACATCCGAAAAGTTTCTTTCGGGCTTGATGCGCACATCATTCGGATCCAGCATGAATTCGCCGTTCCAGCTGGTCGGCAGCTGTATCGGTTCGTTGTTGTAATCAAAGTATTTCGAGTCGTCCGAGCGATTGCGTTCCTGCTTGATGCGCGTCTCGTTGCTCTTAACGAATGTGCCGTCCCATTCGGTTGGCAGGACAATTGGCTCCGTGCTGCAACCATAAAAGTTGGACGTGTTGGTGACATTCTGATTTTGGCGTCGCACCTTCGACACATTGTTGGCGGCACCGTGACCGTACAAGAATCTCCCGTTCCAACCCTCGCACTTGATCTGAATGTAATCGTCCTTTTTGTTTAGTGGCATTTTAAAGTTCGACGGGAAGGATATTTTTCCGTAAATAAAATTTCTAACAAATTTACTGAATCTATTTGAGAATTGTTCCGCTTTGGCAACCGTAGCGTTTCAGATTGAAATTCACACTGAAGTCATTTCGTGGCTTGGCTATTTAAAAAATATGAAATCGCCTGAAACTGGCTCAACTGCTTTGCCAATGAAAATCTATGGCAAAACTTGAGCACCGCAAATAAGTCGATGACGCTATACAATAATTTGTTCCCCCATTGTTGTCATAACTGTCGTCGGTGCTGCTGCCGTTTCGAAAATGCCAGAAATGTCTATGCACAACAACAACACATGCCGCCCACAATTGTTGACGCTACAGCCGCGCTTTGGCCGCCTCGAACGAATGTCAAAGTCGCAATCCGAAGCCAAAGCGGCGCACCTTATAAGCTGAAAATCTGCGTCGAAACGGCGGAGCGTCTGAACAACGGTGGATGGCTGAAACGCGCTTTCGGTCTGCCAGGTGATGGGAAGCTGTCAAGTGGTGGTGACGCGTTGTCGGTTCCTCATACGTGTGCGGCCGCATGAATCACTGCCAGGCAGAGTAATTTACCGTCTGAATTTGTTTTTACTTGCTCCAAGCATAGTTTAGTTGTTGCTATTTTTAGCGGCAAGTCTCTCATTTGGCCGAAGAGCCCATTTCAGTTGTTGGCTCTGTTGGTGCTGGAGCGTTTTGGGCAACAACGTCTGGCCCGCCGTAAGCGGCTGTTCAGTTGTTATTTACTATTGTTATTGTTTTCGACTTTATTTTCGTCGCTTACACAAAATAAATAATTGCAAGTAATTACACTCACACATGCACACACATACATGTTTACTCAGGCAAACTGCTGTGTAGGTGTTTAGCGATTTGTTTCGCTTTGACTTCACGTTTGGTTGTCAAACTATGAAAGGAGAAATAGAGTGAAAGATCAACTGAAATGCAGCGTTTCATTATAATCGAATCTAAAACTTGTTTGTGTTTTTATATTTTTGCAATATTTTTTAATATTCATGTAGGCAAGTGAAATTTCCATTGCTTAGCCGTGAGATTTTATTGCAGTGATATTCTGATTTATGTCTGATTGAGTAAGCGGAAGGAAGCTTACGCTTTTTTCGCCATGAATTTGTTTTGCGGCCTTAAATTCTAATGTAATAATATTTATAGATTTGTTTTTCTAGATTTTTACGTTGTTTTTAATGTTTTTTTTTGTTTTTGTAAACTGTCTTTGTTTGATTTAATTTGTAAGATTAAAAAACACTGCCTGCTGGTTGTAGCAATGAAAAAGTTACATTATTCTATATTCTGTACATATTTTTATTAAATAACACAGTGCAACAAATTCAAAAAAAATTTCGAGGGACAAGGTCAAACCCGTCTCATTCGATAGAGGACCTCACTAGATGAAAAAGTGTCAAGGGATTTTTTCCGGGATGTTCGAGTTTTTTTTAAATGCAGTTTAAAGATGGCGGCTTAGTGACCCTTTCTGAAACTTTTAAAACATCATATCTCTTGACTCAAATGTCAGAAAGGAATAATTTTTACGTCAAATGAAAGCTAATGACATGAGGTCAAAGAAAAAATATCCTTTTTTGAGAAATTGTATGAAAAAGGGCATTAAGGACATTAACTAATTGTTAATCCTTGAATATCCTGGAAACCATGCGAGCTAAATTTATATAAGTGACTTCTGGTAAAAAAGGATTCAAAGATCTATACTGCATATTAATTTCATTTCAATCACTTTCACTGTTAAGCCACTACAGCGTTTCAAAAATTATACACTGCTACATTCATGTTTTTACGTACAGAATATCTCGTAGCTGCTCACTAAAAACATCGAATGTAGCAAAGCATATTTTTTTAATCGTTGTAGAGTCTTAACTATCAAAGTGACACATGAAATTTATAAGCAGTATAGATCTTTGAATGCTATTTTACCAGAAGTCACTTATATAAAATTAGCTCTCACGGTTTCTAGGATATTCAAGGATAAAAATTTAATTGAGGTCCTTCATATCCTTTTTCATAAAATTTTTCCAAAAAGGATATTGTGTCATCGACTTGATATCATTAGCTTTCATTTGACGTAAAAATTATTCCTTTATCACATTTGAGTCCAAAGATATGATGTTTTAAAAGTTTCAGTAAGGGGCATTAAGCCGCCATCTTTAAACTGCATTTAAAAAAAAACTGGAACATCCCGGGAAAAATTCCTTGACACTTTTTCATCTACTGAGGTCCTCTATCGAATGAGACGGGTTTGACCTTGTCCCTTTTTTCAGTGTTGCACTGTGTAATACATCAATGCGCAGTAAAACAAAAGTTATATTGATAGTTATTTTTACATACACACATAGGTCTCATTTTGTTGAATTTTGTTAAGGGGTTAAACTTCTTTTTATATATTTTTTTGTTGTTGTTTTTGTTTTGGAAAAATTTCATAATGTAAAAAAAAAATTTAATATTTAAAAATTCTAAACAGTTTACAATTTTTGTTATCTTAGGTGTTGAACTAAATAAACTTATTAGAAAAACTAACAAAAGTTATAAAAAGAAAATATAGGCGACTTTACCCCTATATATATATATTTTATATATTTTATAATTTGAAATTGTTCAAACTTGTTAAAAACAGAGACCTAAAATAATTATTATCCATATTTTTGGGAATAAGAAAATTGCCCTAATTTAAGAAATTTCTATAATTATTGCTTTATAATAATTATTCCCAATAAGAAATTTTTTACGTCGCCTATAACTATTATCATGTAATAAATATTTCTGAGTTGCATAATAACTCTTATAAGTAACAAGTATATTTTTTGTTGTCGATAGTTATTAATTATTAAATTAACTGCAGAAACCTAATTTCCACCAACAACTAAACAGATAAAAATCAATTCATACTGAAAATGTGGTAAGGCAACGTAAAAAAATAAATTTCTTTCATAAAAGTTAAAGCAGCGTAAAAAAAATGTGTTTCAAATAATAGTTATCGGCAACGTAAATAACAAAAAATCATAAATAAAAGTTATGAAGCAACGCAAAAACCATTTTCTCAAAATAATAGTTATCGGTAACGTAAATAAAAAAGTCATAAATAAAAGTTATGAAGCAACGTAAAAAAATCCCAAAATAATAATTATCGAGAACGAAAAAAAAATTGTTTTTCTCATA
Source organism: Melieria crassipennis (assembly GCA_963668005.1). NCBI lineage: Eukaryota > Metazoa > Arthropoda > Insecta > Diptera > Ulidiidae > Melieria > Melieria crassipennis. Next base: position 141,289,107 of record OY764961.1, on the reverse strand, counting down.
ACAGTTATTACGCAACGTAAAAATTAACTGTCGCAAATAAAAATACATAATAAATAATCAACAAATAAATAAATATAATCAACAAATAAAATTTATGTTGCATTGTAATAGTTACATTGCAATTATTTTCTTTAAAAACTTATAATAGTTAAGTCCCTGAAAAAAAATTAGATTAAATAAAAATTAAAAAATTAATTGCGACTTTACTTGACTGTTTATTTTTTATAGAATTTATATTTTATAATTTAAAATTGTTCAAATATGTAGTTTTTATTGAGTTTTCCCATAATTTATTGCTGTAGTTTTAATTGATTTTTCCTATCAAATACAAAATTAAATTGTTTCATTTGATGTTCTCTTAACTTGCAGCTGTTTTAGTGTAGTAAAAATGGTTATACAATTTTTATAATAAATCTTAGTTACTAATTTTGCGTCTTAATTTTTTTTGTTACTATTTACATTAACCTATAATGCGAAAGCCAAATTTTTTCGCGTGTTCCCAAAGCCAACATATATCAACTGTCTAGAAAAATTAAATAACATTTCAAATACTAAGCAGAATTTAAAAGACCAAAATAGAAATCATCTTATTCTTTCTTGTTAGCTGCTACGTGAAAAAGCAACCCTGCTTGCTACAGCTGTTTAATTTTTCATTACAGTGTGCACAACGAAATCAAAATTTAAGTCTTTATACGCCTTTACTCCCTTACAAGTATTTTTCATACATATATAAAACAATTAATTTATTGATATAAAAACGTCATATTAATGTAATCTTTTTGTTAAATTTGTATTTACCTTTTGTCCACTGCAACTATTTTTGGGCGCTCAGAACTAAAAAGCTCCCTCTTACATGGCACAATTTTACGCCAACACTACAAACCGTAAAGATGCGACACCATCAGCTGTCAAATACCAAAACAAAATCTTGCAGAAAGTTTGCAGAATTGCAGTTCGTGCTGTTTTTTTTAATATTTCTTATCAATTTACTTAATTTTGGTGGAGCTTTGTTGAATGCAACTGCAGCAGCAATGAAGCTGTAATCACTCGGCAGCCCATAAAGTATTTGTTATGTGAAAACGGTTGGGGTCAATTAGGTGAAAAGTGAAAGACGTTGCTGGGTATTGCGCGAGCGTGAGCGACGACTTTCACAATCAAAACAAAGCAGCGAGAAGAGGAAGCAGACAAGCGGCTGGACAACACCACCGCCCACACGCGCCACACGCCGCACCCCACCATGACTACGGAGGAGCCCGAGTGGCGCCAGAGCCTGGTGGCGCGACTACGCGAACGCGACCGCAAAGAGTGCGGCAACTTCAAAGAAGTCGTCTTGCAGAGTAATCAGCATAATAATTACAAATTGATTGGGCGCTCACGCCTTTGCAATCCGCTCTTGTGTCCTTGCAGGTAACCGACTGCTGGATCAGGTGGCACAACTGAAGGCTGACAACCTGAAGATTTCCGTGGAAAACGAGCAGCTTCGCACTGCCGTCTCAACAGGTGGTGGCAAAGATACGGCTGGCGCGCATTTGGCGATCGCTTCGTTGGAGAAGAAGCTGCTGGCACAGCAAGAGGAGCTCACGGACCTGCACAAACGCAAAGGCGAGAATTCGCAGCTGATAGTCGACTTGAATCTGAAAGTGGAGCGGCAAAACAAGATAATCGCCGAAAAAGATCAAAAGTGCGGTCGCTGTGCTTGCCGTCAACGAGTGTTGTGCCCTCTGAGTAATGCATATCTTTTTTTGTTGTTGTAGACTCGCCGAGCAACATACTGCCAGTCTTACGCTGCGCGCCGAAGTGCAAATGCTGAAATCCAGCTTGGAGGAGCTGAAGAAACTCAACACGACCATGCTGGACGAGCACACAGCATTGCAGTTAGCATTTAGCGCACTAGAGGACAAGCTGCGCGGCGTGCAGGTAAGCGTCGACACAGGAAAACCCTCGGAGCGAAAAATCAGCATCCCAACTTTGTCTACGCGCAATTTGGTTCATCCAATTCTCATCTGCTGCTTTTGCATAATTGCTCTGCCTGCCAGCGGCTATGCACTTTACTGAGCCCGGGCGGCACATTTATTTTTTTATTTTTTACTTCTGACATTTAAAACTTTGCGGCTCATTTCGAAAACCTTCAGAAATCAGATAAATTTTGTTTCTGCCTTTAGGAAGTTATTTAAAAATATTCGGCAAAATGATTAGGAAAAAAATCTAAATTAACGACGTGCGCGTAATTGCAACCATCATAGCGAAATTGTGTTATAGTGACAGTTTATGCAAACAATTTCAAATTTCAAAAAACCAACCACAAATTTCTTGAGAGTGTCGTGTCTATTACCAACAAAACAAATTTCCAACCATCTAAATTCAGTTGCGATTCGAAACTGCAGTACCATCCAGTAGACTCAGTTGTAAGTAGCGCAATGAGTCGCGTGACCAAAATGTTAATACGTTAGTACCACCGTACGTCATGTACGCGTAAAACGAAGCAATGCGAAAGCTTGTTTACATATTGCCGCAGCGCACTGAGTCAACAGCTTAGCGCAGTTTTCCAACATTCTTTGCATCTTTATCGCCGAGTGGGGTGGCGGGCATAAACTATTAGCTTATCGGCAGATGCTTTATTATTCGACAACAAAACAACATTTGGACATGTGATGATAAGATATAACACAGATATAACACAAATATAACACATGCGTCCATGCGGCGCTTTGCCGTTTATACGTTGGTGTAATGAATTGTGCGCGATTAACCGTTGCTTTGCTATTCATAGCGACTATTAATGGACAATTATTATGCAGGGTTATTGCTTAGTATTTGCACATATTGCATGTGTTGTGCGTTTATGTTGTAAGCACCTGATGGACATGATGATGAAAACATTGATTTATTGCGTTGTCTATTGAATGCGATATTGTCATTTTGGCTGATAAGTTCTTTGTAATAGAAATGTCTCTAAGCGCCTCATGGGTGGTTTTCGGAATTTAGTAGCCAAGGGATGGTTTATGTGTGCTGTGTGCTGTGACAATTGTGCGGTAAAAATGTAATTTTGAAGCGTCTATTTAAAATTGTGTTGGGTGGTAGAGAAAAGGGCAGCGTTTTGGTATTGAAAGTGTAAAAAGTTTAAGTTGAAAGCCTACTTAGTTAACAGATTAGATCATAACAATAAAAATAATTGGATTATTTCAGGATTAAGGTTAGATGCAGTTAGATTCAGTTAGTTAGATGCAGAATTGAAGTGTTGCAGAGAGCATGTTTCTAAGAAATTATATTTTTAAGAATTTCGTTTTGTTATTGATGCATCGGTTTGTGAATGTTGATTGATGTTCAGTTCATTTTTTGATCAAAGATAATCAAATGACAATCTTAGATACCTGACTTTGTTTTTGCAAGAAAAGGTAGTCATGTAACAGTTCATTTTATTTCCTCTTGAAAGATTAAGTCTGAAATCTAGATTATTTTAAGTTGAATCAAATTATTGTGTTGAACTTATGTTTTAACAAATACTAACAACAATATCTGGATAATCCAATAAGCCCTGCATAAAAAGGTTTTTAAAAAATTCCAATAACCTTTTTTTATTGAGCTCCTATTCGTAGTGTCAACATCAATTTAGTTGGAATCTAAAACATTGAGTCTCAAAAATTGCCTGCTGAACAGAAGTTCTGATTGTTTCTAAGTTGTGACACGCATCAGACATGTTTTGTTGCTTCAACTCTATTTTATAAAAATGCATCTGTGTTTCAGTCACAAACTTATTCAAACATTTGCACAGTTCACGCTTAAATAACTTGAAACATATTGACTCAAAAACTAGTTTTTGCTTTTGATAGATTGTGAACAAGTTCCGCTTAGTCTCATCATTTCATCATTAAGACCATTACGCTCTGACTCAGATTGTTGTTGCTATGAGTATTTAGACTTAATTGCTCAATCTAATTGTTTGGCTCTCCACTGTTGTCTAAATCTTACTATGTGAGACTTTCACCAACTTTAATTGTTGCAATTAAGTTTGGAAGTGCTTCGCTAAATTTTGGTTTAATTATTTGAAATTCAATGTCGTCGGTACATAATTCAATCTGTTCACACCAAGTATAAATAAACATTTTTATGTACTAGAATTTATTTTTCTTTTGTTCTCGAAATTAAATATCAGCTAAATTTATTTCTTATTGCCATAGTGCGCATTATTGCCTTAAGTGCCATTTAGTAGACTAAAAAAAAACGTTCAAAGGAAATTAGTAATACAATTTTTAGTGGCACAGTTTTAAGAATTTTTCTAGTATCTGTTAATTGACAGAAGCAATAAAAGCTACTCACTACATGATACTAATAACTAACTAATAATACAATTCCTTCCACTTTCTCAATTATATTCAACCATTTACGCTTAGGGGATTTAATGAATTTTCCTCCTCGCTTTGCATTTGCATTGTTTCGCTATACAACAACAATAGAATTTGACCGATTTAAAGAATATGCCATAACAATGCTAACGTTAATTCATACATAAATACAGCCAAAATTCATTGCGCTGAGAGTGAATGAACTCGATATCGATGCATGCAAACACGTTTTTGACTTTACTCGATTTTATATGGCACTGTTTTTTATTAAACACGCTCTAGAATTATGCTTTAAATTGGCATGAAATTCGTGGCAACAGGCCAATATGAACAATTAGCCATAGGCCAATGGGCCAGCCGAGTTCGGCCAGCACAGGCGAACCGAAGCATGCAAACAATTTTGGCTTTCGCAAATTAATCGCTCAACATTCATGTTTGCGTAGAGTCATTATTCATATTTGTGTTCGCGCCGCCGTAAACAGTTGTGCACAAAGCAGCGCGTTGAATGTGCGAAATGTTGCTTTTGTTGTTGGACAATTTTTTAAACAAAATATTGGCACAATCATTTTTGATGATAGTCATAATTTTTTGGCCGGTGGCCATTTCGATTGCGCTTTGACAGACTGCTTTGTCAATACGCTGAAACGTGCTGAACAACAGCCGCACCGGCGCATTCAAAGCCCAGCAAGCCATGCGATAACATCTGCAAAAACTGGTTTCAACACGATTCAGTTCAATGAGTATGCAAGAAATTATGATATGCAAATTTTACTGCCAAATACTTTGTGCACTATGCGTTTGTCAAATGTGTCAGTAATTTTAGATATTGTTGTTGTAATTTGTGATTTTTTTCATTAAATTGTTTCTAGTTGGACGAAATCCAATTGAGGTGGCCGATTGCATTTGCCATTTGGTTTGCCAGTGCTTTGTTGTTGTTGTCAGCATATGATGTATGCAGCTATTCTTAGACGAAAGTCGCTGACACCCTGCACTCGAATGGCACATCGACTTGAGTTCAGTTGGTAGTGAGCAAAACGTGTGATTGAAATGAGGAACTCAACAAAATCATGAGCGTCCATACATCTGTTGAATTGCAGCCTTATAAGTTAATGTTTTGTAAAGTGGATTTTTTGGGCACTTTAAATACTTTTTTGTTTAATTATTATTAACCATAACTCAGGAAAAATAATTATGGCACCGTTTTGAATGCAGCAAATAACTGCATTGTGCCAAAGTCTCAAACGCTCTTATTTGCACGAAATATGTTTTCTCAATCTCTCAGTCTGCATATTCTCACATTTGTGTTTGCCTTTTTGCATTCTGCTTGCTGCTCAGCCGCAATGAAATTGATGCCACATACTGCAGTGTGAGCGAAATGCGCCATTCGCACCGTATGGCCGATATCGCTTCATATGTCGTATAATAAATTATAAGGCTTTTATTTTTAAGTGTCCAGTAGGTGCAGAAAAAGTGGGTGGCTTTGGTGTGACGTCGAAAGTATTCAATTTATTTGAAATGCCACAGTGGCGTTGCTTGCAAATATTTCATAGAACAATGTCAAATTGAAGGAATTTAAAAATATATACTACTTAAAAAAATAGATACTGAAATGACTGGACTGTGTATAGTTCATAAGAATGTTTTGCATACCAATGTTCATAACACATTTATTTTTTCCTTGGGAGTGCCTTCATTTGATTAGCAGTCAGATCAGTACATTTTTAAAGTACGAATCCAGACTCAAACATTAAAAAATCGCTTCTTTGGGCCGCTGTCCTCTAAGCAAAATGTAACAAACTTTGGGCTTGACTAAAAATTCTATCTAAGACCTTTATTTGAATGTGTTGCCGGTTATGTCAGTTGAGTTTAGAATAGATTGCAAAAAATTTATTGATAATACTGTTTAAATGCATCTTATGGTAGACAGTCATTAAAATTTTGTGTCTGATTATGTAAATATATCATCCAATTCCAAGTACTAACCCATCTGCCGCCGAGATTTATAGATCTCCAACCATTTCTCCATATGCTTCAAAGCTATACCCAGTCCAAATTCATTGGAGGTATCTGTTAATTCAACTCTCTCTCTGAGTTCAATTGGCAACTCAGACCCATCTCTCTGAATTGAATATATAACCCAGTTCCATTCAGTAACCCATCCACTATTGCGATTCATGGATTTTAAACTATGGGACGTATCTGTTATTAGATTGCCAACTCTCTCTGCATTGAATTGACAACTCAACTTCTTACTAACTCAACTCAACTCAACTCAACTCAACTCAACTCAACTCAACTCAACTCAACTCAACTTCTCAACTGACCTTATTTCTCACTGAGTTGAATTGACTACTCACACTCATCTCTCTGAATTGAATATAGCATCCAGTTCCATTCAGTAACTCATCCACTGTCGCGTTTCATAGATCTGAAACTTTCTTTTCCTATATTTGAAAACGGGGCCCAGTCCAAATTTATTAGGCGTATCTGTTAATTCAACTCTCTCTCTGAGTTGAATTGGCAACTCAGACTCATCTCTCTGAATTGAATATAGAACTCAGTTCCATTCAGTAACCCATCCACTATTGCGATTCATGGATTTTAAACTGTCTTTTCCCTTGCCTGAAAGCTAGCCCACCTTCAGACAGTGGATTCGATTTTGTCCAAGTATGTAAATATGGCAACCAGTTTTATTCAGTAACACATTCATTGCCGCGTTTCATAGATCTGAAACCATCTTTTCCATATCTGCCACAAATGAGTGCACACGCACTCCCATAAAACCGCCACTGCGCCTTGTACATTGTCGACAGCATTGCATTTTATTAATTAAATGGATTTGCCAGCCTTCAAGTAGCGTCGTCCTCATATTTGCACATACACCGGCGAAAAATCAACAACAGAAAATTGTACAAGAAAGTCGGAAAAAAGAAGAAAATAGAGGCGGGGAATAATGACAAATGGGTCTTGCGAACCAAAGTAAACACACCGACAAACAACCGAACAAACATCCAATCACATAGCAACTCTTTTCGCCAGCGAAATGCCACTCTGGCTCTCTGGCAATCGACGGAAATTGTCTTTCCTCTTCCAGTCAACGCGCGCCAACGACTGGTCACGACTCGCTGCAATTCACATTCAGTATTTTTCAACACTAAAACATTGAAAAAGTTGCACGCTGATTTTTCTGCAAGAACTTGAAATATATTTTTTAATTTAAAAAAAATTCAACAAAATCACATAGACAAGAGCATGAAAAAGATTTTCAATAAAACCAAAACGTTTTCCAATTCAACGCAGGATGAAAATCGCTGTTTGCTGGAGCGTTTGATGCGCTACAAGTCAAAGGATGCCGATAAGTTGAACGAAGAGAACGAGAACTTCCTGAGGTGAGTTGACAGTGCGCGCCGTGTTGTTGTTGGTGTGTTCCATACTAAAATTAATTCATATTCGTTTGTTATTTATTATTATTATTATTATTTTGAATTTACCACTTACATTAAAAACAATATTAATATGAAAGTGAAGTTGAGACAATAGCAAAAAGCAATAAATATTTAATAACCAAACAACATTTTAGCTTATCATGGTTGATGGACATTTGTTTTTATCTAATCGTTTGGTGATGAAACAATATATGCAAATACAAATATTATACAAAAATATTTATAGACGGTTCCGTCGCTCCGATGCGTGCGAACATGTGCGTTCTACATAGTCTGGAATGTGTTTTGGAGATGCGCTCATAATTTTTGAGTTTATTACTTATTATGATTTCCGAAATGTTTTGCGAATTTTTGCATTTTTGAGAATAATTTTGTGTAGCTGAAATTATTTGAAGTCAATTCATTGGTTGTTCCGATCTGTTTGAATTTTGTTTTGTATTTTTGCATGAAAGTGTGAAATTGAATTTTTTATACCCACGCTTTTATTTCTTATTAAGTGCTCGTTTGTTTGTTGTAGTTGTGTTTTTTAAATTCTTGATACAAACCACATGTCTCGAAGTGATTTTTTGTTTTGTATGAATTAGTTGTGATTTATTTAATAATAAAAGAAAATTAATTCGAATGAACTGATGAGTTGGTGGTTTGCTGTTAGATTTTGATAAAAGCGCCAAAGTTGTCGTATTTTGGTTTTTTTTTTAGTGAAGAGAGCGAATATGATTTTGATTTGAAGGAAAATTTAAATTCATCTGCATTGCTTTTTACTAATCGGCACAGAGTAGCTGAAGCTTAGTAGATTTTTATATAGCCAAGTCTGATTAGCTATTTTTGAAAATGTAATTTGTACAAAACAATACAACTCAGTTTAATTTAGATATAAATTTTAATAAGAGACTTTGAGAGAATATGAAAAGTTTCTAGGATTTGCAGCGTAAAAAAGGTATTTTAATGTCTTTAGGACTTCATTTCAATGATACATTTGCATTTCCACAAGTCTTATGAAATCAAAAAGAGATTAGAGGATTAAATTGTAATTGTCTCTAAAGGGTTTGCCAGTCCATACCCATAATGCGATTTCCATTCAGTTGATTTCGCTTGGAAACGAAACTATTCTGAACATTTGTTAGGTGAAATAATAAAAAATTTGAAATTGTTGTTTTCGCTTAGACACCGGACTATTCTCAAAATTTTCGGAGGTGACATCTTTTTTGAATAGAATCCACTTCATAGACCTCAACTAGATCTTCACAAATATATATTCATTCAGTTCAGTTTCATTAGTTTCACATCTTTTCTCACCCAAATAGAGTTCAAATTCTTCATAGACCTCAGCGAGATCTATATTTACTTATTTTTGGTTTCATTAGTTACAACATATTTAGTAAGTTTTAGTTTCATTAGGTTCAAATATTTTCTCACACAAAAAGAGTTCATATCCTTCACAGACCACAGCTAGATCTACCTTTATTTATTTTTAGTTTCATTAAATACAGTTCACTTCTGTTCAGTGGCACACATAGGATTTAATTTTGGGGCGTTTGCGTACAACTTTTGAGCCAAAGACCATTCGAAACCATATTTTGTACCAGCAATTTTTGTGTTGGGGGTTGAACAACACAAAACCCCTCTGCGTCCGTCACTTCTTCTGTCATAGACCTCAGCTAGGTCCACACATATTTCAGTTATAGTGCCCACTTGAGAATTCTGTTATGGTTTTTCGTTTAGTATTTCAGTTTTTATGATCCAAATCTAATAAATTAATAATAAGTATTAATATTATAATTACTAACAATTCATGCCACCATTTGCGACTTAACTATTAGTGGTACTGGATTTTTTGTGTTAAAAAAAATTTGATAATATGTCATAAAGTGTGCCAAAAATGCAGCCAACACTCCCAATTAATGGTAAAAATTGAAGGCCTTAGAATGAAGCGATTTAGGTTAAATAAGCACCGTTTTGTTGGATAACTTGTTGTCAAAACGAAGGTAATTCCATTAAGTTTCTCTCATAGAAAATCTAGTCCCTATTGGCAAAAAACTGGGAGAGTCGACTTTCAAAAGCTGCACTTGAGACAAATTGTTCACCAGCAAAATTTTCGAAATAGACAGTAACAGGAGCTAATCACTTGTTGCCAAGTCCAGACTCTAAGGAGGATGCATACGAACATCCCAACCACGCTTCCAAAGCTTCTTCCGAGTTACTATCGATTGTTGCGTTGTTCTGATAAAATACAATTCCTCTCCTTTTGGCCAAAGTTGTCTGCTTCTGGGAGATTTCTTTCTTTAGACTGTCCAATTGTTGACAGCACAGATCCAAGTTAAGATTATTCAGCCTTATTCTAGTGGTTCCAAACGATTCCTGGACAATCGAAACAGTGCTTATAGTTTCCATGATAATATTGACATTTTCCTTAATTGGCCTTCCATAGTACCTTTGACATCGAAATTGGCTTGCAATTGGCTGCTACAGTATGAGGTCCATGAACACTGCTCACATTTCAACTGCCTGGCTTGCTTTTTTGCCTTTTCCGAAGAAAATTTTTCAAAGAAAAACAAAGCAAAGAAAAAATATGACGTATTTTCTCATTGCTGGGTGTCCATTTTTGACGCGCGCTCATGCAAAACTTAGTCAAGCAATCACAAAACCGTCTGAAAAGTTTCTTTAGTACGTTATCTTATCTTTCTAAGATGAAAGAAAAAAATAATGGATTCCTTTTTACTGCACCTTATACATAAAACTTGTTTGTGATAAACAACGTTGTATAATTTCTGCAGAAAGTTAATATTTGGGACACAACTTCTCAAAAAAAGGTTTTAGTACTGCAGACTATAGTTTAAATATTCGCTCTAGATTAATTCAGACAATTAAGAACTCAACTAACTAATAGATAATTGTTTAGAATACTTTGAATTGCTTACGTTCAAACAGTTTTTATTTGATCGAAACGTTTTGTGAGGTCAGTATTTGTTTGCAGTTGTAGTTTTTTTGTTAACAATTTTTTAAGCATTTTTTAAAATCGTTTTTAAACAAATTTTCGTAAAAAAATGTATGACGTGCTACCTTTGCAAATGTAATCGTGAACAGTTTATACAAATTTAATCCTTTTTAAACAGAAGTGCAAAAATTTAATTAGACATATGTGTGTTGGAGATGGATTCTTGGTAAAAATCAAGTTTTAGCTTTTAAGGCTTCTGGACGTACCCGTATGGAGCATTGTTTGTGTTTACAGCCAACATTCGCTTGGTGTGGTAAATGTAAAAAAATAAAAGAAAATTAAAAAAAATTCATCATAAAGCATTCTACCTGCTGTAGAAACCTATTTTCATTAAATATGTGTTTTGAAAAATCAAAACTTTAAGCAACTGATTAGGTTTCTGCTGTGGTTTAGGTCAACGGAATCACTAAAAATTCGTTTTACATTAGTGTTTCTGATTTAGAACGAGGTAAGAGTATATAACTTTTTGTTATCATATAAAACGGGCAAAGCAAAATATTTAGTGAAACTTTTGAAAGACAAAAATATTTGGAAAATTTTGTTTACATGTGAAAATGTATAGTAAACATTTTATTACACTGTAATAGTCAAAAGAAAGGCAGTTTCTTGATAAAAACATTGATTGTTGCTATGTTTGACATTTTGTGACATGTTAAAATTCAATTAAACACATTTCAAAAATAATTTTTTCTCAAAATATTGGCTTTAAAATGATCTAATCTCAATAAAAACAAAAATCTGATAACAGAAAACGTTTTTCTAAAATCAGTACAACTCGGCCACATTGTCACAAAAAACTGTGCCACATTGTCACAAAAAACTGTGCCACAGTGTCACAACCAAGATTTGCCACACTGTTACACACTCGAAAAAGTGTTTCGAAAAATATTTTAACTACAATGAAAGCATTTGATCCTCAAAACTGGCTAAACACTTTGCTCTGCCCATTGCTGCATGTTTGCAGGTGTGGGTCTTGTCACACACTCATACATACGCACATACATGCATATCAAACTTACTCGTATTTGCAATCAACATTGGCATCAGTGATCATTTCAACAGTGTGTCGAGTTCGAATTGCATGCAGCAAACCGAGAATTTATTTGTTATGCGTCATTAAGTAACTACAACTAAAATCCTAAAGTGATTTTAACTATAAACATAACTTAAGAAAATTTTAAATTCCCAGCATCTCTTTATGCATTTTTCTTCTGTGCTCGTTTCTTTAAACTTCCTATTTCACTTTCTCTACTCTATTTCCATACTAAAGTTTGCATCCACACAAAAATCTATTTGAATATTTTAAAAACAGTAAATTTTCGCCTGCGCCAAAAACTTTGTTCGTATCATTCACTTGCATTCATTTTCACTCTCACATATTTAAATGGCTTTCGGTAATTCGTTTGCTCTAACATGATTCTTTCTCAAATCGAAACAACAACACAAGTACTATTATCTGTGATGTGCTTATAAGTCAGTTTAATTCAAATCAAAGTCAATTCAAATCAAAAAAACAAAAAACCATAAAAAACCAACCAAGAACAAACCGAAAAACAACTTTTTTCCTTTTCTTCTTCTTTTCTTTTTGTTTTTCGAAACCATACCAAAACAAATTGTGCACTCCCACTTTTAAATATCTAGAAAAAGACTGCCGTCAATTTTCAGAAAACGTTCGGATAAATTAAAGCGTGATCTAGAAGACGCCGTCCGCGAGCCCAACGCACAGTTCACGAATCGCAACTCGGGCAGTCCGTCACAGCTAAGCGACGACGACGGCATATCGCTGAGAGGCGGCTATAACGGAGCCGGTGGCGGTCCAGGCGGACCGGGCGACTACTTTGGTGGCGGTGATGATATGTTCGCACCCGCAACAGAACCAGCCAAAGCAGCATTTCTTGGAAACACAAATCCTACGACAATCCTCATGAAGTTCGAAGCGCACGAAACCGAATCACACGCCGTTCGTTGGAGTCCTGTTGAACGTTTGGTGGCGACCGGCGGTGCCGATCGCAAAGTCAAGTTATGGGACGTAGGGAAAGGTACAATGGTCGAAATGCTATAGTCACATTCAAATAAGTTACTCATAAGGAATTTTGTATCGTTTAGGTTCGACGGAACCGCGCGCAGTGTTGGGTGGCAGCAGTGCTGGCATCAATTCGGTCGATTTCGATTCGACCGGCACTTACATACTCGGAACATCAAACGATTATGGCGCACGCGTCTGGACGGTGACGGATAGCCGTTTAAGGGTAAGTGAACATGACAGGGCGGTAACACCTGTGGCCAATAATCATGCGGACGAATTGTTGTTGGTTGTTGACGATGTGAACAGTCAACACTTTTAGAGGTGCCACAGGCTTAAAGTTTAATTCCAAATTTAAACTGAATCATCAAATGCATACGTTGTTTTTTTTTTGTTTATTTAATAAATATATATTAGTTTTTTTTTATTCATAACACAACTAGCAGAAAACCACTTTGAAAGTAATGTCGGCATATTAAACAAACCTTGGATTTAGTGATAAAATAAACACACTTTATATATGGACACATTTGTATGTTGCCCCCGAAGTATTTGAGGGTTAAATTGTTGCTGGCACTTCTATGCATGCAAAAGTCTTTAATGAAAGTTGATTCAGAAGAAAAACAAAAAAAATCGGGCAATGAATTCAGTAAGAATTGATTTTTATTCAAATTTTAATTAGTTTTCACTAAAATTTATAACGTGTTAATGACAGTTGGAAATCTATGTTAAACCCAAGTGTGTCTAGTTTCCTTCACTTAGCACCAATTACGAATTTTAACCTCACTTTCCACTTATTAACAAATTTCATTTGTTTTGAAATAAAAAAAAATTCATTTTTTTTAGATCCAAATAAGAATTTAAACTTCACTTTTCACTTATAAAGTAAATTAAATCAGTTTTTCAGTATAAAAGATCTATAATTTTAGTACCAATTACGAGTTTTAACCTTACTTTTCACTTATAAAGCAAATGAAATCAGTTTTGCAGTATGAAAGATGCATTGTTTTAGTACCAATTACAAATTTTAACCTCACTTTTCACTTATAAAACAAAATATATCCCTTTTGCAGTGCAAACAATTCCTTATTTTAGTCCCATTTAAGAATTGAAACCTAATTTTTCACTTATAAAGTAAATTAAATCAGTTTTGCATTGTAAAGGATTCCGCTTTATTCTTTTTCACAATTGTTGATTCACTGTGTTAACCCTGCTGTTAGGTTAGAAAAAACTTACGAATCGTAGGTTAAGGGACCATTTGGTCCATACTGCAATTTTCGTACAAAACAACAATTTATTCAAATTTTTTGTATTTATTTTGGTTCAATATTGTGTAAATATTATTATTCATTCTTTACTCAACATAACTGATGTAAAAAATAGTTCGGGGATTCCCCTTTTTTGCATTTCCTTATGAAGGAACACACCTGATGAAAAAAATAGTGGTGGGATTCCCATTTTTAGAATGTTGCTATGAACAAACACAAGATTTGCACCGTTTCGTACAAATTGTGTTCTGCGTTCAATTGATCGGACGTGTTTTTAATACGAAATGGCGTACTTGAAAGAAGATAATATACGTGAAATGGTCAATGCAGAAAGTGATTCGGATATTTCAGATTCCAATATTGATTATATTTCGGAAAATAACGAAACAAGTGATTCTGAAACGGATAGTGAACCAATCGTAGGTTCAGCAAGTTCTGCTGACCCCCTTTTTATTGCTAAAAATAATATGGTATGGAGTGCCACTCCATTACCTACGTCTATTGGAACCGCGGCTGAGAATATTATCTCAACACAAGCAGGACCAACTCGATTCGCAGTGTCCAGATGCAATGACATGTCAGCTTTTTTGCTGTTTTTTCCGCCTCCAATAGAAAGAATTGTCATTGAAAATACTAATAAGTACGGCAGGGTCAAGTTTGATGGCAAATGGTGCGATATTGATCAAGACGCATTGCGGGCATATATTGCTGTACTCATTCTTGCAGGCGTATGTCGGTGTGTTCATTAATTTTTTACTTATTTCAGTACAATAATTTGCTAATATAACTTTTGTCTACGACAGCGGAAGAAATGAAGACGTTCATAGTTTATTTGATGAAACATTTGGTCGCCCTATTTTCCGATCTATTATGTCTGAAGCTACATTTCACATGATTTCGAGTGCACTCCGTTTCGATGATGTTTTGAGTCGACGACAAATGCGTAGTAGCGACAAATTTGCTCCCATTCTTGAACTATGGGACCGATGGCAAGAACTTCTTCCAATGTTTTACAACTGCCACGAAAATGTAACTATTGATGAGCGACTTGCTGCATTCAGGGGGCGTTGTTCTTTTCGACAGTTTATGCCATCAAAACCAGCAAAGTATGGTTTGAAGTTTTGGTTATCGGTGGACTCAAAGTCAGGCTACGTATGGAAGATACAACCATATCTTGGTAAATCTAAAAATGCAAAGCCTGAAAAGAACCAAGGACAACGCGTTGTATTAGACTTAACAGAAGGCTTGAGAGGGCAAAATATAACAGGCGACAATTTCTTTTCCACATTTGAGTTGGTAAAAAAACTCCATGAAAGAAAACTTACATATGTGGGAACAGTACGCAAAAATAAAACTTTCATTCCTCCAAAATTGCTGATTGTCAAAAAACTTCCTTTGTACAAGTCTACTTTTGCATTCAATGACATTGCGACACTAGTGTCGTACATCAGCCACAAAAACAAAGCAACGATATTGATTAGCACAATGCACAAGACAGCTGCCGTTGATGAGAGTGAATCGAAGAAAAAGCCGGAGATTGTTCATTATTACAATTCAACAAAAGGTATGCTAGTTTGTTGTTCGCCTATAATTTCTTATGCTTTGCCCCTTTTAGGAGGCGTAGATACTGCTGATCAAATGATTGACACCTACACTACAAAACGTAAAACAAATCGATGGCCAAACATTGTATTTTCAAATATACTAGACATATCTGCTTTGAACGCGTACACACTGTTTTCTGAAATCGATGTATCATGGGCACCAGCTGATACAAATCGCAGGAGACCAGAGTTTTTGCGACAACTAGCACTTTCTTTGGCCAAGGCGTAGGTATATGATGAAACGGAGTAGATTACCTCAACAAGAGTTCTCAGCACAGTTATTGCAAAACATACGAACACAACCCACAGGGGCCTCTTCAAGTAATACTATTCCTAATTCAAGCAATGTTACTTCTAGAAAGCGATGAATTTGTAATTGCTGCAAGTCTGATATAAAATAATCATTTGCGGCAAATAAACTTGCCACAAAACTAACCGAAAGACAATTTGCGTAGCGTGCCATGATAAAAATTATCAAAAAAAAGTAACAAAAACGTATTTATTGGAAATAAATGTAAAGAAAATCAAAGAAAAATACACTATGGACCAAATGGTCCGTTAACCTAAGATACGTAACTTTTTATTTTTCTCAGTCCTGCTTTATGTCAGACAATTGAATTTTTGCATACAACATCGTTTTGTAAAAAGACCACGTGAGCTAATAGATTAATTCAGTATATACCACCGTTCAAAAGTTACAAAGGAAACAAGCCAAAAATTGGACCAAATGGGCTTAACCTAACAGCAGGGTTAAGTGATTTTTTATTAAATTTGTGCGAAACCCATATATTGAGCTTCCTCCCTAGAAGTTTTAACTGATTTTCAGCTCTTATTTGTGATATATTTGAGATTCTGGAATCTTTTGCACAGCTACATTACAATTAGACTCAGTTATGGCTTTGATTTCGTTGTCATCGACCATAATGTTGGTCGATGGTTGGACGTTGAAGTTGGAAGAAAGAAACGTTTGAAGTTATCTTCATTTAAGAAAGACTACAGTTTCATCTAACATTCTTATGCTCCGAACACATTGACGACTGCAGCGACACGACAACATCTGTCAAAATACTCAAACAGAACCTTCCTATGGAGAGAATTATTTTGAGGACTGCACGGCTACACCACCAAAACTATTTCTATTTCGCAGGCTACAAAATCAAACCAATTGGCATCACAGCGTATATGCTTTCGCTGGGGTTCTTACTTTTTCTGGGTGCCTTGAACAAAAAATACAATTTTTTAGTTAAATTCAGTTAAAATTTGCTAGTTTTATAATTCAATACACATTTCTATATGGATTGTTGAACCATAAATTGGATGTAGGCGAATTCTTAGTAGAGAAAGTGCGCAAGCGTCCCACAATTTGTGTTTGCGGTGCTGTTGCTGCCGCTTTCATTGTAATTAAGTACTTGACTGCACAGCGACGGTCGAAGCCGATGCTACCTTGTAGTTGTGTGTTTCTGTCGTTGTCGTTTTTATTGTGTTCAAGCTTTATATAATATGCCTAATATCTGTAGACAATTTTTAATGCAATTTTTGCATTCAAAGTTGAATGGTAGTATTTTTCCTTGAATTCTTTAGCCCAATTTTGTTGCTCAATTCTGTTTCATCTGCTTAGAACTTGAAACAATATTGCAGTTGTTATGCACATATCTGTCCTCATTTACCTATATCCTCACTTCTCTGTTCCCCAACAATATATTTAGTCAGATTTCGATTTTGAATTTATTCTCGTATATGGAAATACTTTTTTACTTTCCACAAAATGACATTTTTAGTCACAATATTTTACTTTGAGACTCTTAAACTATACATAGACATAATTACCGTATGAAACTCAAACCAGAAATAGCCAAACACTGTTTATATTTATATTTGTATATTATTTTATTTATTAAAAAAAAATAATAAGTACAAAAATGTTGCATTCTACAGTTTAATTTTAGAAATTTTTCCACATGGACAATTTGATTTTATTTTTTATTAATGCCATACATTTAATTAATTACCGCCTTTGCTGTTATTTTTTTAATGAAATACATAAATTATAAATATAAATAAGTTTTTATTTTTATAAATAAATGCTGAAATTAGTACTAAATTCGTCAGAGTGACATGTGACATGAAAAAGCGCGACAATAAAATTCAATTATAAATAAATATAAATTACGTAGAATTTGATTCCGAATTTTCGTTTGCTTTGTTCTTGTCGTAGATTGTATTGTATGCTATGCTTGTTTGTTTGTTTGTATGTATGTATAAGTGACGCTTGAGAAAAAAGGACAAGTGAAAAGTCATTTACTTGAATGTGTTATGATGCGTTAGATTAAGTATGCGTACGCGTAGCTAAACTAAATTATATTGCATTCAATTTGTTTAATATTTACTTAATTTATACCACTGTCAAAGGCCACTCATCTGTTCGCTTTGTGTTGCACGACAGCGAGACATGAATGAGAATTTCTCTCAACCCGACATGCACCACACCAATTTGGATCAACGGTAGTTTGATGTCAGATCGCGCGGTTTCTTTTTCAGCCGCACTTGAGCTCTGCCGCCAAGTCTACTACACACTACTTATTGCTATTGTCTACCTTGCTCGACACACTCGATTATGAAAATTGTTTTATATCAGCCGCGTTTTGCATTGTATTACTTCTCTTTGGAGCGCAGCGCGCCCAAAGAAAAATAATAGAACATTCAGCCATCAGTCGTCCTTTTTTCCAAAATATTCGCCAACATTTCACTGCGTCGGCAGGAATATTTTCGTTTTGCTTGTTTCGGTTTTAAATATAAGTATGCGTAAAAATAATTCTCAACTTTGCACCGTTGCTTCGTTGCCTGTTCGCGCGCTTAAAACTAATTTTAGACTATGATTTTTCTGCTTGAGCCACACAGCTGCCAGGCAGGCTGGCCGTAGCGTGCTGCAAACACAATCGACACTTTTACAATATGATTGCTAATACGTTAGTTAAATAATTACGTTAATTAATATTGCCCTCGAGATTTGCTATCCGGCACCATGTGAGCAACCCGCAACCGGTTGCCCACTTTTACTTGCGCGCTTCCCATTTCGCGCTCGAAAACTCAATTCGGGTAATTCTTAAATGGCGTCTAGTGTTGAATTTTCTTTAAATTATTGCATCGATTTGCATTCGTCGTCAATTATTCGTATGGTTTTCATATTGTTTTTTCCCCGTTTCGAAATTCCGTTGGCAAGAACTCTCGCATATGAAAAAACAAAAATCCTCAATTTACTCCGCATCCTCAAAATAAGGTGGTTTTTCATTCATCGGCAAATACTAGAAAATCTCCGTTGCATCATCGGTTCGGTTACGCCTAAAACTGACGTCCATGTCGGCCGGCAAAGCCGCTGTCGTAGAGTTTACATAAGGATTCCGATCGCGCATTGGGCACATTGGTCACCATGGTCGAGCCGTTCACCGAGCCGCTGTGCGAGCCATAACTGGAGGCGCTGCCGATGGCTTCGTTGCTGTAGGGCTGCTGCTTTCTGCGTCGCTGATACAGATAAGTCCAAATGGCTATGACGGCCAGTTGGGCGAGCAGAAACACGGTGGCGGCCACAATGAGACCTGCGAAATTCAAATATTGAGTTAGAAGTTGATTTGTTTTTTTTAGTAAAACAAAATTATGCAAGAAGTGGTTTCATGTCTTTAGTCTCTTTGTAGAGTTGGAAATTAATTGTTTTAATACTAGAAAGATCATTTTCGCGTTTTTAATTTTTAAATATTTGTATTTTCTTCAGTATTTCTGTCAACTTTTGCGTTGGTAACTTTTTTTTATCGTGCAAAATTTTATATTTTTTTAAAATATATTTTCTGGAAAATTAAACAAATCCGATGTGTACTTTTTGAGATATCAGCGGATATGATATGTATGATATATATATATAGTCCTTGTAGGTATGAAAAACTTGTGGTCTTTCTAGTGTTAAAAATTAAAAAAGCTATGCAATAACTGTTTGTATGTCTTTAGTCTCTGTCTAGAGTTGGCAATAAACTTTAAACGAGTAAAAAAAATCAACGTCACAGCATTCTGTGCAGCTTTTAGTTGGCTAACGGTAAGCGGGATATCGATACAAGATATCCTGATACTATCAATCCGCTCTTAGAGCCTCTGGATGCCGTTTCAAAAACATTAAAGACTATTATGAGATCCAGAAAATCTCTTAACGAGACTGTCCTATAGCTTCATATTTACCTATGCTGGCTTTCGGAACATTTCAAATGAAGAGGATACGAGCTCGCTCGGCAGGATACGACTGAACAGTTTCATCAAGACATGGTATCCGTCTTTGAACCTGCACGCTCGGTACTCATACAAGCTGCGTACAACAAACTAACCTAAGCTGGGCTCAAGGCAATATTGCTCACTAAATTTTATTGATTGCGTTCTAGAGAACTTATCTTATTGCGTTCTGACGGATCACTGTGTAATTGAGCTTACTTTCTAATGGCTTCTGCCGATCTTCTATACACTTGTCCCGATTGGGGTTTTTAGAGGTCACTGTGGAATTAAGTTTACAGGACAGAACAGTTACGTCAAGACAGGGGATCCCTCTTTGAACCTGTAAGCTTCATACTCCTACAAATTCCATACAAGACAGTTACCTAATATGAACTGAAGGCAACACAGGATTTACTGTGCTAGAAAACTTATCTTACTAAAAAGGTAGCAACTGAGACCTCTGGTATCTTTCTAATGGCTTCTGTCGATGTTGTATGGACGAGGTAGTGGAAAAAAACGCACTTTGCTTCCAAACACTTGTCCCGATTGGGTTTCTGATAGGTCACTGTGTAATAAAGTTTTCAGGACAGAACAGTTACGTCAAGACATGGCATCCTTTTTTAAACCTGTAAGCTTTGTACTCATACATGTTTAGTACACCTAACACCTACAAGTAACCTAAGATGAAGTGATTTTGTCAACTTTATCTTTCTTTCTTCCTAGAAAACTTCTCATACAAAAATGGCATCAGATGAGAACCATAATTGGGTTTCTGACGGGTCTCTGGTATCTTTTAAATGACTTCCGTTGAAGTTGTATGGAAAAGCAAAAGTAAGAAGAAGTTCTTCTATGAACTTGTTCTGCACTTCTTCTTCGACAATCTAGTGGATCTGACCTATAGGACTAATCACAGTCAACTAGGCTTCGTAAGGAGCTCAAACTGCTTCAATGAGTGGGCGGACTCGATAGATAGTGGTACCACAATGAGCCTTTATGGCCTTAATGGGATCTGCCTTGAAGCGCTTATATGATTTCAATTTAATTTCAATACCGTTTGAAGAGCTTTGCCATTCAAAATGTTTATGACAAAAAGATATTTGGGAGCGATTTGAACACTCAAAACCCCCCCTTGAGTGCATCAGTGATATCTACCTACAATTAGTATATGTAAAGAATTTTTGTGCTAAAAGAGAATATGGAATTTCAAAGAAGCATTTTTTCTGTTTTGTATTTCGTCAACTATTTTTGTATTGTATAAAAAATTTGCTTAGTACTTTTACTCACTCAAATTAATCTTTTACAGAATGATTTTCCATATCAATCTTAAGCTCTTCAAATAATGCTGCTTAGATTCTGAATCATTGATCTTGAAATTCTTAGTACATTCTGTAATTCTAATAAAGAACTTTCGCTGCATCTGTTTACATTTAAAATTATTATTTAATTATGTGCCCATTATCGCACAAATCGCATTTTCCTTTCACGCTCAACGCTTTACTTTTTTACTTTACTTTCTTTCCACATTCAATTTTAATTAATTTTGCCTCATTCTATTCTATTCTTGACGCCAGTACTCGCCCAACCCTCAGTCGATTATCTGCCATCTGGCTCGACGTTGGTCTATTGAAACTCCCTATTTTTTGTTTTTATAAATCAGCATCGATTACATCGGTGCTTAACGCCTGGTTGGGCACCTTGGCCGCAAGGTGCAACACACCGTAAACCAGCCAACCAATGTCTGTCCGCCACATGTCGTCTGCTGCCGAAAGGTGCCCACGTTTCGTGGCCGCCGGCTGCTGTTTTTGTTGTCTAGCTTTTCGTTCCACTTGTCTACACGTACTTACCGATTGCATTAACACAGAACCCTTGTGCCGCATCGCTGGAAATGAAAATCGCCTCGTTGCTATCGTACGCGGTCGACTTGGGCTGCTGCTGCTTATCGAAACCAAATTTGTCAGTGATCTGAATTGATTGCACCAAAAGCATATCCTCCTGACTAGGTTTGTTTGTTGTCTCACGACGTGAGCGCTGTCTGTTGTTTCGGCTGTTTAGCTGGCTGCTGTAGCTGTTGTGCTCGTTGCCCGCAAATGTTGCTGCATTAAGAGGTACAAGAGGAAGAAAGAAAAAGAAACACCCCGAGATAAGATTTTCATTCATTTACTGACTGGCCGGGCTGCTGCTTCGGCTGCTGGTGATAGGATAAACGCGCGTGTTGAACAGAATGAAGAGATAAAATAAAACGCCATCATTAAGGCTACTTTACTTGACTGCCAACAGTGTTGTGGTGGCCCTTTGCGCATCGCTCGAACAAAGCTGTGACTAGTTAACCGTGACGGTGATGCTGCTCTATGGACTTTGCGTGGCCATCTGAGTCGCAGTGTGACTTGACAAGTCCATAGATATTTGTATTTTTAATTTTAAAGTTAATAACGACGGAATTGATAAGAGCATAGAGGCGAGCTCAAGTAGAATAAATCCTTTGGATAAGGTATGGTTTTTGAGTAGAGCTCCAGAGATTGCGAATCCTTGAAAGGATAGAAAAATAGTTGTCTTCATTGTGCAACTAATCGTTATGATGAATTGCTTTGTAAAATAGGCAACAATGCAGATTGCAAAAATGCTTACCAAGTAACTCAACAACCTTTTGACTACTAAAGCAATCTAAATTCAGAAAGAAAATCAATAAAGTCAGAGGACAGAAATTAACCTCCTGACTCCAAGAAGGAATAAGGCTCAGCTTTCTGTCAATATCTACGTTATGGGAGACGACATTTGACATGAATGGAAAGCACCGTCAATTGTTCAATAATTTCGAACGGCCTTTTGAAAGCTTTAAATTTACTGTTAGTGGCCTGTTGAGAGATCAGCCAAGAAGCAAACAAATCTTCGTTATGAAAACGACATTAGACATGAATGGAAAGCATCGTCAATTGTCCGAACGGGAGCTTTCATGGCTTTCACTGACTCTGACAATGACTGATGAATGGAAAGCTTTCATGGCTTTCATGCCAATATCTACGTTACGGGAGACGATATTAGACATGAATGGAAAGTATCGTCAACTCTTCAATATTTTCGAGCGGAAGCTTTCATGACTTCCACTGACCCCATGAATGAATAAGGATCAGCTTCTTGTCTATATTTACGTTGCGGGGATGACAGTAGACATGAATGGAAAGCATCATCAATTGCTCATTGATTTCGAACGGCCCTTTGAAAGCTTTCATAACCTTTTAGTTTACTGGTAGTGTCCCGTTTGAGAGATCAGCCAAGAAGTAAAATTTTACGTTTAATTCACTCTGGAATTCCAAAACAAAGTTTTCAAGAATTTCCTCTAAACAAAAATCAACTTTTCCAAACGCATCCTTACACAAGCAGCCAGCATTTTCATAATCATCATGTAGCATCATCTTCCTCTCATGAACTCCTTCACTCACCAGTTACATTCAGCGAACGTCTCCTCCTGCGTCCGTACGAGATGAGCGATTTTAGTTCGCCGCCAATATCTTCCTGGTCGCACTGCACCGGCTCGCATGAAGGCATGCACGGCGTGACGAGCGCCCGGAATTGTACCACTTCCGATGAGGGGAATTTGAATGCGTCAAAGTGCGAGAGCAAAATTTTGCCGGACAGCGAACTCTTGTAAATGGGTCCCATGATAAAGTGATCGGTGGGGCAGCCGTTCGAGTCGATGAGCGTAATTTCGGCATTGTCGCTGCCATCCATGGCGACCAGTTCGCGCACAAATATCTCGTAGGGGCTCTGTTCGTCGAGAATTTCGAATTTGAGCGCCAAGGGATCGCCAACCTCGGCCGAGCGCATCACATCCGAACCGTCGCGTGATGTTATCTTCATGATTACATTCGGCGAATCGACAATCACTTCCTCGGAGAGTGCTGGCTCAATGTCGCCCTTAACGCCCAGATCGACCTCGTTCGATACGGACTTGTTGGTCAAATCGTATTGGCACGTGACAGCCAGACCCAGATCGGACGAGGTGACAATGGTGTCGTGATGCTGTATGACGACATCGTTCATGTAACGACCGGAGCCGCTCTGGCGTACATTGCACTCGAGATCCTGATAGCCCATGCGCAGCTCAAAGTCCAGCGAGTTCTTGACATCCACCGAGCATGATTTCGGCGAGCCCTTGGCATAGACTTTGCCGTCGAAGAGTTTCGAGGTGCGTATGCGTGCAATCATATCGCCGGCGCCGCACTCAATGGTCACATTGTAGCAGGAGGAGAGCTCATAGGTGGCCGCTTCGGGCACTTCCAGATAGGGATCCTGCACGTCGGACAGTGTGGCGCGGCTGTGATGCGACAGACGACAGACCATGTCGCCGGTATCGCCGTAGTCGTACGAGTGGCATCTGTGCAGAAGGAAAAGAAAAAAAGCTTAGACCTGAACGTGGCATGGCTAGTAGTTCGATCGATTCGAAGACGCATTATGCGAAACGAAATGAGGTAAAGAATTTCCTGTGTACAGGTTATTTCAAATTTGAATTGACACAAATTCATTCGACCGAATCAACTCGAGCTCAAACTTGTTTTCGCTTTGCAACAACACACATTGTTGGCCTCTTTAGCCAACAACTCAAAATTGTGTCATCACCGGTGAAAATAAGTTTTCTCGTTTCCTTGTTGCCTAATCTGATTGCCGATCTTTAAAGCCCATCAAATTAAAATCGCCAGCATCAAACAATGGACAACGTGTTGCGGCGAGAAGCAATCAGCGTACTCGGCCGCCATGTTTGTGCCGGTTGTCGGTGGCACTAATTTGGCACTATCGTAATTCTCATCGAATCAACGGTGGCACATGAGCAGCACTCAGTCGCCGGCGCTGATTAAGCAACTTGCAACATGTTGCCAGCTGTCGTTGTCGCTGTCGTTGCTGTCGGCTGTCAAACGTCAAATGTTGACATGCTAATGTATTGGCAACAAGTGCAGCGGAGCCAACATATAATTACAATCAATATACGCGTTAGCGATACGACAACAACAACAACAACAAAAGTGACAGCCACAAAATTATTAGCCGCTCTCGGTCATAATTTGGCTGTGCCGGCTGCGGCCGTTCGACGAGCGCTGTTCTTGCTTACCTGTAAGGCGAATTCAAGCATAAATCACGACACTCATCAATGCTGCCAACGTCCTGATAGACGGAATCGACGGTCTTCAGTATGCGGCCCGACAAACGCTTGAACTCGCACAATTTATTCGGCTCGTCGGCGCAGTTGTTCTCCAGATAGTCGATGCCGTCGCGCGGCTGGAATGCGCCGGTACCGGCCAGCGTAATGCGATCCATTTCGGATAGTTCGCAGGTATTGGTGGTGCGATAATAGTTGGCCGATCTGTAATGGCAAGCAGATAAATGGTTGGTTGTGTGGTTAGTCGGCGCTGTCAATGGTGAAGTGTGTGCGCAAATTTATTGAGCGTTAAACACTCACTATGCGGTCGCTGAGCTTTTATTGAACTTTATTAGTTTGTTTGATTTTGTTGTTTATGGCAAGTTGGGTCGCAGTAGTGGAAGTCAATTTTATGGCACTTGCAAGAAAATTCTACCCCGTAAAATACGCTGAAAGGCTGACAGTTACTTATGGAACCGTAGTGGATTCGTTTTATAGTTACATGTCATGATAGATCATGAACACCTAATTATGATTTCCGGATTTTTTTTACTGAATTCGGAACTAGAGTTTAAATTTGGGACAATGAGGCATTGTGTCACACGTACTATTACATATAACAATATGTTTTTAATGGAATAATAAATACTCAAATTAAGGTTGCTAGCAAAAATTGTCCAACACAAGCATAAAAGTTGAAATTTGTGGCAGTGTGACACTGTGTCACACATTCCATGACACCTTACAATAACTATTTAATAAAATAGTGGACACTGCAATCAATGTTGCTTGCAGAAATTGTCCAATATATGCTATTCTAAGCATAAAGATTCAATTTGGGACAATAGAGCTTTATGTCACACGTACTATTACATATTAAAACATGTAATTAATGAACTAATGAATATTCAAATTATGTTTGCTCGCCGAAATTGTCCATTACATATTATTTTATGCATACAAGATTAATTTTGGACAGTATGACATTGTGTCACATATTCTATGCAATCTTAAAAATAATATTTTATAGAATAGCGGACACTGCGATCAATGTTCTGTACCGAAATTGTCCAATATATACTATTCTAAGAATAAAGTTTAAATTTGGGACAATAGAGCAATGTGTCACATGTACTATTACATATTAAAACATTGAATTAATGATCTAATGAATATTCAAATTAAGTTTGCTCGATGAAATGGTCCATTACATATTATTTTATGCATACAAGATTTATTTTGGACAGTATGACATTGTGTCACACATTCCATGACACCTTACAATAGCTATTTAATAGAACAGCGAAAACTGCGATCAATGCTGCTTGCATAAATTGTCCAATTCATGATGTTTTAATCATAAAGTTTATATTTAGGACAATAGGCCATTGTGTCACACATTCCATAACAACTTTCAAAAACAATTTAATAAAATGACATACTACAATAAATTTTTCGTACAATAAATTATCCAATACACGCAATTCTAAGCACACAAATTGTATTTAGGTCAATGTGATACTTTGTCACACTTCCACGACATCTGATACAAATAATTTAATAGAATAATTAATACAATTATTAATCTTCCTTGTCGAAACTGTCCACTACTTGTTGTTCTAAGCATAAAGATACAATTTGGGACAATGTGCCAGTGTGTCACACATTTTATTTTATCCTTAAATAACTATTGTAATAACTAATGCACTCTATGCATCTTATGCTGCACATAAAATATTATTTTTCAACAATGTGGCACTGTGTCACATTCGATTACTTCTAATAACCATTAATTATTTTTTTCGTGCTTTTATGCAGCTTTAAGTAATTGAAAAATCGAAAGTGTCGCCTTATTGACATTGAATTTGGAGCATTTATTGAAAAAAAATTTATTATTACCTAAAATTTTTCTATAACTTTTGCAAGTTTTATTGCCAACCATGTGTCGCAAAATTCAAAAGGGTTGCTGTCCAATCATCGATAAACAAAATCTTGTGTTTAACATTGAACGTGCAGTTGGCCGCATTCCGTTAGTGCGGTGCATGCCAATTGTTCAATGTTGTTGGCGGACATGGTGCGGCAAGTTTGCGTTCACACCGACGAGCCGCTGCGGCCGGTGCGCGCAGCTGACTTTAAATTTAATTATAAATCAGAGAAACCGTTGCAAGTGGCGGCTACTGGCGAGCGGTGCGCTACAGACCTCCTCCCATTTGTTGTTCTGTGCAAAGCACCACAAAAACGCCAACAACAAAAGTCTGCCAACTCTTGGCCAGCGCACTGCTAACGGATGCGTGCTTGTGCAGTATATCAAAATTATAACGTTGCAACTGTTCAAGTGCAACGTGCTCGCACACAGCTACGAACACGCGCAACAAATGCGCAGTCTGCACGCAACGCGCGAGACGACGCATGCGTGGCCAGCGGAGAAATGCAGAACGCCAATGCGGTGGCGCACTGTGCTCAGCTCCCGTCCGGGCCGCCAAATCGTGCAGCGTGCACTCGTACGTCTGCGTCGATTTAGCTATTCGGCTTCACCTATACGTCCATTCGTCCATCCGGACATGCGCGGGGCCTATCTATCAATTCATCTATCGCACACAATTGGTGTAAACGTGATTTGTAATCCTTGGGAAAGGCGCACTCCGCCCACTGTGCGCGCTCCGGCAGCGCTAATATGCGCCGCGATTTCACCCCAATTGCGTTTCGCTCGCATGCGATTTAATTAGATTAGGCTGCGTTCTGCGCTGGTGCACTTGTTGCTGCGCTTCCTGTATGCCGGCAGCTGATCGGCGCGATACCGTGCGCCAATCATATTTTCGCAAGGATCCAGTGAGGCAGTTCGATTTCGTAGTTGGTGCACTAATCGAGCGGCGAATGCTGCCCACTGATTTTTTTAATCTGCTGATATTTTGCATTTCTCAGAAATGTGTGTAATGCGGGCTGAAGGTTTGGGAAAGTTTCTCCATTATGGCCTAATGCGTCTTAAACGAGAGCGGCAGGACGGGAGCACGCTGCCAGATTATGGATTGATGCCCTAGTAAGATTTTTACTAGGGTTTTGCTCGGGTAGACAAGACTATAAGAAGGATCTTTACACAAGGCGACCAATGGTCCAATGTGCCGACTCATTAAGTCTTAATGCTATCGTTATCAATATTTTAGAATATTTCTGTGCATTTAATTAAACGACCACTGACAATTTTCAAGAACTGCTTTTTAACTCGAGTAGCAAATAAAAATGAGAATTGAACAAATCCCTGAAACAAAGAGACAAAGTATGCTGGTAAAAAAAAGTTGCGGTATTCACAATCTTAAAGTGCAGATTCACCTTCATCAAACAACAAACATACTGTCACACTGACAAAATCAGCACTGTTGCTCTTCAAGCTTGTTTGTAGTAGATTTTGAGTGCATTTTTGCTGGACTCAGGGTTGCTTTGTACACGGCCCGGTTCAAATGAATCAAAACTCAGTGTATTTTGCAGCTATTTTAGTCTCATGTCACATTGTAAGGAACATCATTTGTCCTTCTAACCAACTTTGAGTGAAAAAATGATTTTGTATTTTACTATGCAAATCGAATTTTATTTGCCTTAATGCACAAAATATTCAAACATCAATTGCCATTTTATCCAGTGGTCGACATTAATGCTTTTCCTGTTAGGTCAGCTTCATTTCCTTTTTCTTGTTCGCCTCCGTCCCTTGCAACTCCTAAATAAGGCTGAATTATGATCCTGTGAACGTGACTCGGACCCTTTGATTCATCGAGCTTGATGGATATCTCTTGATCCGCATCGTCGTGTGGCGAACGGCTGAAAAAAAACGTATCACCAAGTTGATTATTTGAGTTCGGACTTTCGAACCGTGTGGCCTTACCGCATCCTTGCGGCCGCCAGAGTGTGTCCAATCAGACAAACTACCAGAAGAAGGCACTGCAATAGCATTGAATGAATGCAACTTGAAGGCTATCGCTTAGTTCTGACACTTACCAATTTTCCCGTCATGATTCTGAAGACTGCGCAGTATATTTTTTAAGACTCCTAGTGAGAAATGCACTCGTCGTAGTAGCACTAATAATACTTAACTGATTTTGCACCACTTTTATACAAACTGCAAACTGGATGCTGCAAGGAAGAGCGGTGCAGGGAGTCCAAAAAAACCAATTGTTCATTTTCAAACTAATTAAACTGAAGCAAACACAACAAAAACGGGGAAAAACCATTTCGCTTATCAAATGCTCCCCAAAACAGAAGTCGAGCACTTGAATCTATTAACTCGTTCTGCTCTATTATGAAAAACACTTGTACGGGTAGTAGGAGGAAATAGTTTTATGGGCCAAATAGAACCTTTTGCAGCCAAGTGCAATTTAATGAATTTTCTTATAGAAAATGCCAAGCTTGAATTTTTATAAACTGAAGTCTAACATATGTGTTCAGTGCACAGTTTATTTATAATGGAATATTATATAATAGAACTCGTGGCGAAGAACATTTGTGCCACTTTTCGATTAAGTATTTCATTCGTTCAAAGCAATTACTGATTTTTTTCGTGCGACTCACTTTGACGCCCTTCCAAATCGCTTTCAGTGAAATTCATATAAAAGTGGTGCAAAATCAGTTTAGCATTTAAAGTGCACCGACCACGAGTGAACCGACAACGGGTGCTTCTCTAAAGTGCCAGCACATTCCTTACTAAGATTAAACAAAACTATACTGCGCAGTCTTCAGAATCATGGCGGGAAAATTGGTAAGTGTCAGAACGAAACGATAGTCATTCTTCAAGTTTCATTCATTCAATGCTATTGCAGTGCCTTCTTCTGGTAGTTTGCCTGATTGGACACGCAATGGCGCACATAAGGTTTCGGTAAGCCCGCACGGTTTGAAGGTCCGAACTCAAATAATCAACCTGTTGGCACTTTCTCTCTCCTTCAGCCGTTCGGCAAGCGATGAGTCGCCTGAGGATATTTCCATCAAGCTCGATCAATCAGGCATTCCGCATCACGTTAGCAAGATCATAGTTGAGGTTAAAGAAGGGATAAATAGTGGCGTATCTAGTGATCCCGTACCTCAGTCAGGTCAGGCATTAAAATCGGCCGCTGGATAAAATGGCAATTGATGTTTCAATTTCATAATTCAACTTTATTTAGGAGGCGAACAAGAAAAAGGAAATGAAGCTGACCTAACAGGAAAAGCATTAATGTCGACCACTGGATAAAATGGCAATCGATGTTTGAATATTTTGTGCAAACAATGTGCATTAAGGCAAATAAAATTCGATTTGCATAGTAAAATACAAAATCATTTATTTCGCTCAAAGCAGGTTAGAATACGATTTATTTTCAGAACAAACAACCATCTGTTAACTATATAAAATTAATACATTTTCGATATGCCTATTTGATGGTACTCAGTTGTATTGAGTTGTAGGGTCAGGGATTTATTATGAGAGACAAGCAAGTGGATTTGCTTAGAAGCTGACACGAAAGCAACGTTTCAAGTCACATAAATGAATCAATTAAAGAGAGCTAAACTAAAAGTCCATCGAAAAGTCTTCGAACATAGACAACATAGACAACAGTACATGGGACATAAGTGGCCTAATTGTGTCGTTGGCAATATCTACTTTTTATTAAATAAATGATCCAATTCAATGCGAAACATCAATGCGTTTATTTTAGTTTCAGAAAATTACATACTTTATTTCAGTTACGTCAATCAAAATAGTCAGATTGGCTGTTTTTATGTAGTTTATCGCTGTAAAAAATTGTTGTTGTAACAGGTCAAACTGGTTGGCGGTTTTGGAATAAAAACCAGAGTCAAAGCTCAGAGTTGCAGCTTATTTTATGAATTACTAATTAAGATAAATAATTGCAATTGCAATTAACATTCAGCGGGGTTTTCAAAGCAACCCTGGGTCTAGCAAAACTGCATTCAAAATCTGCGCAAGCTTGATTGAAGAGCAACAGTGCTGATTTTGTCAGTGGGACAGTGTGTTTGGTTTTAATTGAGGGGTGAATCAGCTCTTCAACAATTTCATGAGGGCACTTTCCAAAGATTGTGAATACCGCAAAGTTATTTTTATCAGCATTTTTGTCTTTGTTCTAATGTTTTTTTCAAATAATTTGCATTGTTATCATATTTTTGTTATTTATTTTTCAATTGTTAATGATTTGTGCATTGTAGACAAGTCACTTCGATGGCTTCGATTTAAAAGGCGATTCATGAAAATTGCATGTAATTTATTTAAATACACAATTGGCGTCCAGCAGAGCGCTGCTGTGCCGTGCTTAGCCGCCTAACTGTTCAAAGCGTGGCGTGCGGCATAGTCCGACATTGTTGCGTGTTCAGCGCGCAGCACTTCGCTGTGTGACTGCTGGCCAAAGTGTAAATTTGCGAGCGTTAGCGCTCGATGGCATTCCGCTGCCGTTCTTTATAATTTCATCAAATCAAGAGCCGGAAAGATTGTTTAATTAATGTCTGCTTTAAATGCTACGCTGCTACGCTCAGTGTTGTCGGTGACAGCTCCACGCAGGCGGCCACACCTGCGCACAACAGCAGTTCGATGTTGTTGCCACATCTGTGGCTACGAAAATCGAACGCATTGCCCCGAGGGCCGCAACAAGCCATCGACGTTGTGTAAAGTCGCGCTGCAGTTAATAACCGCAAAGTGCAAGTACAAACGTACACTTATAAATATTATATGTGTGCTCGAGCTGAAGAAAAGTGTTGCTGGCTTTGTAATTTATTGATTTTGCTGGCCTCCGTGGCTGTGTGTTGTTGTTGTGCTGTGTTGTGTGGCTGAACAATTACGATGGAAGCGTATCGCACAAATTGTTGCATTTTGTTGCTGTTGGCGAAATTGTTATGCCGCTGGCAATAACTTATTGCATTTTGGCAGCAGGTGCCTTAAGCTTCGCTTCCGGCTGATCCCACATGCAATGCCCAATTGCACGCAATGCGCTTGTGGAGCTGAGATTTTCGAGAGCACTACAGCAACAACAACGACGCTCATATCTTTGCTGCTGAAATTGTGCAACGAGACAAGTTGTCGTCTGTTTATGGGTGCTTGTATGTCTGCGATAAGTTTAGTTTGTGTTATGCAGTCACTGCTTGTCCACAGAGCCAAGCAAACAAAAGACTTGAGCAACAAACTGCGCTTGCCTCAAACAGTTGTCAGTGCATTTTCAGCTGCAACAGTTATTCAGTTTTCCTGCATATCTGCCAGTTGCAACTAAATTTTATTCAAAGGCGAACGCAAGAAGGGTTTGTGAGCGTTCAAACCTTCTTTAAATATCTGCTTGATACAAAAATTGGGCGTGAAAACCATAAATTCAAATGAGTTTATTGTATGCAGAAATGCTTTCAAAATGAAATTCTGTGTGCGTCACTGGCTTCATAGAAATTATAAGTGAACGTTTTTATATTGCTGCTTATAAGTTTAAGCAATGCAATTCCATTGTTGTCAAACTGGACACATTTTTTCAAAATTAAAGTTTACTGATATATTGAAATTGTTCAAAAACATAAAACTTGACCTTCGACAAAAATTGCAGCGAGAAGATAAGTAAAATTGCACTTGGCTATGCAAATTATTAATATGGCCAAAAGCGCACATTTGCCCATAAAATTATTTTTCATTATCCCAACAGTTGTGTTGCTTATAATAGAAAAACTCAAGTGCTCGACTATTGTCTCAGAAAGCACATTTCTTTAGTTAAATTTTAATTAAAGTAATTGATCTGCTTTGAGGCCGCCAAATGCCAGCAGAGTTGCAGCTCTGAATGCTTCCCTTTAAAATTAATATTTGCGTAACTAAATTTGTATTTCAATCCTCCTCCTCCATTTTTTTGTGCATTTCTACATCCTTCTGTGTACAGAATTTTCCATTTCTTTCAATTAATATAAACATTCTACCTTCTTTAGATTGTTTGGTCTGTCTCGAAATTCGTAGCCAGCTTTTGTTCCCGTTAAAAATTGTTTTTGTTCTTCTGCTATTTGCAGTTTATTGCCCATTAAGTGCCTGAAAACATCTTCATTGGCTGCGCTTTCCATTCGAACCGTTTGCCAACTGCCCTCTACGGCGCGGCTTCTCAATGTGCACCAAAAACGCGCATTGAACCTTAAATTCATGTTCACAACTGCACTTCTGTGGCTTTCTTTTTCGCAATGCTTACTTACACATCTTCATGCGGACACATGTCGGTAGGCTTGCAAGGCTTTTATGTTGGCAATTATGTTGCTTTTTCGTGTGATTTGTGCTCATGTCTTGATTGCAGTTCATTGCTGTTTTTCGCCCTAATGACGCAAATTATCATTTCTGCTTTTGGTATAAACACGCCGTGCTTGTCTGAGCGTTTTTGCTTTGAGACCAAATTTAAGCAGAATTTTGTGAGTTTTATTATTATTTTTTTTTGTTGCTTGAACAAAGCAGGCAATTTGCACGTCGTTTATTCAGGCAATTATGATTTCATCTTGTTTGTCGTTTTTGTGTTCCGAGAATGATTAATTTTATGCTCTTTAAGAATTTATTCAGCGGATTTGGCGTTACAGAATTTTGTCTGACATAGAACAAGGTGTATGTGTTGGCCCCTCGGCAGCCGATATACTTACTTACTTATATACTTACTTACTTACTTATATAAAGTATATAGATACTGTTTATTTCGTGGTAAAACCCAACCAACCCTTGTCGACAAAAAGTAAAAAATTTCTTAATTCGAACTCACTATGCTCGAGACTGGTGGTTCAATTCACTAACTATTCTGTTGCAGTGATTTTTAAAACACTTTTTCTTGACTATTATTCAGGAATATTAGTCAGAGTTAGACAAAAATTGTGTTTTGTTGGTGGTAGCAATCAATTTTCAGCAGTTTTAACGACTTCGTTTTAGTTTTTATTCATTTAGTTCAACCTTCGGAGAACATACTGGGTCATGTAGATCCATACTCTTGCCTTAACAAACAATACCTGTTTTTCCTTCGAATTATGTAAGCATGTTACAACCTTCAGAGATATCTATAATATTTATGAAATGTTAAAACAACTTTCCAAAAATATATAAAAAATGTTGAATTCAAAAGTTTCAATAGTTCTGAAATTATAGGCAATCAAAAACGAACAGGGTCTAATTGACCCAGAATGTTTTCGATGATTTGAAAGAAAGCCTGAGTGCACTAGCCTATCATCCCAAAGGTCGTGGGTTCGATGCCTACCTGGTACATGGATCCGCAGTAAAAGACAATGTGCTTCATCATTATTTTGGAAAGAAGCATTGAGTGAGGTAACTTCTGGAATATTCTACTAAACATATTCAACCTAATTTCTAGGATATTCAATCGACAGCACTTTTCAAAGTCTAATCAACTTTGCTTGAAACTCAAACTGATTCTGTATGTTAGAAGATCTGAGTTCAGTTGTTTCTGGTGTTTCATGGGCCTAAGCGAGCCCTAAGCCTTTGAAGCCTACAGAAGACATTAGTTTTATCAATGTTTTTTGCTAATTTGAAATTTGCTTCATTGCCTTCAATGCACGCTCGACTCATTCCTAAAGCAATGATCCTTGGCTGCTTTTATAATTAATTCTTAATTTAATTATTTTTATTTTTCTCAATTAATTAGTTTTGCTGATTTCCTTTAATTATTTTTTAATAAACGTAAAATTCAATTATTTTTTATTTTTTTACATGCGAAAAAATTTTATTACTTCTAGACTGATTCGATTCTTTCCGCTTTCACGCGCCGCCAATTCAAAACAAAAATGTTGTAATTAACTAGCAACAAGTTTATAATTCTTATTAATAAATTTATTGT
This sequence comes from Melieria crassipennis, assembly GCA_963668005.1. NCBI lineage: Eukaryota > Metazoa > Arthropoda > Insecta > Diptera > Ulidiidae > Melieria > Melieria crassipennis. Next base: position 141,254,246 of record OY764961.1, on the reverse strand, counting down.
ACTCTTTAGCAGAGTTAAAAATGAAATTATTGTTGAATGCAAACGAGTTGAAAAATAAAAATACAAATTGTTGAAAATTTTTCATAGCGTTCAATGTTGTTATGACCAGAACTGACATCCATTCGGTTAGTATTGATCGATTAGTTCGATTTCGATATAGCATAGCAACAGCACCACCGCTTGCAGCGCTCACCAACAGCCAAAGCATCGACACAACAACACAATTTGAGTCTCGAGTTTTTAATTTTGCGATTTCGATTTTGCGCTGCCATCTGCCGTTCAGCCCAGCCGAAAGTACTTAACCTAACTTAATCACACGGCTGAACAGAACGCTGTGTCCGATCTTATTTGCGCTTTGTGCGGGTGGTGTTGTATAGTTGTTGTTGTTGTTATTGTTATTGTTGCTCGAGCATTGTGTTCGACTAGGCGGCTTACTACTGACTTTATCAACGATGGTTATGGCTTGTTGCAATTATAGTTGTTGTTGTTGTATTTATTGTTATATTACATAACTGTTTTGCGGTTAGTCGCTGCAAGTTGTGGGTGGCACAATTACTTTTATCGGAATTTCAATTAAAATTCAATTCACTGTCGCTGTTGTTAGCTTTTGTTTTTATTGTTTTTGTTATTGTAAAGTGAAAATTGCAGTGCAAGCAAGCAGATCGTAAGCCAGATAGTTGGTTGTTGATTGTCATGCAATTTTATTGATTGTGGGCTTTTCTAAATTGGTTTTTTGATTGGAAAATTGCAGTGAACTTTTTGGCGATTGGCATTACGTGAACGTTGGTTAGACTAAAATACACAATTTTTGTTGGGTAAAACAGTAAGCAACAGCTTCAAGAGAGAGAAAGCTAACATTTTGGTTTCTAAGTTTACCTAAAATAATGCGTCCGAAAATATGCAAGTAGACCTATGCGGTTCTATATGAATATAAGTGGGATCAGGGCGCACAAGGGAGTTCGTTTGAGGAGGGGAAGGAGGGGTACGCTATATAACTTTTGAGCCCATTAGTATTTGAAAGCTTATCTGCCTTCCGAAATGTTTGTTAAAATAGATGTTTGGGGGTTTTGAACCCCAAGTCTTCAGCGTGCGTCACTAAGTGGGCCAATAAGTTTATTGAAAGGCTTAAATGCTAAGTTCTTTAATTATGTACCATGACCTGTGACTGCCCTGAGTGACTGACTGATTCATCATCGCCTAAACTGCTAAAGCTACAAACATAAAATTTAAACTGTAGGTACGTCTTGAAAAATGAGCATCCGCTAAGACAGAAATTTTTGAAATTCGGGTCTAAAAGGACAAAACTTGGGTTAAGGTGTTGTATGAAGAAACGCGATTTAATGGGCCTATTGATTTCAAATTTGGTGAAAACACTTCAAATAAAAAAAATAATTCGATACGTAGTCTTTATTTTTTCGGAAATCAAAACTTAACGGTCAACAATGGGTTAAAGTGCGGATACGGGGAAAACTACGAAAGGGCCTGTTAACATCAAAGTTGGTGAAAACACTTGAAATTAAAAATTATTTGTGTATTTAATTTTTTTTTAAATCTGAACTTAAGGGGGTCTTCTGCTTACGCGGATTGAAAAAATCGATTTTTTTTTTTTGCATTTTTTGAATATAGAGGATATAAGGAATACGTCTTATAAATGGTTTCGTGAAAAACACATTCCTTCTTGGGTTTTCGAAGCCGGAAACATAGCCTCCTCCAGCCGTTTCGAGCATTTCTTTATCTTTAAACGCATTTTCCCGAAAATCACCTTTTTTATACTTTGTGGTATGACTTCTACAAGTAATTTTCATCGGATTTGACTAATTTTTTTTTCACTTCTTCATAAAACACTTCTCTATGCTTCTCCGAGTACGATTTTTGAAATTTTGTTTTGTTCAATTTTTATGACCCTCAACAGGTCAAAAAACGTGGTTGAAAATACAACTTTTCACAAAAAACCCTATAATTTGAAAACTTTTAAAAATAAAAAAAATCGTACTCGGAGAAGCACAGCCAACGTAAAACTGAAAATAAATTTATTTTACTTTTCACATTTCCGACAACTGTGGGGGTGGATGTCATACCACAAAGTTGACTAGGAAACTTTCGTCAGTACTAGTTTGACCACTTCTCAAAGGCGCAGGATTCACCACACACATAAGGCATTTGTCATTTTTCAAGTTTAAACATGTACAAAAATAATAAAAAAAAAATTTTTCAATTATCTTGTATAGTTTCCTTACAATTAAATTCCAAAAATAGACTAAAATTCCGGGCGCGTAAGCAGAAGACCCCCTTAAAGGGGTCAACCATGGGTTAAAAGTTTGTCTGAAGAAACATGATTTTTTTTATCTTTTGACTACAAACTTAGCGAAAGTACTTAACATGTGAAATAATTCGATACGTGTTTTTCATTTTTTCGAAAATCAAAATCTGACAGGTTCAACAATGGGTTAAAAGTTTGTATGAAGAAACATGATTTTTTAAGCCTTTTGACTTCAAATGTAGTAAAAACACTTTTAATGAGAAATAATTAGATAAGAATTTTGTCATAAAAAAATTGGTCCCATTGACTTCAAACTTGGGCCCTGCTAGTAGATTTATATGTAAGCTGCCCAATTACTTTAAAAGTTCAAATTGTTTATGAAGAAACATGATTTTTTAAGCCTTTTGACTTCAAATGTAGTGAATGCATTTTTAATAAGAAATAATTAGATAAGAATTTTTTCATAAAAATTGGAGGGATCAAGGGTTAAGAAGAACTTGATTTATTGGTCCCATTGACTTCAAACTTGGGCCCTGCTAGTAGTTTTATATGTAAGTTGCACAATAACTTTAAAAGTTAAAATTTTACAATTCAAACTTCAAGTCGACGTTCTTTTGACGTGCATTGCCATCAAAAATACCCACATGGAAATTTAATCATTTCCATCATTTCATATTCCAATCCACAATGTCCATTCATCGAGGCCACGTCTTAGTGCGGCTAATGTCCATTGGGCGCATTAAAATGTCAATCCTTGTTTTCTGCGAAGCGACGCAACTAATCCGTCGTCAATGCCAACGCCAACAAAAATGGCAGCAGCGCAGAATTAATGCCACCTTTCAAACTGCTAACTACTTTATAATTTCTCGACAATATTTTTGCATTTATGTCACAATTTAAACGTCGCCGAGCCCTGAAAGTGCAATTTGCACATTTCCGAGAAGACAAGACGCCACAGAGCGAACCGAACCGAACCGAACAGCGGCACGTCGCAGCTGTCATTCACATCATAAAAACGTCGCCTCGACACTGGAAGGGTTTTCGGCGTAGAGATTGTGCGACGATAAAAATAGCTGCCAGTTCTAAATGTTGCTGCCGCTACATGTTGCTCGCATCGAGGCAGGGAAATTTTCTGCGCTCCGCCAACTTGCCACATAATACAGTTAATTAATTTCTATACTCGAATGCGGCCGACAGACAGGTTTGCGCGTCAATGTTGCATGCGGCATGCGGCACTTGTGGCCAGCTGCTGTTGTGCGGCGCTGCACTATTTCCGACTTGGCGACTGACGTCTAACGTGCGCCAAATGCAATGCAATGTGCACAATTGTAGCAACAAAACACGGCTAGCCAAGCAGCAACAACAACAACAACAACAAATAAATCAAGGCATGAAAATAATTATTTTTAAATATTGTCGGTGTGGTTGTTGCTGTGGTTGACGACTGAGCGAGCGCACAGTGGACGGACGGACATACGGACGCACTGGCAGGCAGGCGGCTGGAAGCTGCGCTTCTCGATGCAATGTAAGCGACGAGACGATTAGGCAGACTGCAGCTGTGTTGTGCAACATGTTGCTGCTGCCTCGAACTCGTTGCCAGCGCACAGCTTGCAAGCCGCAGCTGTCGGGGCTGGGCTTGTTGACGGCGCTCGTCTGCTCGGACGCTCGGACGTTATTGCTTAAAAGTAAAGTTGCCGTTGTTATTGTAGTTGCTTCAGTTGCTCCGTCTGCAATCTAATATGTTGATAGACTTGATGCTAATGAAGCCGAAGGGCGCTGTCGCATTTTCAGCAATAAATTTCCTAAGACCCATTGCAGCCCGCGAAGCGTTGACAAGTTTTCCTTTCATGTTGGCTAATACTTTGTTTTCATTGTTGTTGTGCTGTGAATGTTCATTATTTTGTTCGTTTTTATTAATACAGTAAATCTTTTGCGGAATTTCCAATGACGTACGCCGGTAGTTGGTGCAGTTTTAACAGCGCATCCGCTCGCATGTTCGAACGTTTTGCAGCGCTCATAAAGCATTTTTACTGCCGGCCACCAGTTGTTAACTGCACAAACATTCGCCTAGCTGCAGTCTCCAAGTCAATTTATGGTTGCAACAGTTGTTGCTGCTGCTGTTTGACGTCAACAGATACGCAACTGCGAAAATGCGAAAATGCGAAAATGCTCGTATCGGGAATTTCTGGATTTGAGTTCGGCTGTGCGTTGCAACATGCTTAACGTACAAAAAGATGACCTTTAGCTAACGGTACACACGCTTTGCAAATCGTATGCCGTATGCTGTGTTGTTTCTGTTACCATCAACATTGATTTGGATTTGCTTGTCGCTATAGTCAAACTTGTTCAGTTTTAATGTGCACACAATGAAAGCAATTTTTGTGATTTGTTCAACTTGAACATCAACCACAATCTTAACCAGAAGTCCAACTATAGAAATAATTCTTTTTTTGCGAAATTGTACACTGAGAATGTGTTCCTGAATTAAAGATTTTTAGATCATGAAAGTTTTCATTGACAGTTGGCTTTCAAACATTTAGAAGAAGTGGAATTCAATTTAAAATTCAGTTGAATACCAATAAAACAAACGTAAGGTTAGATTTTCTGCTAGATTGAATTATGATCTCATCACGTAATTCCTGAAGGGTCGAACTAAATTAAAGATTTAGCTCCACACTGACAAAAATTTTTGATAAGTTGATGGATGTGTCCAAGAATCATTTAGGTCAGAGTTCACCCGTTGTCTTACTTATCTGTCTTAACGTCTCTTAAGTCCCTTTTGGAACGGATTTTCAGTATGAAAAGCAAAGTAATCTTGTTAGAAATTTTCCCATGCTATGAAAATTGAGGACAGAAAACTAAGTTGCATACTTACGAATTTTGAAATCATGCTTTTATACGGATACTCATATTTATTTGTTTTGATCTCTGTAATTGTTTTGAGTTTTGTTTACGGCAGGCCGTAACCCGATAACGGGTTGTTATGGCCAGTTAAGTAAGTAAGTAAGTAAGTAATTGTTTTGAGTGGCCTTAAAAACTTGCTGGGAAGTATTATCCCAGTAGTCCCAAAAGGGTGAAACTATACCATGCTCCAAGTGTTTTTAAGAGGAAGAAAACATTTCCTAAAACAGCAACCAAGGCAGCTGATACTGATTGCCAACAGGTCAATTAGGTGTCCGAGTTAGAGTGCCCTCTAAAATTGTTGGATTGTCCTCCTTAAAGCAGTTAGTGACTCATAAGATCTGAAAATCTTTCCTTTAAAAACAAAATTTTGGCAAATACTTCATAGTTGTTTCTTGATATTTCCATATCAAACATTGAAGAACAGCTGATATGCCAAAGTGGTTAGCCACCGCCAGTAGCAGAAAATGATAAACTGAGTATGAAGTATTTTTATGTGGGGTTTCTGCAGCCGCCGTAGCTCAGCTGGCTAGTGCGTTGGGCCGCGAGTCAAATGCGACGCTCTAACCCAGGTTCAAGACTCCGTTGCTGCTAACACCGAAAAAAGAAAAACACTAATTTTTCTTTCGGCGGCTGTCCTCTCAGCAGGAAATGGCAAACCTCTGAGAGTAAAATTGCCTATGAAAAAGCTCCCAACTCGCCGTTCGGAATCGGCATAAAAGTGTAGGTCCCTTCCAACCTTGTAAAAAATCGCACGCACAACACGGATGGTTGCGGGTAGCTAGGCCTTAGTCGCGGTATCGGGCTGTCGTGCCAGTCAATTATTATTATTCTAGCTTCATGTGTATGTATATTGATTTTTGAATGCGTCTCGACAAAAGTCGATATTTTTAGGAGCAATAAAATAAATGTTTACTTACAGATTTGCTCATTACTGCAAGATTCGTGGCCCAGCTTGTAATGCTGCAGTTACATCACTGATAAGGAAACAATCTCGCGTTTCCCTTGCAATTTTCAATCTAACTTGCCCCTTCTTACAAAAGCAACAAAATGCTGTTTTTAACAAATTAATTTTGAAGAAACGAAAAATCGTTCTGAGGTTTTATCGTACAGTCAGTCTGGTTTGTATATCAGAAGTTGATCCAAAATGGCTAAGACGCTTCTTTAGAGTATCGACCGATCGTTTAGCTCGCGAACATAGAGCCAGTGACGTGATCATATATACGACTTAACCTGCAGCTTGTATAAAATATTGGAAAAATTGTGGAGTTTCACCATACAGCAAATTAGTTAGATCTCATAGAAGTTGTTGTCAAAGGTCTTAAATGCGTCTCAAAGTAAGTAACTTAAAGGAACTACTCTGGGTTTCCTCACACAGACAACTTAGTCAATTCTTTCACTACTACAGGGACATTGATGTCGCTAGGCAAGTTTAGTTGATCTTGAAACTTGTAATTCGTATTATAAATTCGACAAAAAAGGGTCTCTAAAAAGTCAAAACAAAGTTAAAGCAAGCTCTCTGTAAAAATCTTAATGAAAGGTTCTCAAAGAAGTTGATGTCCAATATCTAAGATGTGCCTTGAATCAAAGCCCAAGAAGAGAATGTTCTGGGTTGCACGAAAAATCCAACTAAAAAACCTAGTTTAAAACTATCTTAAAAGTTAGCATCAATGGTCTAAGAAGCTTAATTTAAAACTATCTCAAAAGTTCACATCAATGGTCTAAGAAGCTTTATCGTATATGTCGTTAGGTTCGAGTCTTCTCAGGATGTGATATGGTCCTTTGTGCAACATCCTCTGTTCTCTACATTTTCCAAGTCTCGTTAACTAGTTAACGCTTTCAGAAGTTAATGTCAAAGGTCCAACAAGCTTCATCAAATGTGATGTTTGATTATAGTCCTCTCAAAAATGTATGTGGACGTGTGTATGACATGTTTGAACTCTGTAGGAAAGGAAGGGATTCTCTGTGTTTCACTATGCAAATAACTTAGCTAACCCTTTTAGAAGTTAAGAAGAAGTTAAGTTCAAAAGTTAGCTAAGGCCTTCAAGCTTCAAGACTTCAGAAAGGAAGGGCCCAGAAGGAAATACTGTCCACGTCAAAGCTCTCTAAGACGCTTCACTTGTTGATGTTATAAGTTCCAAAGACAGAGAAGCGGTCTTCTAGTATCACAATAGATCACAGAATGATGGAAAATAAATAATTTTTTACTACTTTTATCTACTGTACTCGTACATCAAATCTTTGAATCGGACATACAAATCTTTTCTTGACATTATTCATTCCATTAAGCTTTTTCCACACAAACAACAAATGCAACAACATGAATTTTTGCACAGTGCTTGTTCTACTTGTTGCAGCAGCATCACATCTGAAGAATACCAGCAGCTCACTTTGATTATTTACGTTGCGTTTTGTTGCCATATTCGGTGCAGCAACCGCTGGCTGCAACAACATTCAGGCACGCGGCTTTTACTGCTGTTCGGGTTAGTTTTGTTTTGTTTTTGTTTTTTTTCAATTTTCTACCGCAACCTCAACTCTGCGCCGCATTTTCTAATATTTGCATACCATTCAAGGATTTCAAGAGATCGTGTTGTTGTTATTGGTGTTTGTTGTTGTTGCTGCTGCTGCTGTTACTGTTAGCATTGTTATTGTAGTAGACAGCGACTTAGCGGAGATGGATTTGTGTTGTTTTGACCGTAGAGTAACCGTTGCTTGCCACATGTCAGTCAGTCAGTGAGTGAGCCAGTCATTCACTCGGTCTGTCCGTTTGTCTGTTGTGCTGCTAGTCTGTCGTTCTGTCCGTTTGTTCGTCTAGTTTTGCGTGTCTGTCTGTCAGTTTGATTGTGTGTGTGCCATTGGCCGCTGCTAGCTTTACACACTTTGTTGCTTGCTGCCGCTGTCTGTCTTTTTGTCTGTCTGTCTGCACAACCTTCGGACGCCACTTTAATTAGGCATTAAACTGCATTTACAGAAATGGCCTAAACGCTCCATGAACTCCCTTCGCATTGAAATCACATTCCGATTGGCCATTTCGTCGGCTTTATTAAATTATGATGCAATGTTGCTGCTGTTGTTGTTGTTGCTTTTTGTTGTGCCGTTTTTGCTGCTTGATATTCGAATGTCTGTTCCCGCAATTACCAGCCAATTGTTCGCCCTCTGCCTCTGCACTTGTCGTGCCATTGATTATTGTTGCAGCGTTGATTATTGTTGCTGCTCGCTGTCAGCTGTGTGGTTGTTGTTGTTTGCCTGGCGTTGTTGTTGTGATTGCCAACTGTTCGCTGTTCGTTTGCATATTTTCATATTGTCATAATTGGTTGTTGTTGATTGTTGACTGTATGTATGCAGTTGTTGTTGTTGTTATTGTTCTTATTGTTGTTTTTGTTAGTTTGTTCGATTTGCCGGTGTTGGCTTTTTGCTGCTTTCCCGTTTAACAACAACAACCGCAACCATAGTATTTGTTGTTATTGTTGTTGCCAGTGTTTGCATGGAGGATGTGATGACCATTGGCTCATTGACCATTGTTGTTGTTTGTGTGCATGGTTTTTGTGTTGCGCCATTGCATTGAACGTTAATGATTTGTTTATCCTGCTGACTGTCGTAAATGGACTTTTGCATAATTGGATTTTTAGTCACATTTGATGAATGATGCTGGCCAATTGCCTATGTCGGTTGTGTCAATATTTGTGCTTGTGTGTCGTTGTGCAGCGGCTCCTTGATTTATTAATTGCCTTCTTGACGCCATTCCATTTTTCAATTAATTATGGTGATGTGTTGCGGCTCGCAGCTGTTTTGATATATTTATGACGTGTCTTCCGCCTTCAGATAACGTGCCTGTCGCTCTTCGCTTGTTGCATGGCATTTATGGTTTTTCTCACTTGACGTGTTATTTAATGAGAAATTATACTCAGTCATGCATGTTCGAGAGTTTGATTTTCGAGAGCCTGTAGTGGTGGCTTTGAAAGTTTAACAGATTCTAATGTCGTGTTGTGTTGCTCTAATCGACTAAATCAGTAAACGACTTTTTTCGGTTCTAACGAAACACAGAACGTGGACTTATTAAGATTTATTAAAGATAGAATATATTTGTTTAGGTTCAACAGTTTCATTTTTTCATTTGGCAGCAAACATTTCTAACTGGTCGAATGCTGTTTGTCTTACGAGAAAAGTTTTAGGAGAAAAGTTTTAGGGGTTATTTTCTATATGAAATATGTGATATTTTGATGATATAAAACAAACCTTTTCAGCACAGATTTTATTCTTCTAATGATCTATGATACAAAACTGAACTCAAAAAGACTATAAAAGGTATAATCAACTGTACTTTTTATACTTTATTAGAACTCTAAAGTCATTTAGATCTTTGCCCCAACTTTCTAGAGTCTTCCATCTAAGACCGACCTTACTGAACTTTCAGCCTCTAAAGTCTGCACTTTAGTCTGTTTAGTTTAAATACTCTGTGTATTTGTAGATCGTAGTCTGTCTTTTCTGACTTCTTAGATATCATTTTGAACTTTTAAACTTTCGTTCTCTGAAAAATCTCAGATCTCTGAAGTCCCAAATTCTGTTCCCATTTTTCTGAAAAATATTATTCGAATCTTTTGAATCCTTATTCGATTTTTGAAACCTTTCAGATATTTGCTCGAATTTTCTGAAGTGCCCCACCTAACTTTATCCGAGCTTTCTGAAGTTTTAGCTTTAAACTCCCTAAACTCTGTACCTAAGTTTTCTCAATATTTGGATCGTAGTCGGAGTTATCTGAATTCTCAGTTCTTAGTTTGAGCGCCTTGAACTTTCGAACCTTATTAAATGAAAATTAGATTAAACAATTTTCCATATTTTGTCCGAAATCTCTGATGTCTCGGATATTAGTATACATTTTCGATCATAGTCTGAACTCTCTAATTTTTCTGAGTTTTTGGATTTAAATGCGAACTCTCCAAATTATCAAATCTTGGTGCAAACTTAGAGTCCTTAAAATATTATTCTAAACTTTTGAATCCTTATTCGATTTTTGAAACCTTTGAGATATTTGCTCGAAGTTTTGGCTTTAAACTCCCTAAACTCTGCAGCTAAGTTTTGTTAATATTTTGGTCGTAGTCCGAGTTCTCTGAATTCTAAGTTCTCCTTGAACTTTCGAACCTTATTAAATGAAAATTACATTACAAAATTTTCTATTTTTGTCCGAAATCTCTGATGTCTTGGATATTAGTCTAAATTTTCGATCTTAGTCTGAACTCTCTAATTTTTCTGAATGTTTGGATTTAAATGCGAGCTCTCTAAAATCTCAAATTTTAGTCCAAACTCCTTCGTCCTTAATTCACAGGATAGCAATTTTTCGATCTTTGTCAGAACGCCTGGTTTGCGCTCTTTGAATTTATGGATCTTAGTCGGAGCTCTCTAAATTTTCCCACCAGTTTGAACTCCTTTTTCTGATTTTTTTATTTTAACATACGAATTTTTGTCTAAATTCTCGAATTTAAAACTTTTGGCTCTTAGTTCACGCTCTAGAAGCTTTGAAACTGTTGTCCGAATATGTAAAGTCTTGGACTTCTTGGTCTTGGTCTGCACTTTTGGTCTCAGTTTGAACTCTACCTTTTCTGAGGTTTTGAAATTTAATCAAATTTGTCTAAATTCTCAGATCTTAGTTTGAACTCTTTGAACTTTCGATCTTAGTTCACACGATAGAAACTTCTCGATCCTTTTACGAACTCTCTGAAATCTTAGACTTTAGTTTGAACTTTCGGTCTCAGTCTTTATTTTTTTGAATTTCGAACTCTTTAAACTTTTGGATCTTAGTTCACATTCTTGAAAATTTCAAACAACTGCCCGGAATTTCTGAAATCTTGGACTTTAGTTTGAACTTTCGGTCTCAGTCTTTACTTTTTGAATTTTTGAATTTTAATTAGAGTTGTTTAAATTCTCAGATATTAGTTCTAACTCTTTAAACTTTATGATCTTAGTTCACATTCTTAAAATTTTCAAACAACTGTCCGAACTTTCTCAAATCTTGGACTTTAGTTTGAACTTTCGGTTTCAGTCTTTACTTTTTTGAATTTCGTACTCTTTAAACTTTTGGATGTTAGTTCACATTCTTAAAATTTTCAAACAACTGTCCGAACTTTCTCAAATCTTGGACTTTAGTTTGAATTTTCGGTCTCAGTTCTTACTTTTTTGAATTTTTCTTTTTTATGATCTGCATTTATGAATCTTAGTCCGAGCTCTCTAAATTTTCACACCTTCGTTCAATTTCTCTGAACTCTGTGATCTTACTTAGATCTCTCTAAACCGTTAAGCATTACAGATTTTCTCACAAAAAAATCAACGCAATATTTTAGCTGAATGTGAACATTCCAAAACTGCAATTTGGTGCGTAAAGCAATTCGGTCGATGCGACAAGTGTGTTCCATACTTTCCCGCATATTGAAATTCCGCAGTTATGGGCATTGAGTGTCTTGACAAGATTTAAGGATCTGATTTAATCTAAGCAGGAAGCGGAGCACTCCAATCAAAAAGTGCAAAATGTAAAAGTCGGTAGCGGCCGCAGCAGCCAAGCAATGCCGGCCAACAGCAAACACCGAACAATAATCGCAAAACAATAGCGAGAACAGTTATTCTTATTACAACAAAAGCTTATTGCCTGTCTGTCGTTGCCGCTGCGCTCCGGCTGGTGCATTGGCCCGTTTTGGAAGGAGCGCGCGCATGCGTTGGCGGCCTTACACGACATTGCTGCAGCGTATTGCCTTTGACTTGGCGCTGCTGTGCTCTTCGCTGTTGTGCTGCGCGCGCGCGTTTCTTGTTATTTCGCCGTTTGGCCCATATTGGCCCCCACCAACATTCCGCTGTATGTACGTGTGTGTTTGTGTGTGTATGTGTGTGTGCGCGCTGAGTGCATTAGAAACCGCAACGAAATTAGTTTTTTTTTGTTGCCAATCGCTAATGTGGCTGCTACTGGCCGCAGCGCTGCCAAAACTGCGGTGCCGACTTGAAAATTGCATGTTCCACGTTGTTTGGCGAATGTTGGGCGTGCGAACGCGAGAAGGACGCGCGTCGCAGCGGCGTTTAGTGCTAACTGTACGAGTACGTTGACGGCAGTCGGGTTGGTGGGGCGCATCGAACGTTGCTGTTGTTGTTGTTGTTTTTGCAATAAATTAGGTTTACAAATGTTGTGTCAGTTGGTCGGGTTGCTGGTTGCTGTTAGCCGTGTTTGTAGTTTGTGTTTTTATTGTTGTTGTTGTATGGCTATTGCAATTGTTATTGTTGCAATTTTTGCACATTTACTATTTCAAATGCAATTTCAATACAATTTATCGCAGCACATTTGGCGCTGGAAATGAGTTGCGGTAGCTGCCGCTGCCGTTACCGTTACCCGCACCCACCACCCTCTGCCCGGCACCTTCACCTTTCGCCGCGGTCACCATTTCGCGTGCCGGCTGCCTGTTTTTTTTTTTTGCTTTTATTGCTGCGTGTTATTGTTGTTTTTGCTTTATTTATGTTGTTGTTGTGTTGTTTATGCTGTTGCATGGCTGTTGTTTGTTGTGCAACAACAAATAGTACATTGCAATTTCGTTAGTAATTCGTGCAGTAATAAAGCCATAATTTGTTCGATTAGCCGGTTTTTGTTGTTGCCAGAATTCCTTTTTTGTTGAACTTTTATGATTTGTCGAATGTGGAATGTTCGGCATTTTTGCAGATTCCTCTTTTCTGTGATGGAACTTATTTATCGAGAAAAAGTCACAGCCATTCGGAGCTATGAATCATTAAATTTGAAAAGCTACGATTTTGTCTATACGACAGTAGTTTGAAAAGAATTGAGCTTTGATATGAAAATCAAACTGTTTCGAGAAATTTTTTTTTCTATTTTTAACTTGGTCTTCTTTTAGTTCGATACACGTAGTACATCTGTCTTATGTCTTTCAAAAAATATGATGTATCAATATTTCCAAAATATGCATCAGTTTCTCAATCAATTTTCGGATTTCTTTTTTGTCTGGTTAAACGTTTGCTCCAGGAAATAGTCCAGCAAGTTAGTTTGGGTTTTTAAAACAATCAAATTCATTCATTAAAACGTTGGTATTTTAACTATACCAGTGCGGCATGAAAAGCAGTGACTTTAGATTCAAAAACCAAGCTGTTTTGGGTAAGTTTCATGTGTCATCTCTTGTGATGAAAATCTCTTGCACCGAGTCATTTTTTCGTGTTTGAAAACATTTTGGAGAATGAACAGGATAAGGCAACAATTTGTAGTCAAATTTATTCAGTTTTTTCATTGCTTTCACTGAAGTCCGAACTGGTGTATTGCCGTGTTGGAAGAGAATTTTTTCTTTTTTAAAAAATTAAATCGGGTGAACGACCTTCAACTTTCCTATTAGATAAAAGTCTCTGGCACCGAGTCACTACTTCAGGTTTAGGAACATTCTGGAGAATGGGCAGGATGAGGTAAAAATTCGTAGTGAAATTTATTCAGGCCTGTCATAGTTTTTATTGAAGTTCCACCCGTTTTAGAAAAGTATTTTTTTCTTTTTGAAATAAAACCGGGTGAACGACCTTCGATTTTCCTATTCGATAAAAATCGAGTCACTACTTCATGTTTGAAAGGAATTTTAAATCGCAGGGGTCCAAATGTGGAAAACGCGATGGATGAGACAACAATTTGTGGTCAAATTTATTCAGTTCTGTCACTGCTTTCTTCGGTGGGCAACGTGGTGAATTTTTGTGTTGAAAAAGCACTTTTTTTTTAATAAGACCGATTAAGCGATGATCAGATTGAAAGATGAAATTGTATCTCTGGATTTGATACGAGTAGATTTCATTGTAAAAGCATAGCAGCGGAATGCAGCAGATGCAACAATGAAATGAAAAGAAACGATTTCATCGTTCAACTAAACGATACAATCGTTTGTTTTGATTCAAATAAGACGGAGTTTTGAAGCGTTATTGAATCGATTGAACAATGAAATCGTTCCGAATGCTTCGTAATATTCAAAAGAAACGATTTAATCGATCTATCGACCCAATAACGATTCATAGTATTGGCCTATGATCAATCGATCTTGTATGATGATATTTTCTCATATCTTATTTTGGTAACAAAACATTTCATCATTCAATCGATCCAATAACGCTTCATACTATTTGCCGTTTTATTTCAGTAAAAATTTCATTTTTCAAAATAGTCCATGAAAAGTATCTCATCTCTTCTCATCTCATCTCATCTCATCTCATCTCATCTCATCTCATCTCATCTCATCTCATCTCATCTCATTCCATCTCATCTCATTTAATTTCATTTCATCTCATGTCATCTCATCTCATCTCATCTCATCTCATCTCATCTCATCTCATCTCATCTCATCTCATCTAATCTCATCTTAACCCATCTCAACTCATCTCATCTCATTCGATCTCATCTAGTCTCATCTAATCTCATTTAATCTCATCTAATCTAATCTCATCTAATCTCATCTAATCTCATCTAATCTCATCTAATCTCATCTAATCTCATCTAATCTCATCTCATATCATCTCATATCATCTCATATCATCTCATATCATCTCATAACATCTCATATCATCTCATATCATCTCATGTCATCTCATATCATCTCAAGGCACCTCTTCTGAATTCTTCTTCACGTTCTTTTTTTTACTGTACAATGCACTCAGATGTGCCTTAATGCATTTATGTTCTATTAGAGGTTTTAACTCCATGCTGAAATTCCTTGGGATTCTGTTGAAACATGTCCAAACGTTGTTTCGAGGTGTTTATTCGTTTGTAAGCAAATGCAGCATCCTTCTTATTTTTCGTGTCAAACATTCTATTCAGATTTTTACCATTGTGACCATCTCAAACACTTTCAATCTTTGATGTTTCAAAAGGATATCGTGAATTTTTTTTCAATAATTCTTTTCTGTAAGTTTCTCTTTTTGGCCCGTTTATTCGCAATGCTCTACATTAAAATTCAAGTGTTCATCATCTCACTATTGCAAATGACATTGTTTTGTTACCATTTAGTTCAGTGTTTTTTAAGATTTTGTATCGAATGTTTTCGATTTTAAGTGCAAAACTTAATCCCTGCTTGTTATTTCACTTTGTTTGGGGGTTTTCAGAAAAAATCAAAGTTTTTGCATTGACTGGCTGTCACAAATAAATTTATAAAATGTCATAAAATTTTAAAAACAATGGTATGAAGAAAATCATAAGGATTTGTTATAACTGTGATGTCATCTTTCGCTGAAAGTTCAGTACTTGTCAAACTAAGCTCTTATTGTATGTGGAGTATACAATTTTACAAGAATACAAATTTAATGAACATATTTTATAAAACTAGTTGCAAGCCGACCACCTTGTAGTAGTACTTAATTATAAAGTTCTATTTATAGAGCTGTAGGCATCACTTTAAGATAAATTTATGACTCTCATAAATCTCAAAGAAGTAAAAAAATACATGGAAGTTACAATCCTTCAAGCGTGTAATGCAGTTTATTGCTCTGAAGTGTCGATGCAGCACTTTTAAGGCGCTTATTTTCACAAGTACCTACACTTTTTTTTATAAGAACTGTAATAAATTCTTTAAAATATCGTAAAAATTCATGAGCAAATGAATATTAAAAAAATATAAAAAATTCATCGACACCTTTTGCAACTAAGAATATGAGAAACTTGTGTTGCTTTTGCGTGCAGCATATTTTTTTACAATTAACATAAATCTTCACGCAATGCCGTAGACACCGTCGATTTTAATTAAACTTGCACTCATTTCCATGCATAAACAATACAAAAACAAATCAAGAATAATAAGAAAACGGAACGAACAGAAAATGGCCCAAAGAAAATCGTACGAGTAGAGTACAACTTTGTGCAGCTAGAAAAACAGTGGCAAGCCGCAACTACAACAACAACGCATCACACTAATTACATAAATTTCAGCACCAACTAAATGTGACCAACAACAACGAGCCGCAGCAATGCAACGGCAGCGGTCGGTGGCGGTGCCGCATTAGGTGGCAGCCACAGCCGCAGCCGCAACTAGATCAGAGCAGCTATTGGCATCTGCTGGCTGACTGGCTGCAATTTGCGTAGTGTCTGGGTGTGTTTTAATGCGTGTGTGTGTGTGTGCTTGGTTGCAGTTTTCAAATGCAACAATTTGCTGCATTCTTGCATAATATCACACCAGGTTGCAGGCAGGCAGGCAGCACAAAACACTCGGAGCAACGCGCTCCTCCGCTCGTTCCCAGGTGATTTTAATTTAGAACGCAACTGCGCGCAGGCATTCAAGTGCCACTATTGCTGCAATTGCAGTTACTAGTGCTCTGATCGTTGTTGTTGCAGTTGTTGCTGTTGCTGTCGTTGCATACAGTAGCACATTACAGTCGCCGCATTAAGCATACGGCAAATGAATCTAATTAGATTTTTGTTGTTTTTGTGTGCTTTGTGTGTTCTCAGCTGCAGGCTGACAGAATTAACTGAAGAACTTTGCTGTCAGATCAGCTACGGCCGTTGGCGTTCTTAATGTTGCATTTGTGAAGCAACTGTGCGACAATGTCGTTGCCAGATTTATTGTTGTGAATTGGAACTTCTAAAATTTTGTAAGTCAGCTCAATGATTTGCATAGTCAACAATGCGTCTGCATCTTCCACTTAAAGTTAGCTCAGAACTCTAAAAAAAATCTCTACAAAATGGTTTTCATATGTAAATTTAGGAGTTAACTGTCACAAACTTGGCATTCTTGGACGCCTAAGTCAGGGTTTTTTATCGTTAAAGTTTTACTAACTTTTGTCGAAGTGAAGAATTTATTGGTAGATGGGAAAAAGGACACTATCCTTGAGCTTCATTTTCTGTCGTTAGAAACTTCATACTCGTTCTACACCTTTTCAAGTTTGATTTCAGAAAGTGTATAAGCAATTTCAGAAACCGTAAACTTTATTTCAAAAAGCGTAAATTCAATTTCAGATATATAAATTTAATTTCAGAAAGCGTAAAAGGAATTTCAGAAAGCGTAAAACTATTTCAGAAAACGTAAATTCAATTTCAGAGTAAATGTGGAATTAATTTTTTGAATTTACGGTTTCTGAAATTGAATTTATATATCTGAAATTGAATTAACGTTTGCCGAAATTGCTTTTATTGAATTTATATATATCTGAAATTAAATTTACGCTTTCTGAAATTAGGTTTACAGTTTCTGAAATTGTTTTTACACTTTCTGAAATTGCTTTTACACTTTCTGAAATTGCTTCTACGGTTTCTGAAATTAAATTTATATATCTGAAATTGAATTAACGCTTTCCGAAATTGCTTTTATTGAATTTATATATATCTGAAAGTGAATTTACGCTTTCTGAAATTGCTTTTACACTTTCTAAAATTGCTTTTACACTTTCTGAAATCGATCTTGAAAAGGTGTAGTAACATTGCTTATAAAAAAAATTCTAAATTTACTGATGATTCTGTCAGAATATTCAGAATTTCGCAAAAGTGTTAATATTGAAATGACTTTGTTGATTATAATAGCGCACACAATTCAAGTGTTACTTTCTACCTTTACTCATGTGTGAGTGTTCTCCATATCCTCGAGACCCTGTGTCTTGTCGCCTTTAGTGACATGTCAAAGCTCGGTGACTTGGCAAGATTTATTAAAAAACTGAATTGGTTTCCCCCTCATAGCTGAAAGGAGTGTTGTATGTGATGGTTTTTTAGGGTCAACTGTGGTATCACAGTGGCCAAATTCCACTGAGCGGCCAAACCTAATCCAAACAAATTTCTAAAAAAAAAAATAAAATTTTGAATAATGACATCTTCGGCATGTAAAACTGACAAACATTCGGCCACGCCAGCTGAATTCAATAAGCCATATCCATTCATAGGTCGGCAGTTCTGCTGCTGCGGCTGATCTATAGAAAAACTTTCGAACGCGTTGAGACATCAGTGAGCCTCAGTGCTCACAATGAATTATTTCTCATTCCGCAATGTGGCAACACTGCCGCCCGACGCCGCTAAACGTTTTTGCAAAGGCAAATGATTTTTGCGTTTGCTCAGCTGCGCTTCTAATTAATTTTCGCCAAAGCGTACCTCGCAGGCTTTTCACTCGCTCGCTTTGCCTTCTGTGCTTTTCTTATTATTTTGCATTGCATTTGTCTGCTTTGCTTACCGCCTTTGCCTGTTTTGCACTTTGATGCATTGATAAAAGGCTGCTCGGTCGAGCCGGCTCGCGGTTGCAGTTTTCGTGCACTTGGCTGCCGTAGTTGGGTACTACATGTCGACTGTCGTTTGTCGCTTGACGCCAGTGCGCATTGCATGAGGCGCGACAATGCACTGCAGCGCGTCACTGGCTAATGGCCGGCGGTGCCGCGAGCGTCCTATGGGCGGCGCGCACGTTCGACTGCAGCTGCTGTCGGTGGCTAATTTGGTGAAACACTTTTCGTATTTGCTGAAGGCGCGCCAAATTATTTAGTCACCTGGTCATTAGTTTAAATAACATTGGCCAGCGTTGGCTCTGCGTCGACTGCACTGCGTAACGATGTGATCGTGATGTGAGTTGGTGTACTTAGCCCGACTGCGGCGGCTAGTTAGCGTTGGCCGTGAAGTGTTTTGCTAGATGACTTCCTTATGGTTTTCAAGATTGTATGAAATGCTTGAAATATGCAAAATGCAAACAATTAATTTGAGTGATAAGAGGTTGTTGCGTTGGTGTGCTTGTTGTTATTGTTGTTGGTGCTGCAGCTCTTGTTGCATTTATTGCTGTTTGTTGTTTTTTTTTGTCATTAGAGATGCTGTTGTGTGGGCATAAATTAAATTATTCTAATGAAATGCATAAATAGCGTTCGTCTCTGAAGTGCGTTGCAATGTAGCGTTGCCTTGTTGAGGGGGAAATGAAACAAAAGACTTGAACAACGAACTTGATGAGTTGCGTTATTGGATGAAAGTAAAACAGAAGACTTGAACAACAAACTTGCTGTGTTGCTATTTTGAGGGGAAGTGAAACAAAAGAGTTGAACAGCAATCTTTTTGAAGGAAGAAAAACAAGAGACTTAAACAACGAACTTGACGTGTGCCTTATTGCAGGAAAGTAAAAAAAAAACAACAAAAGACTTGAACAATGAACTTGATGTGTTGCGTTATTGGATGAAAGTAAAACAGAAGACTTGAACAACAAACTTCCTGTGTTGCTATTTTCAGGGGAAGTGAAACAAAAGGCTTGAACAACAAACTTTTTGAAGGAAGAAAAACAATCGACTTAAGCAACGAACTTGCTGTAATTTATAAACTTGTTGAAAGATTCTGCGTGCTTCTAGTGCGTTCTTTTGGGTGAAATTGAATGCAATATTAATGTTGCTTCATGCAATTTTCTGTAGATAGCTTCAAATGTATGGAATTGAAATGTTGTTGAAATCCAAATTTCGTATTTCTATTTGGTTAAACATCTTCACTATTGAATAATTTGTTTCTTGTATTAAATTGAGTAATCACTAAAATACAGCACGCTTGTTACCTTTTCATAAAATTTATATGTTCCTCATATAAGAATTTAAACTTTTTCCTACTATTGCCACATAATCCTTTGGCTGCCATGTGACAACGAACAATTTTATGAGCGTCTTCTTTTTTTCATAAATATACAATGAAAGTGTCAATGTGTCGCTTTTATGAATGCCATCTAACAAGTCCCTCCAGTTTTTTGCTCACTGCCACAATGACGTATAGCATAAATCAATCAGATTGCTTTAGCTCTAACGCAGCAAAATGTTGCGTAAGTGAAGCAGCTTGCACTCAAAGCAAACAACAACGGGTGTCCGTAAGAAATCGCATCAATTTGCTTGGCTTTGGCAAAAAGTGTCACTCTGCTGTCCAAAAGCGATAAATGTTGATTACCTGTTAATGCGGTGTCAGTGCAACCGACTGTCATACAGTAGCAACAATTGTGGCCGAACAGCAGTGTTGGGTTGGCGTCAATGCCGATAGCGGCTTTTAGATCAAAGGAAATTTATAGCACTTGATCGCTTACGCGTTTGTCGATAGAAGAAGTGAGTTAAAATACGAGTACATACAAATTTTAACATGCAGCATAGGCGTTGGTATCTAACTTTGAAGAAAATATATAAAATACTTGACGAATCAGCTGATACTTGGATTTTGATAGCAAATTTAGCACTAATTTTAACTGATTTTCCTTGAGAAGTTTGTGGCTAGATTTCAAAATTTGTTTAAATTATAACTTGTATCAAAACTTGTTGGGTTGGTGTAATGATTCATTAAATGAGGAGCTAATGATGGCTTGGGCACGGAACTCACTGCTCAATTCTTCTCCTCGCTCAATTTTCCTCACATTCCAACATCTCATACTACATCCAGTACTGCTTTTTATGTATTTTGTTTTATTTGACAAAACTTATGTCATCACATGACCACTGCCGAGTGTCATAAGGCCGTGTTTACTCAATGTCATTGCGCTCGTGCACATAAAATCACGTTTACAGCGCATTTTCTTTTCAGCCACAGAAAACGTTCGACTTCCTACTGCACCAAAAACTTGTCGCCCAAACTCAAACAAACTCATTTTTCAGCCAGTTTTCCATTTCATTGGCTTCACAGCAAAATAGTTTGGCACTCACCTGCACGTGAATTCAGTCTCGCCCAAACATAATTCCAGGCAATCACGTCGCGCCGTCACCGAAATCGTGCGCTTTGCATGGCCGTTCAGTCCGTAGTTTTGCACGCGATCGACACACCAGGCACGTGCACACGGCCGCACACCCAGGCATGATTTCTGTGCATAAATTGTAAACACGGGGAACTGCGACTTGGTCAGGGCGCCTGTGGGAAAGAAACCAAATGAAATCAACGAAACGTTTAGCGTAAATGTGACGTGTTAATATTACAATATGTGCATATTAAAAAGTTTATAGTTTAAATGGTGTGAAAATTATAGGCCCTGATTGCCACTTTCCTGTCGGTTCTTGTTCTCACTTCTTTACCCCGTTTTATTGGTATTGTTATTATTGTTTGTTTTGTTGTAATTTTTCAACTTGCCAGCTACTGACTTACGCAAAAATTACTCCTTATTATCAGGCAGCCAATATGTTTGGCCTAACCGCACAAATTGCGCATTTCCGTCTGTGCCTTGAACTTGTATCGATGGCATTGAACGGGTAATTTTTGTAGCGTTCGCGACTAGCGGCAGCTGGTTGACGTACAGTCGAGGTTGCTACATGAAAATTACGTGCATAATTTGCTTAAACTTTTCACTGTCCACTGTATTGTAAAAGATATAAGGATACTTAGTAAAATAAAAGGGAATGGTTTATCTAAACCACACTTGGCCACAGCCAACATGGAACTAGTGGACTATTTCATATTCTATATTTTATATTTTATATTTTATAATTTATATTTTGTATTTTATATTTTATATTTT
Source organism: Melieria crassipennis (assembly GCA_963668005.1). Taxonomy (NCBI): domain Eukaryota; kingdom Metazoa; phylum Arthropoda; class Insecta; order Diptera; family Ulidiidae; genus Melieria; species Melieria crassipennis. Next base: position 141,232,673 of record OY764961.1, on the reverse strand, counting down.
ATATTTAAAATTTTATATTTTATATTTTATATTTTATATTTTATATTTTATATTTTATATTTCGTATTTCATATTTTACGTTTTATATTCTATTCTCTATTGTCTTCAGTACAACCATTCAAATGGAATTTTTACAATGGAGTGGAATATTCTCTACTATTCTAAAGTCGTTAATAAAATCGCTCAAGTCGATATAAATTTTCATCCATAACGCTGAACGCTTACAAGATCGAACTATCAATTGAGTGATCAATTGAATCATGAAACCTTCATCTCGAAGTGAAACAAAAGCAAAGCAATCTCCTAAATTTTCTTGTAAGCCATTCTCACTTCCTCTTAAAAAGCCGAGATTTCCCTAAATCTACTAAAAAATCGCCTAAGCTGGCAACACTGACATCCCAATTGAGCACAGCGTCATTCGGCGGTTGTCGTCTTTCAGTGGCCGATTAGCGTGGCGCTGTTATTGCTGGGTGCGAAGCGATTTAAACGCCAGCAACCAGTTTTCAATTAACTTAAATTCATGCTGCCTTCTCAGCAGTTCAACAGCGCCACGGGTTAATGTACAATGTTTGTAATATGTAAGGTACGTCTTCATTGTTATTTGGGGAATTGCCAAATCATGCAAGCAAACAATTTTCGCGCTTCTTTTGCCGGCTTTTTACGATACTCGGCGGCAGATGTTTTGCTGTTTCAGCGTTTTATTGTTTTGACAGAGAGACACAACCAAAGCCGCTTATGCTGTCTATGGCTTTTTACACATATATACACACACATATCTATCTTCTTGTCTATTAACCCTTAAAGCCTTTTGAACTTTCAAGCATTTTGTAGCCAGTAATTTTTTCTACCTCATCTCATCTCGCAAATGTCGCTACCGTTTGCCACAATACTCTAACAAGGCGCATGGAAAAGACTTAATTACGACAGCAACAAGGCAACAACAAAGCTCGGCATTGAACTCAATTGAAAAATTCGATTTCAGGTTTATTTGAATGCGAACGATGTCGGCGCAAAATCAAATCACACGCACTGACTCGCAACTAAGATTTCAGTTGGCGTTCGCCAGTGACTTTTAAGACGGAAATTGTCGCGTTAATCATGTTTTTTCGAGCAGGATGCGTCCCAGAAAGTCGCTGTGCTGACAGCTATCTCAGGTAGCGTTCTATGGCTTCGGTGGCTCGTTTTGGTTGGTGTTCGAAAGTGACAAATCGCTGCCAGGTGCGTCTTGTTTATTGTGGTTTATAGCCATTATTATTAATGATGTACCTACTGGGCTCAATAACTACTCGAATGACAATAATTCCCTTTTATGTTGGACTGCTGTGCCACCTGCTTTGCTCGTTCTTTACATTGGCTGCCGCTGCGTTGCTGTGTTGATGCCATTTTGAGTGACCGATTTGAAAAGAAATGATAATTTGATGCATAGGCAATCGAAAGTGGGCGCTTAGAGCGCTCACTAATGAATTCAAATGTGAAATACCAGGCACTCAAGGTCAATAGAATTACTTAATCGTGCAAGTTTCTCACTTGAGGGCATTAGGAGAAAAGAATAAGAAGTAGCAATGATGGTAATGTTGGAAGATTCATTACTTCATAAATTTCAAATGTCAATGATCGGATTTGGTTTAAAGTTCCTGAGTGAGATGAGAGACTTGTAGAGACTTGTTAGTCACTTCTTCATTCGACTGGACTACCTCAGCATTAGGGTTAGAGACTTGTGAAGTTAGCATTACAGACTTGTGAAGATTGTTATAGATTCATTTAATCGATTGCAAAGTCAATGTTAGAATTTTGTGTAGGCGAACTCAGTGAGTTGCAAGAGGAGATGACTGTTAGTCTTTGGCCTCTTGAGACGCAAGTCGATAATCTATGAGAGCTACCTAATTCATTGCTTTGGATAACCTTAAGTTAGTTCAATAAAGGTTCAATCAGTTTAATTTTTTTTAATTTTGAAATCAATATTCGAATTCTGTCTGCTAATTCAGTGAGATCGAAACGAAGGTAGTTGTAGGTCTCGGGTTTCTTAAGAAGGAAGTCAAAACCCTTTGGAGATTCCTCCTTCATTGGCTTAGACTAACTGAAGTTAGTAAACATTAGAGATTTATACAGGTTCATACAAAATTAGATCGGTCGGCCTCGATAGCTCAGCGGGTAGCGCGCTGGCTTCTCATACCGAGCGCCCCTGGTTCGATTCCTGGCTTGGGCTGGAAAAAACACTCATCTACTTCTGTCGCTATCCACATGAAGGGAATGAGAATTACAAGAATCGCACAAGTGCGCTCTTGGCAGGCAATGGCAAAACCTCCAAGTGTGAAAGAAAAACTGCCCATCGCCGTTCGGATTCGGCGTTAAACTGTAGGTCCGCTCCCCTCCCTTTCCCCATCCGTTTGAAATGTGTGGTGTATCACATGTTGAAAAAAACAGTGTTGCATACGCATTTCAAATGGGTGGAATCTGTGGTATCACAACGGGCCCATTAAGAGGCCTAAGTGTGTCTCATACAGAGGCAGCCACCTCAACCTAACCTAACCTACAAAATTAGATATAGCTTTAATAAGTTTCTGCTCATATCTTGCATGAAGTACTCCTGAGTACTTTAAAAAGTACTAAAAAATGCATCCCTGGGTCTTCTGATTAGATACACAATACATTTAAGTTATTTTGCTTTTTTTAATTCAGTCTAGGAAACCGAAGCTTGCAGATTTTAAAGCAATACTATGAGGCCCTTAGCGCGCAGATCGAAAATATTTAAGAGACCCTTCTTTATTGACTTAGAGAAGAGTCAAATATTCAAACAAAAAAGTCTGACTTAAGTAGAGTACAACAGATCTTACATAACGTGTCAAATTCATCTGTGAGTCTTAGATCAACCACTTTCTCAAACGGATCAACTGTTGCAGAAGATTCAGCTGTGATCATTAAACTGACATTAGTTTGTATAATAACCTTCGAAAAACACATTGGGTCATGTAGACCCATACTTCTACTTGAAAATCAAAAAATACTCTTGGTAGAAATGTTTACATGCTATGAAAGTTGGGGATGGAAAATGTGTTGCAAACTCAAAACCTCTGAAATTATGGTTTTTTCCGGGGACACATAATTCGAATAAATATTTTGCGTGTGTTATACGATTGTTTTGAGCGGTATTAAAAACTTGGTGGGACGTATTACTCAAGTAGTCCCGGAGGAGCGAAAGCGACAATTCCTGTTCCAAAACCTCTTTTTCCCGGGAATTTTTTAAAAGTATTTCACACAATTTAAAGGCACCTTTAATATATATATAATTCTTAAAACAGTGTTCAAAGTACACCCCACAATTTTTTTACTGGAAACGTTCAATGGTTTTAGAGTTATAGGCAGTAAAAAGTGCACAGGGTCTAATGGACCCAGAGTATTCCAGTGTATCCTGCGAAGGTTAATGAATCAAATGTTTAGTTTATGAGAACTAAAGGTAATCTTTATATGTTTCTACCGTTTTAATTTCATGCAATCGCTTTTGGCTAAGTCAGTATTTGAACCAACAGTCCTCTGACTTGCAGTGCAAAGCATTTATTATTCTTCCACATACATGGAAATACTTGAATTTCTTATTTATTCTTAAATATTGATGACATTTACAGGATCAGCTCCTGCTTTCTACTTCATTTGACTGTCAAAGGCAACCCGGTTCTTTACTCTTCTTCACTACTAAAATCCTCATAATTCACTTCTTAAAAATTGTTTGCCACTTCAACGCCCCCATTACTGCTTGAATTTGTCTTCTAATTTCTTAAATTTATGACAAATGACTTTTTGAAAAATTGTTTTTTTGTTGTGGATTTTTGTTAAAAATGTTGCACACTTACCTGGCAATTTGTCCGCATTGGCCGAGAAGAGCACACAGAGTCCTGTCTCGTAATTGACCGCACGACATGCTTCATTGCTCTGACATGCCTCCAGACAATCAGTTAACATCAGTGTGCCCGGCAAGGAATTCAGCAATTTGCCCGGTGCCGAGAACACGTAACTGCAAAGGGGGAAAAGTGAAAAAATTACAACAACAAACATGAGTAAGCAAAAATGAGAGCAGCAGAATCAATTAAAATTCTTGTTAAATACATTTGCGGCGCACACCAAACATGCTCGAGTGCACGCTACAAACGGTCATAGGCGGAACAAATGATTTTTCACAATTTGCCACACCCACACCCCCGACATAATAGTTGGCAATGATATTTGTGTAAGCGGTTGCAATAGCAAGCAAATTAGCAGCAAACGTAAGGTTTGGATGGTTCAGTTGAGGTTAGGTTCGGTTCGGTACGGTTTGGTTGGAGTGAGGTTAGTTGAGGTTAGTTTAGGTTTCGTTGGCGATGATGGATTCCTTGACTGAATTGTTGGCTGTGTTTCAGTGCGGGCAGTGAGGTCGCTGAGTGCAGCGTAGCGAAAGTGGCAGCCGTTCGTTGGTTGAGTCGTTCGTCGGCTTCAGCTATGCGGCTTGTCGTTGTTGTTCTCGTTTGTGGAGAAATTTGTGGCGGGCATCAGTTTCTTGATGGATGCACAATTGAAGAATTTTTGTTGGCCAGCATGACTTGAAAGCAATTAAATGTGCAACGTGGCGCAGAAAACGTGATGGCGAAGGAGGAACTTGGAGCTAAATTGTCATAATTTACATGGAAGTGAAAACATTTTTTGGCGAAGTTTTTGTAATTCTGATTTACCTAAACAAAGAAGTTTTTATAGGCAAAATATTCATAATTCTGTGTGAAGTAAAAAGTAAAGTTTGACATAATTTTGACGGAAGTAAAAACATTTTTTGGCGAAGTTTTTGTAATTTTGATTTATCCAAACTATTTTTGGGCAAAATTTTCATATTTCTGTTTGAAGTAAAAACCTTTTTTTTTTATAAAATTTGAATGAAACAGGCACAGACAAAAAAACCACAGACGCTCTTTTTGTTCGCTTAGCAAAAACTGTTCAGACTTGGAATATGTTCACAAGCATTTCAACATCTCCCTTTGTAAAAATTTGTAAAAATCTGCATTTATTTATTGTCTCAAATTTCACCAATTTGCAACTCGATGCAACACGATTGCAAACTTGTTGGCGGCATTAATGGATTCCGCACGTCATCGAATTGCAGTTGTTGGCAATTTTGTTGTTTCTTTATGTTTTATTGCATTCGTTTTTCTTCAAGAACCCTGAGAAATGATGCCACAAAAGGTTATCGCAGACACAAATCAGAAAATATCATTGCTAGCAGCAGCCGCAATAACAACAACAACAAAAACATCAGAATCAACTGTAACAACAAATGAGAGCGACTGAAAATCGCAACAAACAACATGGCGAAAAATGACTGTTGGGTCAGAGAGCAACAATAACAACAACAACAACACATCCATATTGCGATTAGATTCGATTTGGCAGGCGGACAAACGGACAGACAGAAAGGCCGCCAAATGCGGCATCATTCAGCCGAACGGATTACGGTTCGGTAATCTATGGCCGAGCTGTAATAGTCCAATAGCCCGCAGCCGACTAGCCTCACCGATCGACCGGCTAACTGACTGACTGACTGATGTTGCTAGTTGCTGTTGGTTGGTGGCTAGGCTCTTCTCTTTCTTTGGTCCATATTAATGCTAAAATGTGCTTTAACACAACAACAACAACAGCAATAAATTGCATTTCTTTTCAACGAGTGCATTTGTTATGGTCCATAAATGAGACAAAAGTGGCCGAGAGCAACACTTGAAGACGAACGCAGAACGAAGGAACTGCACTGCTGTTCGCTGGTGTTGCTGTTGTGCTATTTGACTGCCAACAACAACAACTATAACAACACATATACCGCTATGATTATGCCGCAGATTTATTTATTGAATTCTACATTTTCCTAATCACAACAACACAAATTGATCTCGCCGATCTGACACTCGTACAAAACTAATAATTCAATGTTTTATTTCTTTTCATTCGCAGGTGAGTTTCGGTTGTGAGTTCTGACTGTTGACTATTTATTGCGATCCGGTGGCCGTGGTTTGTTTGTAGCTATGCCACCTGGACTGTCACTTGGAGAAATGCCTCAGCATGTTTTGTGTACCGTTGCATTGGCCAACGAACTACCAGTCAGCTATCATTGTGTCCATTTGCCGATGTATCAATGCAAGAATCGGGCCAGTACTCAGCGGTATTGTTTACATTGCTTTGGGACATTTGGTTCTGCTGACATTTTTTTTAGGCGTCGCGAAAGCGAAAGTTTCGTACGCTTTATGACCGCTAACACCACTCGACACGAAAAATGCTCCTAAAAATAAAAGTATTTTTTAGACTACTGCTGAATACGAAACTGAAAATCAAAAAATTTTCTTAAGAAGCGTTTTCGAAAAACACGTTTTCCCCTCTTATTTCAGTTATTTCAGTTGAGTTTGAAGTTAAAAGTTGAGCCATAAAATGGAAAATGTTAGAAATGCCCAACTAGAAGAAGAATTCTAGTTGGGCATTGAGTTGGGTTTCATGTACTGAAAATGTAATGTAAGTTGTAATGTAAACTGAAACCGACTTACTAGCACAGCGTACATCCACTTGACTCCCACTCCAGAGGTCGTGGGTTCGATTCGACATTTTCTTCCTAACAATACTACCCAGTCCACTTCATGTGCACTTTATGCCAGACAGTTTTGATAAGCAACACGCAACATGTCCTCATATCTAGTAGCCGTAAAGGCACTACAACAACACTTGGCCAGTGCGGACTAACGGAAAATAACATTGTGCTCATAAAAGGACCTCAATCTTCTGAGATGATCTGCTTCTACCAATCAGCAACGCATGCGCAGAGGCAGAATTTGAAATCCTAAGCCTTGTGGGGGCTCTATGCTCCCAAGTAAAGTGAATTAGAATAAAAAATTTAAACTTAAAAGTTGGGTTCCGACATGTTGAAGGTTTTCCAACCGCAAAATGTTGTTGCAATGCAAATTAAACCGAGTTGCGTTTCAATTTGTTCTGAGTTTTTTAACTGAACAATGAAACAATAATGTAAGCAAGCACAAGTTAATCACAAATATCGAACAGTTCTTCAAGTACTGGGTTTACAGCAGCTCGGAGTGAACAGTAGAACACATTTTGTAGTACTGTACTTTCCAGCACTAGCAGGTCTGACTTTCTGACGCCAACAGATCTTCTGGACGTGTCATCTTAAAACTTTGTCTTTATTTTGAATCTAGCTTCGATTTGTTGTTGTTGTATAAGACTATCTACTTTTACAACTGGATCTCTCTCCTTATTTATTTGAAATATTTTGAGTTTCTTTACCTTCGTTGGTTCTTGAAATTGTGGCTTTATTTGTTTTTCTTCGCCTTAAAACTTATTGAAAGTCCTCATCTGAACCATTGCAGTCATTTATGTTCGTTGGTTTACGGATATTAAACAGATCTTCAGAAACTGCGTTTACAGCGGATCCGAGGAAAAAATATAACATACAGTACTTTTCACTTAAAGCGAACTTAGAGGGACTGGGCAAAATGGTTCGTTTTAACCGAAAGTTCGCTTTAAAAGGGGTCCGTAATAAGCGAAAACATACAGCGCGTACTTTTCAAATTGGTTCGTTTTAGGCGGAAAATCGTTTTAAACGGGTTCGTTATAAACGAAAAGTACTGTATTTGGATCTGACTTTCTTGTACCAAGAGACTTTCTTGACTGATATTCTGAACACTTTTGGTCTCGTAAAGGTTAAACTTTTTTTATTCAATGGGGACTGTGATCCAATGGAACTATTATACTTAATTCTTTTTTACTACCTAATTCTTTCTTACTACTAAAACCTTTCTTAGTACTTATAGCTATTCTTTACTTATAACTAAAGTAAGTTCGCTATCTCTGTTGCTATATAAGTCTGTCTTTATACATTATTTGTTCCTAGTTAGCTTTTAGTTCATTAAAAGTCATAATCTAAGCTTCTATTTAACAAGTCTTATATGAGTTTTTACCAGCCTGTAAAACTTCTTATATGCTTTGTTCCAAACTGATGTAAGTCAAAGATTACTCGACACTGCGTCTGATCCCACCGTCACCTAACTGAGTGAGAGTATTGGAATCGTAAGTCTGAGCGGCGGTGAAAATAACGTCTTAGGTTACTTGAAAGTTGTCTCTAACTTTTCGTTAGGAAGAAGACAAATTGAAAATTTAAAGTGCCTAAATCTGTTAAAATCAACTGACACTCAGTCTGAACCTAATGTTGGAGATCTGATCTATATGTTAGCGACTAACCTGACCTTAAAACTCAAGAAGGTCACTAATTTTTTTCAGCTAATTTGTTGATATTGTTTTCCTTTTACTACAATTGAGTTGAGGATTCTTCTATTTTTATCAAAAAATTGTTTGAACTTCTCCAGTAACTTTTTATTTTCTGAAAGTGACCACAGATCTCACTTTAGAGAACATACTACAGTTGCCTTAGGTTAGGTTAGGTGAGGTTAAGTTCGAACTTTTCCAGCAGCTTTTTACTTTCTAAAAGTGACCATAGATCTCACTTTAAAACACGTACTAAAGTTGCCTCAGGATAAGTTAGATGAGGTTAACAGTTGTCTTTGTAGTTAAGATAATCTTTTACGATTTTGATATAAATGATTTTATGAATTGCACGGCCAGCGTTGAATATTGATCGCTGAACATTGATGCGCTGCTGCCCACAGTGCAATTATGCTGTGCGGTAAATATTGGCGCGGCGCTCAGTTGAAAAGCCATAATTTGTTGTTGCTGCAGCACTTCCGGCTCCCATTGTGTGCCCTCAACGGTCAGCACAGCGAAGCCAGCAACCGGCAACAGCAACAACAGCAATTGGCCTAACAAAGTTGCTGCGCATGCGGAATGACAATTGCTGTTGCCCAGTGTTGTTGCGACAGTGGTTGGCTGCCGTTGTTGTTGTTGTTGTCGTTTTTGTTGGCTTATTGCTACTACTTGTATTAGATTGTGATTTTATTATAGCAATTGTTGTTGTTGTTTTTCTTGTTGCTAATGAAAAATGTCCTGTGCCTATTGCCGAGTTGAAGTATTTTTTTTTCAGAAATTGTTATCTCTATGCTAGCCGCCACTTCTCTGGCTGCCACTCATTTTATTTGTTGTTGTTGTGTTTTTTTGCGTTGCAGCATTTGGTTGCGTGCAATCGCGTCCGCGTACATAGTGGCAGTTATTGTTGTTGAACGAGCGAAAAATTTATTGAATTGAGCATTTTGTCGTTGTTGTTTTTGTTTTTGTTGTTTGTGTAGTATTTGTTGTGGCTGCTGGCTGCTGTCGTACGAACAACGCAGCTCTCTATGGCAAGAATATCTACCCAACGTTTGACGGTAATTGTTTATGGTATTTGAAGGAATCTTAAATTTCCTTTTAAGTTATTTGCACGCAGCGCATCCTTGAGCACAGCGCATTGCGCAGTGCGGATGCTGCAATGGCAACAAAGCGCGCACTGAGTGATGTGCGCTGGCTTTTGGGTTTTACTGCCAACTTGCCACACGACAATTTTCACGCCACTTTTCCGACACTTGAACCGAGTGTTGCGCCAACAAGTGAACTGTGCGTTGTTTATGACACGTCGCACAGCTGAATTCTTGCCAATAGGAATAGGTGAGTGCAGAACTGGGCGTTTTTTTTATTGCCACGTTGCAGGGTTTACTATGCAAGTGAACAGCGCTGCGATTGCTGCGAGTAACGTGGGGAATTAAAAAACCGAATATCGAAAAAACTTATTGTTGTATGCCCCATGGATCACCTGACCAAGGTATGTGCTTTGAATATGATTTTTGAATTATTTTTCATTTGGAAATTTTAAACTTTTTTTGTTACAGTCCAAATTGTTCGCTTCAAAGGGGAATTGGTTCAGCGTTGCAATTGGTCGCCCATTGCTTGGAAGTCAAACTGTTCATCGAACGCCCATAGTCAGTCTCGAAAAGGCCAAGAATGCGTCTATCCGATTTGTAAATCTGAATTTGGCTAATCTTCAGCCCAATGACTGTGCAGCATTGCCATAAAATGCATTGAAATGTCTTGGCAAATTCCTGCTCGTTTTCTATAGTTTTTGTTAGTAATGGAACAGACATGGGCAACGCTGCTTTTCTGATCGCTAATGACCACAACTAAAGTCCACAGCAATCATGGCGCAATCAGTCAACGCTTTAAATCTCATTAGAGCGCATCGAGCTTGAGGAAAACTCATTTTCAATTGTGCCCAAAACTGATGCAAGCACTGACAGACAATCGGTCACAATTGCTGACAGACTGTCGCTGACGCTTTGACTTTGCCGGGCAATATTTGGCGGCTCGCATTGGAAAAGTGAACAGCGCGTAATCAACGCGTCAGCATAAATGCTGCAAAGAATAGAAGCGGAAATGATGGCAAAGCGGTGACAAGCACTTTGACGTTGCTTGTCGCTTAGCTTAATTTGGTTTGAGCATTTTCAGTGGCCGCATGACACATCACTTTAGCCCGAAACAATAGTAAGTAAGAATTCTGTGAACATATTTCACAACTCTTTAAAGTCTTTAATAATAATTTTTGTTTTAAGTTACGTTTTCCACTCACCCGGTAACAATTTCGAAGCCAATCATATCAGGATCGCATTCCTCGATGCCACCAGCCGCTGCTGCTGCTGCGCCACTGCTGCCAGCGGCACTGTTGCCGCCATAAAAGTCAATGTCCTCGGCACTCGAAGCGGTCGGCAGCTGTTTCTGTTCCTTTGGTAATTGATCCTCAGTCGGTGGGTCGGGTTTTTCAGCTCCTGCCGACGAGGATGCAACGGCAGTGGACGACGTTGACGATGATGTGGCCGATGCGGCAGTTTCTAGTTCGGCCGACGCGGCGCTGTCAATGGCGCTCTTTGCCTCCGAACTGGTTAAATCGGTGGCGGCGCTTTTCGGTGTGTCCGATTTTGCATTGTCGGCTGTGGCCGGCTTTGCAGGGCTGGCTGCCGCCGCCGCCGCCGCTGCTGGTGCTGGTGCAGGAGCTGCCGCGGGCGCTGGTGCTGCTGTTGCTGTGGCTGATGGTGGTTGCTGCACTGCAATTTGTATGAGCGGAGCGCTCGCAGCGTCGGCCAAATTGTCTTTGGCCGCGTTCGGCGTGTTGGCGGCGTTGGTGTTGGAGCTGGCAGCGGGCGCTGCAGCCGCAGCCAAGTCTATTCGCGATCGCCGTGCGGCCAGCGACGGTGTGGTGGCGAGCAGCACACATAGCAGCCACAGTATGTGCGATCGATTGCGTATAAAACTGTTGTTGTTTCGCATCTTGTTCCTCTGCTTGTGTTTCTGCTTGTTGTTCTAGTTGTAGGCCTGCAAGGTAAAAAAGCCAGAAAGTGGAAGAAAAAATGAGCAATTTTTCGATTGACATGTTTCATTTGTGTCTCTACTGTGGGGCTAGCAAAACGGCACAGAAGAGGGCGTTGCCAGTGCCGCCGGCGCGCACACTTGAGAACTCAATTTACGCGCCGGCGTGCGGCCTTCGCGCATTGCGGGCTTTTAATTTGAAGCCACTGAACTGCGCCGTCGCCGGCCACTGTACGCGCGGCTAAAAGCGCTTTAATGAGCTTCTCTCGTTCTTCTAATTTACGGTTTCATTAGCTTCTACATATTTTCGTTTACGATTCGACCACCGGCGGCTGCATTACCACCACGTGTGTGTGTGTGTGTGTGTGCTGCCGGCAGATCGCAGACGCATTTGCAGTTTCAATATAAAAGCAATAATTCATAATTATTGTACATGTGTGCCTTAAGCTTTGCTTTTATTTTTGATTTGCGGCGTTAGTGAGCGCAAAAGGTATTGCCGATTTAATTGAAATCAATTAGTGGCAAATGTTACCCTCTAATAAAGCAGCGATTACACGTTGCCGCCACTGTAGTTGAGTTAAATTGATTTCAAATTGCGCTCAAACGCATTTTAAAGAGCTTAAATCGGTATTTGATGTGCGCCAGTTAAGACTACAATTGCCATATTATAATCGATTTGCAATTGGCAGACGCTGGAACGATGGACTTGAATGGCTTTTGCATATATTTGAGACAAGAAATAAGTAATTTGTGTTCTATTGTACATAGAAGTAAATTATGTTGAACACAGGTTTATAAAAAAGAGAGTATTACAAAGGAATCTAGAGCAAAATATGTAATTTTGAAAAGATTCATTTCATGCCTTTGCGTTCGTATGGTCTGTCCGCTGGTTTGAGATAGGAGAATACAATTTTGTATAGATTTTACAGGGGCTTCAACTAAGAATTGTTTTTAAAAGGGAAGTGGTTGGACTACTTTTGAGCAGGGCTGCCATATGAGTGCTTTTTACCGAATTCAGATGTGGCAAAATGACACTTATCAACTTATTCAACTAAGAAAAGGTGCAATTTTTTTCATTCATAATTTATAAAAAAAAAATTGTCATGACTAATAATCATAGTCATAGTCACAGTCATAATCATAATCATAGTCATAGTTAGTCATAGTCAGAGTCAGAGGCAGAGTCATACTCATAGTCATAGTAATAGTCACAGCCATAGTCATAGTCAGAGTTACAGTCATAGTCAAGTCATAGTCATAGTCATAGTCATAGTCATAGTCATAGTCATAGTCATAGTCATAGTCATAGTCATAGTCATAGTCATAGTCATAGTCATAGTCATAGTCATAGTCATAGTCATAGTCATAGTCATAGTCATAGTCATAGTCATAGTCATAGTCATAGTCATAGTCATAGTCATAGTCATAGTCATAGTCATAGTCATAGTCATAGTCATAGTCATAGTCATAGTCATAGTCATAGTCGCAGTCGCAGTCGTAGCCATAGTAATAGTTATAGTCATAGTAATAGTCACAGCCATAGTCATAGTCATAGTCATAGTCATAGTCATAGTCATAGTCATAGTCATAGTCATAGTCATAGTCATAGTCATAGTCATAGTCATAGTCATAGTCGTAGTCGCAGTCGTAGCCATAGTAATAGTCATAGTCATAGTCATAGTCATAGTCATAGTCATAGTCGCAGTCGTAGTCGCAGTCGTAGCCATAGTAATAGTTATAGTCACAGCCATAGTCATAGTCATAGTCATAGTCATAGTCATAGTCATAGTCATAGTCATAGTCATAGTCATAGTCATAGTCATAGTCATAGTCATAGTCATAGTCATAGTCATAGTCATAGTCATAGTCATAGTCATAGTCATAGTCATAGTCATAGTCATAGTCATAGTCATAGTCATAGTCATAGTCATAGTCATAGTCATAGTCATAGTCATAGTCATAGTCATAGTCATAGTCATAGTCATAGTCATAGTCATAGTCATAGTCATAGTCATAGTCATAGTCATAGTCATAGTCATAGTCATAGTCATAGTCATAGTCATAGTCATAGTCATAGTCATAGTCATAGTCATAGTCATAGTCATAGTCGCAGTCGCAGTCGTAGCCATAGTAATAGTTATAGTCATAGTAATAGTCACAGCCATAGTCATAGTCATAGTCATAGTCATAGTCATAGTCATAGTCATAGTCATACTTGTACTCATATTCATACTCACACCCATAACTGGCACTTTCCTTTAATGCCAGTTTATTTGTGACAATTGTTGCAATCTTGCTGTATGTATTTCTCTGCTTTGTGTATCACACACTTTGTTGTTGTCATTGCTATCTTTTGCCACAACATTCCGAACAATATTTCCTACAAGTTACGTACATTTAATTTCAAAATTCTGGCAGCATTCGCCTTTCTTCAGCCACCACTGTGTTCATGTTGTTTAATGTTTGTGACAAGAAAAACAACAACACATTGCTACACCTTGTCAGCAGCAAAGTAATTTCTCAATTACATAACAAGCACACAGCTGAGCCCACGCATTACTTAAAACCACATCCGAACTCTCAGTTCCCTGTCGGAACTGAGACAACCAGTTCCCAAAATTCATTGGTCTTTCAACTGGTTTTTTGTAGTCAATTGGGCAACTAGTTGTCCAAGTGACTGTCAGCGGATGCAGAAGTCGGTGAGTTCGCGTCTAATCGTTCACGTTCTGTGTGCGCGTTCATAAGCGAGAAGAGCACATAAAATGAGAAAAACGAAACAGAGGTGAGAGAAGCAAAAAAATACTGTTAAGGCTGATCTTGCGATTGTTCTGCTACAACAACAACGTAGAAATGTTTGCATTTTTCGAACTTTCTGTTTCCATGACACGAAGTTTGCTCGATTTGCATGTTTTATCTTGAATGATTTCAGTTAGAATTTTGCGTGGTTGCGTAAAGCAACGAACTGCAGCGGCAGCTGAAAGGTGTGTATTAATATATTTATTTATTTATTTATGTAATTATTTATTAATTCATTTATTTATTTATTTATTGCAGGCGAAGTCAGGATGTTGTATTGCATCAGGCCCCAAATAGTTCCGGCAGAAGTGTGTCAACAAGTCGAAGTTCATCTTGGTTCATCTTTAAATGCACCAAAATTTTTTTTTATTCGCGATGATTTTTTGTTGTTATTTTTAAATATTTTTAAAATAAAATAATTACTTAAAAAATTTTAAAAATTTTAAAATATTTTTAAAATAAAATAATTATTTTAAAAATGCACTGTTTTATTTCCTCCATAAAAATCGAGTGGTTAGAAAACTAATCCAGAATAAACTAGTTTTCCAAACTAGTCGCTTTGCAACTGGTTTGAAAACTGGTTGCTTCGGACTAACCTTGGACTAGTTGAAATGGATGCAGACGGGGACAATTGACCGTCGCCTAGGACACCGACATGTTAAAAGGGTGAGTTTGCTCCGAAAAAACGAGTCGATTCTGAGGTCATATATGACTGTCAAGCGACTAGTTGAAAAACTAGACTTGGACCAGTCCGATTTCCGACAGGGTTTCTACACAGCTCTACACACACACACACACACCAGTACAAAACGAAATAGCAAAGCATTTCTAAGAGTAACAACAACACATTGCATGACGTGCCACCAACTGCAGCCATCCGCTCGCTGTGAGCAACCATACAGCACCTTCTGCCTGCTGGCGTATAATGCGGCCCATGTCGGCGCAGTCTGGTGCGATTATGCGTCTAATATTCAAACAGAATTACCAACACAAATAAAAAATAATGAATAAAATAAGTTGGCGCAGCAAAATGGGCAACGACAAAGCGCACAACATGTGCAGCAACGTCGACGCGGTCCGCTCTCCGCACGCGGCACACAAGCAACACAACGCAACCTGATGCAAAAACAGCATCGACAATCTCCGCAGCAGCGGCAAAAAAGTTATTGGCAGTGATTGCTGCTACCATTGACAGCCGCACTGTGTGTGCCGCACATTGGCTGCTGTCAGCTGCCGTTGCAACGCTCGCTGGTTAGCTGACTTAACCCTCTTGGACGGTGTGCGTACAATTGTGCGGGTGCCTTAGTAGTCAATGAGGCAAAACAAACTCGAGAAATTAAACTCTAACTCATCTCTGAACGGGTTAAGCACAACCTACACGTTTACGTGACAGCAAAGGTTTAAGTAGTTTCTGCTTTTGTCGTTGTTATTGCACTTACATATTTAGCGGTCGTTGTAGTCGTTGCTGTGTTTAGTTTGGAACATTTTGTGGGTGTACGAGTATGTTGCATGTAGCTACGCTTTACAACAAAGCACAACGTTGTCCTATGTTTGCTTATTGAATTTGAACTTTTTCAAAGTAGTAAATTACAGTCTGATAGCTGTTGCGGCTCGGTGGTTGATGTGTTCGACCAAGAGTCAGAGGAGCGTGAGTTCGAATGCCAACTTTAGAAAGACTAACTGAAAATAATTGCTTCAACCTTTGAGAAACCTTTGAGGGTAAGAAAATGCCTTTAAAGTTTCGACAGTTTGCTGATAAAGAGAACTTTGGCACAGTCCACAATAAGTGGACCTTAGTTCATAGAGGCGATCGTAAGAAAATTTAATAAATTCACTAGCGGAGTTCACTCTTCATAGCATTTTAGGTGTAAAGTTGCTATCGTAGAAATTTTTGAATTTTTGAAAAATGTTTTCGAAAGCAGTTGTAGCGACAGTTTGCTACGATAGCAACTTTACACCTAAAATGCTATGAAGAGTGAACTCTACTACTATGTTTTTTAAAGTGCATCAAGATTTTACAACACAAGTATTTGATTTTTGACAAAAAATTAGACTCAAATTTAATTCAATTAGTCAAAAAGCTATAAAAATGTGAAAAACTTCAAACAGCTTAAAGAGGTGAAACACCAAAACGTTCGTTTGACTAACAAGAAGCTAACTGAGATTCCTGTCGCCATGCAGTAACATTCCTCCATGCCCAGCTTCACTTAAGCCACAAATATGTGTACGTGAATTATTTTTTTGTATTTAAATATTTACAAAAATACAATTTATTGTTTGTTGTTGTTTTAAGCACGAATTAATATCCCAACAAGTGCAAGAAGCGACTGCATAACAAACAATCCGCGTGTGGGAGGAGTCGATTATCTCGCTGTCTTCCACTTCGGACATTTGCCACCAACAATTCGTTTAGTATTTTTGTATTTTTGTTATGTTTTTCATTGCCCATCCGGCACAATGTTGCAGATTATCTGGTCGAGCGTTGGGCATAAAACCGAGCGGCATGCAAACAACCCAACTGGTGCCTGCCGTTGCGTTGCCTTTTTGCATATTTAAGCAGCGATCGGAAAATAAATCAGCTCACCCAGAGTGTGGACATACACGTGAACGAGCGCAACCTCCCCGAAGCTAATCTGCTTCTATGATTCCTCAACAAGTCTGCGCAGGTTGTTGCTTACGTTTTTTTTCTTAGTTTTTGCTTTTGTTTTTTTTTGCAATTTGGCATTTCATTTGGGCAAAAGAAGTTAAGTGAATTAAGTCTGAATATCGAAGCAATCGATCAGTCTATTAGCAGAAATGTACATAAAGGATTTTTTTCGCGTGTGATTAGCGTTGGTTAGTGCAGCATTGCGACGAGTTGGCGTTGTGGTTGCGGCTGTGGTGATTTAAAATAATAAAGTCAGGAATGTCTGATTTTGGCATTGAATGTTTAGATTACGCCTAAGCCCAGAGCTTAAAGTGTGCTCGAAAGAAGAGTGTGGAACTAAGAAGAAGAAGAAGCAGCGACAGAAGTAAAGTGCTTTAAGAGTGAGGCCTTCGATGAAGTATGCGAAAATGTGGTAGGTGTGTGCGGCGAGCTGAAAAATTTCGCTTTAGAAATTTTAATATTTTCCACTAATTTTTTTTCGCATAGAAAAATGCCAAAACATTGCAGAGTGTCTACCAAAAACCTTCAAATAATTCGCCTTTTTTTTGCTCCCCTGCAACTCGTTCATTAAATTTTATTAGAATACTTGACCAAAGTTTAGGGTTGGGTGTGCTTTGCGTCTTTTCATTGTTGCATCATCGTTGTGCTTCCATACGCGCTGTGGTCGCCTCAGATAGGCATTTTTGTTTTTGTTTTTCGGCCTTCGGGTTTGGTCTTTTGGAGCCTAACAAAGCGTATAAACTTTTGGTCGTAGAGTCATAAATTTAAATGTTTATTGTAAGCCGCATGCAATTTGCCAAAGCAAACACACTCCACTTGTGGCAAGCTTCGCACAGCGAGCCTCTACGCGTTCATTTTGTGCAGCGGCGCACAGCGTTGTTCGTCTGACTGTGCAGCATGTTTTGGCTGGCAATTGTTCCAGTTGTTGGCATTGTTTTCAAAAAAATATGCATTTTTATTTGAATTCTTCTTCTTCTCAGCTACACACACACAAACACATTCACATGTATAGTTTGTATACAAATATTATGTCGTAGTGGAACTTGCAGGTTTTTGCACATTTTTTTGCTGTTATCAATGTTTTTGTTTTGGTGTTGTTGTATTGGCAGCGTTGAATGCAATGATTGGCAATAAATTTTGCTACAGCTGCTGCTGCTTTAATAGTTGCAGTTTCAGTTTTTCTTGTTGCATTCTGTCTTTGCTGCTACAGTATTCAATCAATTTTTTTTGCTGTCGTACTGGACTTTGTTATTTTTTATGGCAAGTTTATGCAAAGTTTGCTTGCAGTGGCAAAGGTAGTGAACGAGCTGCGTTACATGAATGGAGCTGCGCTTTGATTTAGTATTCTCGATTCGATATAGTTGATGTGATAGCAAAGTGCAACTTGGAAATTGTTTTTTTTAAGAATTTATTGAAATTTTTTTGGAATTTGAAAACAAACTGTTCACTGTTTCAGAAAATTGTCTTAAAAAGGTTTACACTTTTTTGCCTTCTTTTCGAGTTCTGTACTAAGTTTTATTTTTTTCGTCTCTTAAATAATTTTAATTTTTTATGACAATAAGTTTTAAAGTTACGGAAACAAAATTTCAAACATTTTAAAATTTCCATCAAAATTTCCATTTTCAAAGCTAACACAAAGCAACGAAACAAGTAAAAACAATTTTTGAACCCGATTAACTACTTCAAAAATGTTCACGAATTTGAAATTCGTGGAACTGCAGACTTCAGTGTTTTCTATTAACATGCAAATCGTTGCTAATGACAATAATCTTAAAAGTTTCTTTTGCCTTGGCAATTCCGCTGCTAATTTTGCTTCAGTGCCTAGACGAAAGACTTAAGCAGCGAACTCGTTTCTTGTGGTGCACTTTTTCCGCATAGCAGAAAAGGAAAACCCTTTTCTTTTCCTACCAAATTTGCCAAAAAGCACTTTCAGTGCTAAAATTAATTTTAGTTCATGAGTTTTGCCGAACAAAAAAAAACTAAACAATCAAAATAAAAATATTATTCAAATACCACCTTCAGTTTCGTCTTAGAAAATAAACAACAGCAACAACCACAGTCCAAAACGGCAAATATAATGTTTGGCAAAATTGCCGCTATGATCATTTGGTCGACGCTGTGTGCCGATCGTCGTCGTCACTGTTGTTGGTTGCTATGCTTTTTGTTGCTGCTGATGATAGTTTTTAAATAAATCGTTGTTCCTTGAAGCGTCACAGATCAGACCAAAGAAAAAACTCTACCAAAATTGCAGTCTCGATATAATTTGGCAGCATCGGTTGAGGTCACGTGATAGGTTAGCGGTATTTTTTTGGAGGCAGAAAATTATAAAGAAGGAAAGAAAGAAACAATTGTGCCGTAAGAATGCATCAAATGCAGCGGAGAAAGTTCATGAATTTCATTAGCACTTTTCGTGCCACTAACTGTTTTATAACGAAATGGGAAATTATCAACTTGTGTGTGTGTGTGTGTGTATGAAAAAGTGAAAATTTCCATTAAAATTCAATATTTTCGTTAGCCATTTCCGAAGCGTTTGTTAACTTTTGTTTTTTCTGCTGCATTGAATTCGTGTGCTGGACACAAGACCAACACGAACTTGTAGGCTCTTGTACTAGTTTCACACACACACACGCACACATACACTAAAATATTTGCGTTGAACACCCGACGTGCCACTAATTGTACGCGTAAATCGCTGCACTCATTTGATGCCGCCGACTGGTTGCGCTTTGCGTTTGCCGCAGTGCCATATCGAGCCATGCGGCTAATTAAAACGCAACAGAAACATCATTAGCCACTGTTCCCGGCGGTTGATTGTGCAGCTGTTGAGTGCCGTCGAGAATTGCATTTAATACAAATTAATTAGAACCTAAAATTGGGTCAGGCTGGCCTGGTGGCCTGCAGAATGTAATGACGCATTTTAATTGCTGCCCCTTTTGGGTGCTGTGGCCGACGATGCGTAGACGCCGATTAGCGTTGAAAGTGGGACAACAGTTGCAGTTGGAAATTAATTGTCTCCATGTGAGCGAACGCCAAGGAAATGAAAGCCTAGCGGTGTGCTTGCTTTAAGGCTGTTTGATGCCGCTTAAATCAATTTTTATCTGTTTTTGTTGTGTGTGTGTGTGTTAATTCGAATTTAAAAAAACAATTTTTCATTGTGCGCTCACTGTGCAGCAATTTCCCAAGTTCGAAACTGTCGATTTCGCTGAGCAATAAAATGTCTAAGGTTCATTTATTTATCACTGAAAAGCCATGAAGCCGAAAAGATGAACAGCGCAACTATTTCGACCATAACCACGTCGTCTTTTGGGCATTGAAAAACAACCGTTATAATTGCTAAACAATCTCGAGCTGACCACTACCTAAGCTGAACTTTTATAGAACGAACAGCAGCGGCCAGTGGTGGCAGCTTCACGGCACAGGTGCGCAGAGTTAAATGCGGTGAGAGGGTAACTGATTGAAATTTTCAGCACTTTCGCTACCTTTGGGAGCAACACGTGTTGGTAAAGGCGCCCAAGAAATTTGGTTAAGATATCTTCAGTCGGTTGAACTTGTGTACTTCAGTCTAAACAAAGAGAGATTCTCAGTTTCAGTTTCATTTGTGTAAGTCACAAACGTAAAAGTTCATTTCAGTAGCTGTGGTCAAATCGAGGCCAACTTATTTAGGCCCAAGTCCTAACAGCTTTTATTGTACTAAACAGAAGAAAATTCAGACAGTTACACAATCGAAGTCGAAACCTGATCATTACTTTTAAAATTTTGTAATTCTAATTTTTAAGTCTAATTTTTTCATAAGGAAATTTTTTCAAATTTGTTTTATTGCCAATTTTTAACATTTTAAGGATTTCTTAAAAAATTTCTTCATACGCCTCTGTGCTTGTGTGAGTTTATAAAAATATAGGAAGACATTTCCTTTAGTGTTTACAATTCACCTTTAACTTTCATTTATTGAAAAGTGATACGACGATTACAGCAACAAAAGCACCAAAAAGTAGCCAAGAACTAAAACATTAAGTGGCTGCCTCCCACCGCTTTAAAGCCATCAACAGCCTGAATTCACCATTTGCCTTCACCTGCCTCGTTGGGCTAGTAAGCTCAGCTGTTGCGTGCAGCTGGCTAGTAAAAAGTAGTCTAGTCAAACGTGGCAATTTTGTCTGGTAGCTGATTTGTCTGGCTGGCAGCATTAACGTGGCGCCATGGTTAGGTTGCTTTTGTTAGTTAGTTAGTGATTGACGCGCAAAGAGTGCACATCACAACAAAAATAAATGTTGGCGATTAAGTATTTATTTATTTTATTTATTTTTTTTATAATTTAAAAAATATAAATTAAATTAATTAGATTTTTGAATAGTTATTTTTGTTAATAAGTCCTTTTTTAGATATTGTTTTAAACGTTTACAAATTTTTAAAATAAGTTATAGTAATTTGTTTCATAGATGTTTTTATTTTATTTTATATTATATATGTACATATATACTATTATAATTATATTTTATATATATTATAATAAATAATAAAAACTATTTTATTGACCAATTAAACAAATTTTAAATTAGTTTTAATATTAGTTTGAACTTAGTCATAAATAATTTTTTTCTAATTTTTATTTTAATTTTTCTTTTTTTAGTAATTTATTTCAATCAAGAAAAATATTTAAAATGAAAACTGTAGTAATTTAAAATTAGTTTTAAATTAGTTTTAATATATATTTTGAATTCATTATTAAAAATAATCATAATTAATTTTTTATTTTTAGTAAATTTTTAATAAATTTTTTTAATTGGTTTTTTTAACTAACTTTATAGTAACTTTTAATAATTTTTCTTGTTTTATAAATTTATTTGAATTTAATAGAAAGTATTTTACTGGTCAATTCAACAAATTGTAAATTAATTTTAACATTAATTTGTAATTCATTTTTAACAATAATCATACATAATTTTTTTAATTTTAATTTTTTAATATTTCTTTTAAAAATTCATTACAAGTTTATTAACAACTATTTTATTGTCCAATTAAACAAATTTTAAATTAATTTTAAAATTAGTTTGAACTAATTTTAGTGTTAGTCATAAATAATTTTTTTTAATTTTCATTATATTTTTTAGTATTTTATTTCAATTTAGGAAAATATTTAAAATGAATAATTGTAGTAAATTTTCAAGTTTAAAAAAACAATTTTTAATTAAATTTGTATTAAATTTTTGTTTTGTTTATTTTTAGCTTTTAGCTTTTAACTTTAAGTTTTCTTATTTTGTTAATATTCTATTTAAAACAGGGAACATATTTTAATTGATTGATTGCAGTAAATTTTCAAGTTTTCTCAATTATGTGAAAATATGTTTCAATTAAAAAAACTCTAAATTGAAAATTTTTAATTATAAAAAAGCAAAATTATTTGAATTAAAAAAATGGAATATAAAAAACAATATGTATGTCAAATTCTGATTTTTTAAATTATATTTTTTTAAATAGTTTAATTTAAATTAAATGATAATTAAAACGAAATAAAATAATTAAAAAAATATTGAAATGGATCAATATGTGTGTAAAATTCAGATTTTTTAACTTCATATTTAGCTTTTAATTTACACTATTAACTTCTAAATCTAATTTATGGAAATATGTAAAAGTAAAAAAGTAAGAAATTTACTTAATTTTTCAAGTCTTCTATATTTTTTACAAATTTGATTTATTTAAAAAAATGAACATTTAATCATTTAAGTAAAAAACAAAAATTTCACAATTCATTTTATTCATTTCATTTGAATAAAAACAAAAAACCAAAAATATTCATTTAACAAGTTTTTATAAAAAAGGCAAAGTGTGTGTTTTGCTCGCGCATTCAGCGCAATTTTTGTGCGATCTACTCAACTTCCTGCCATAAAACCAACGTACTGCCGCAACTAACATAAAGACAACAATAGCAACAAAAACAATAATAACACTAATAATAAGAATCATAATAGCTGAAATTCATGGAAGACAGCATATTTGGTATAGTTGGCAGACGATTGTTGGTACGTTGCCATGTCCGTCTGTCAGTCTACTGACTCTGCGTGTGTCTGGCCCTTTGTTCGCTCCCTCATCTGTCGAGATTTTTCCGCTAACCATCTTCAACTAAGCATCCGTCTTGCTTGCTTGTTGCCTATTTGTCGAGCGTCTTGCTGTGGGTTGACTTTCATATTAACTTTTGACTGCTATTTCATCATCAGCGCACAGCGCCGTTAATGCTATTATTGTTGTGTCTAGTTGTTGTTGTTGTGAAAGGTTTTAGCCTCAGCCGGGCGTTGGTGAATCAAAGTCGCAGCCTTTGCTTAGCAACTGATTACGTAATTTTAAAACTAATCCGACGTTGTTGGCTCGGACTTTGTCTTAGTTTCCCGTTGGCTGGCTGTGTTCAGTTGAAAAGATTGACTGAGTGCAAAAAAACAAATGCAAATAGCAACAATCATTGCCCTTGTTATGCTAATTTAGTTCGACATAAGATATGAACTTTGAAAAGATTACAAGGAATTGGTTACAGTTAGTTGTTGCAAATTCTTTTCATTGCTGTTATGTGAAACATTTTCGAGCGATTAACAAATACCAACTTGTTTTAATTATTTTCTCGCGCAAAATGCAATTTTGTTGTGGAATAACTTTTGGCCAAACAAAAGACTGCAGCGCCAAACTCGCTTTCGGTATGAAACAGCAGAACCAAACCGTTACTGCTGATATTCAACTATCGGCCCACAGCAACCCGCATAAGCGTTTCCCTCTCGACTCTTGCACTCTCCCCCTCTTTTTTGCTCACCCCATCTGCATCTCTCTCGCTCTCCTGCCGTTCCGTTGTTGTGTGTCAATATTCGCTCGAATATGCGCGCCAGGCGCAAATGTGTTTTTGCCACTTGGTCATGTTGACAATTACAGTAAGTGCTACAGCTACAGTTGCTGGCGCTGCTGTGGCGGTGGCACCGTTGCACCGCCGACTTGCAGCCTGTGTAACTGCAACATTGCTCACTGCAAAACGCTGCAATTTCTGTTTTTCTTCTCGTTTTCTTGGCGGCTGCTCTTTTCTTCGTTTTAAATTTAACGTTTTGCTTGTCGGACATTTTTCAGTGTTTGCTGCTGCTGCTGCCACACAAACCCACACACACACACACATACACTTTGGCTTGTGGAAACGCATGCACACACACACACATAGAAGTGTTCACCTGCGCCACCGCGCTCCAACCATCCATGACACTTTTATTCCGCCATGACATTGCGCTACCTGACGATTTTCTTTGTTGTTCCTTTTGTTGAATTTTTTTCAATTTTTTTTGTTACTTTTTTCTTGCTTATTTGCGCTTTTTTTCTTTGCAGTGTGTTTTCATGTTTTTATTTATTTGCTGTTGTTGACTTTGCTTTTGCTCTTTAGCTGCACTTTTCACATGCACTCGTCGCACTTGCATGCGGTATGAGTTTCACTTGTAGGACGTTGGAGCTGCGAACAGCGCTCAAAATCGATGGATGGATGGATGGATCATTGAACTTTTTTCCGTCGTTGCGGCTATTGTATTTGGTACGTAAAAGTCGTTGTCGGTGTCGCTTTTCGGTATCGCTCTATGTGTATGTGTGTGTGTGTGTGTGTCTGCGGTCGCCTGTACGTTGCAATGTCTGTGCGGTTTTCTAGGGTCTTTTTGTTGTTGTTTTAATGTGCATTTTAGTATTGACCATTTTATTGGTTTGACGACGTTGGCTTTAGTTGCTATGTGTGCTTGACTTGACCGATTTTACTGCGAAAAAATTGAATTTTATGACGTTTCCAAAGTGTTTCTGGCCTTGGTCTAAAATAGTATTAACTGAAGTCTGACTCATGAAGTAGGTTTCTTTTTGGATTCTGATGAAAATTTAAAAAGGTTTTGTATATGTTTTTTTTATAAAATTTTTAGTAGTAAAAATGAAATTTTAAAATTGTAATTAAAAATTGTTCAATTTTAGTAGTAAAATAGTAGTAAATAAAAATAAGAGTAGTAGAAGTAAAAACGAAAGTAAACATTTTTTTTTGAAATAGTTTAGTTTTATATATTTAGAATAGTTTTTCAATTCTGTTTAATCGAAATCTCTTTATTTGAGTTGTATGTATTTTTAAAACAATGCTAAAAAATTTTTAACTTTAGTAAACTTTCTACTTTAGTAAAAGTTCTTTTAGTCTAAAATATGCAAAGCCTTTTGTATTCAATTTGAAATATTTGTCACTTTATGCTGTCCTTCTTTCTCTTTCCAAACTACTGTCCGTTCGTTTTAACGAAAATATCTTTACTTGGATTTTATTAAATTTTTTTTTAATGGACCAGTGAAACATTTAAGTAAAAGTTCTTTTAGTCTAAAATATGAGAAGCAAAGCCTTTTGTATTCACCACATAAACTCCATCAAGTGATCAAATCACAATCAAACCACATCAATCAGCACACCAATCAAGCACATCAAATCGAAATATTTGTCACTTTATGCTGTCCTTATTTCTCTTTCCAAACTACTTTCAGTTCGTTTTAACGAAAATATCTTTACTTGGCTTTTATTAAATTTTTTTTTTTATGGGCCAGTGAAACATTTTCCCACTTTACTAAACTTTCTTGTATTTAAAAATATAGCAAACAAAGCTTTTGTGTGCTCCTTTTATATCTTCCAAGTGTTGGCAGCACATCAAATCTCAATCAATAGTTGTCACTTCACGATGTCGTTTTTTATGCTTTAAATTATTACTACAAAGTCACAGAATCGTCTTTTTCCGCATTCATCAACATTAAAAGCACATTTCTCAAACTTTTCGTATCATCATCATCGATAACATTTTTTCTTGCTTGCTATTATTTTTATTGTTATTGTTTTTGTTGCACTTCTAATGACGACAATAGGCGGCGGCAAGCACAAAGTCACTCGATTTTGTCGCCACAGCCATAATGTGCGAGTTATCGACCGCTAAGGCATTCTTTGATGCATTCATGCCACACGCACCTTGCGTGGTTCCTTAGCAAACCGTTTGCAAAACATAGCAACAGCAACAACAAAAACAACAGCGCTGGCAAATTAATGCAAATTGCAGCAATACAATTCAATATTTGCATGCGGCAATTAACTGTAAAATTATTATAGGAGAGACAGCCGGTGGGGCGGGTGCAGTTCAACTGAGCACCGCATGAGTGGGCTGAGCAAATGCAATGCCTGGTTATTGCAATGAAAATATTTGCCTTTCCCATGTTGCATCGTTATGCAGGAACTGCGTTTGGAATGTGCCGGACAGTGCGTGGTGCGTGGTGATGGCAGCATTTAGTCATCTGATGGACATTTGCTGCATAAGCAAAAATATGCCAGAGTCTACAAGCTGAAAGATGTGCTTCGAAGTTGATTTAAGAATTTATTTTAGCAGAATACTGTAAACTTTTTGGTATCTTTTGCACATTGTTGTATTGTGCTGCGTGAGTCAGTTTTGCATTGCATTTTTAGTAAAAAATGGTTTTTAAAACTAATTGCAATAAATTGCCACACATATATTTACAAATATTTCATATAAAATAAATAAGTAAATATATGTTTTGTGCAGCAAATTAGTGCCACTGACAGACGACAGCTCGATTGTCCAGCGATTAAGTTGGCCATTTTGTTAAGTAGAATAAAGTCAACTTGCAGCAATTTCTGTGCCATGACAACTTGGCTAATTGCTCGAGCTCAAAATGAAAGGATTACTGGCTGCAAGCAACAGCCGACAACTGACAAGCGGCATGTGGCAGCCATACGCGCCGCAGTAACGTGCGGCCATCTTTTCAGAATTTAAAGTTAATGTTCTGCGCAACGAGTAGAGTGGCAAGTGGCACCAATTTGCCAAGCGTGCATCAACTCTTGCACAGATATCCGCAACGACTCACTCGCCGGCGAGTGCGCCAGCCAACTTAAATCGTCTTCATTTTCGATATTAAATGACGTTCGGCATGCAAGCAGAAAATTAGAAAATGAAATGCCACAGCAGAAAAAGATGTGGAAATGAGAAATGCGCCACTTGGTCGTGCCGCGCTGTAATAGCGCTGAAAAGTAGTAAAACGAAAATGGGGAAATGAGGGTTGTGCGCAGTGGCAAAACGGCCGAATAAGTCCGCACACGAGTTGAGTGCTGGCAATGGAGAAACTGACCCGCATCAAGCAAGGAGCGGCGATAGTTGCCGTGTTGGCGACAGGGCTGCAGTCGTCGAGCATGCCTGACATCGTAATCATGGCTAATACGCTGCGGCGTAATGTGGCTGCAAATGCGGCTGCAACGCTCAGCGTGAGTAGCGCTAAATGTGCCGCTGACATGCCGCCCAGTTGCCACCGCTGTCGGCCAACAAAAACAAATTGTGTGCTACCGCTTTGTGTTTGGTGTAGTGGAAAAATATAAATTTTGTTGCTTTCCATATTTGGCCAACATTGGCTGCTTATCGCCCAAAAAAAACACACTTTATGTATTTTATTTTGTCATCAATTAGGCCCGCAAATCATTAGCAAAATTCCGGTGCCCGTTAAAAAGGAATTGTTTTGTTTTAGATTATTTGGCATTTTGTTGCCACAATTCACCAGTTTGACAATGAAAGATTGCAGCTTGTCGTGCAGTATGTGCCTTTGATTTGGCCAAATGCAAAACTTTGCTCTGCATTTCATTGCAGCTTTGATGCAATCGTTTGCATATGAAGTGTAGTTACTTTGGCTGCCGGCCTTTTGCTACGCTGCCATGATTAATGCGCTTTCAATGCGCACAGCTGAGCGGAAGACTTAAGTTTTATGCGCAGCTGTGCACCTGAGTTATGAATGGCTGTGTGTTCCTGTTTCCGTTTCGACGTGTTGCCAGTGCAAGTGTGCAGGATTCGCTGTTGTGATTTTTTGTAGTTTCAAGTGTAGGGAATCTCAATTTGAATGAATATATTTTTTTAAATATTTTTCTTTTTTTTTTCTTATATATTTTCTATATATAAGAAAAGTATTAATAATGTTGAACGCTTTTGTTTCAAATATTTTGGTCATCAATCTAGAACTGATTGACAACATAAAGTTGTTTTATTTTATTTTATTTTATTTTATTTTATTTTATTTTATTTTATTTTATGTTATTTTAATTTATTTAATTTTTTTATTTTATTTTAATTTATTTAATTTTTTTATTTTAATTTAATTTATTTTATTTTTTTATTTGATTTGATTTGATTTGATTTGAATGATTTGATTTGATTTGATTTGATTTGATTTGATTTGATTTGATTTGATTTGATTTGATTTGATTTGATTTGATTTGATTTGATTTGATTTGATTTGATTTGATTTGATTTTATTTTATTTTATTTTATTTTATTTTATTTTATTTTATTTTATTTTATTTATTTTATTTTATTTTATTTTATTTTATTTTATTTTGTTTTATTTTATTTTATTTTATTTTATTTTATTTTATTTTATTTTATTTTATTTTATTTTATTTTATTTTATTTTATTTTATTTTAGTTTATTTGATCTTATTTTATTTGATTTGATTTGATTCGATTTTATTTGAGTTGATTTGATTTTACTTGATCTTTTTTTATTTAATTTGATTTAATTTAATTTAATTTTATTTTAATTTATTTTATTTTTTTAATTTTAATTTATTTTATTTTATTTTATTTTATTTTTTAAATTTTCTTTTATTTTATTTTATTTTATTTTATTTTATTTTATTTTATTTTATTTTATTTTATTTTATTTTATTTTATTTTATTTATTTTATTTAAGTTTCTTTTTTCATTTATTTTATTTCTTTTCATTCATTTTGATTTAATTTAATTTTAGTTTTATTTGATTTTATTTTATTCTATTCTATTTCATTTCATTTTAATTTTATTTGATTTTATTTTATTCTATTCTATTTCATTTTATTTTATTTTATTTTATTTTATTTTATTTTTCCATACAAATTTAAAAAAAACAATAAACCGATTATCAAAAGCTAAGAAAAGAAACTGCATAAACAGTGAACAAGCCACACAAAAATGAAATCAAAGTAAAATTCACAACACGTAAATGTCTTTTTTTTCTGTAGGAGCTAATAAACAATTCAAACTTATCGTGTGAGCTTTTGCTCAGATAGAATTCTTATTGACCGTTAAGTCTATGGTTTTTGCTGATCTGACTTTAACCCAATTAAAATTTAATCAATCTTCAGTAGTAAAATTAAAAACGACTAATGGTGTCTTCACAGCTGTCGCGCAGTGGCCTCTACATACAAAAAATTAAACAAAATACATTAAATCTGTCAATGTCAGAAATAATCATGGACTATGCAAGAGGCGGACTATGCATGGACTATTAATTGAGGAAATGTTGAACTTGTGTGGAATAAATCAAAGTATGGCACATTGAATATTTGAACAACAACTTTGTTTTATTCTTAAGATTGCACAAAATAATATTAAAAAAAAACTACACAGTCACAAGGAATGAATTTTGAATGAATGAAATATGGCAACAATAAAGGAAAAGGTTAAAGGTTCTTTTTATTTCTTTTCTTTCTTTTTATTTCTTTCTTTTATTTCTCATGAAGCCAAAACAGCCAAAACAAACAAAAACAAACAGCCAACATTTCAAGTCTTCTGGCGCATAAGTTACAACTAATTCATGTTTTTTTTCTGTATAATTATGTAATATTCGTGCGGCTAAAATTAGACAAATGGCAGCAACAACAAGCAATGCGGCACATTTCGAAGGAATAACGAACCTGTGGTGACGTAGGCCACACCGAAAGCGGACGCTAACAACGCCACGGACGAGCGGCTGCTGAGATGTTTTCGGCTAATATTTGCTTAGTAGCACTCGGGGCGCATTTAGTGAATGGATTCGTGTGTGTGTGTGCAGTGTGTGTGTGGCCAGGAATGCCTCTTGTGTGCTAGTCATATCAGTCTGACAGCCAGCCAGCCAGCCAACGAAACGAACAAAACCACACGTGTATTTAAGAGAGAAAACAACAACAACAATAAATACAAAAACACAAAGTGAAGAAAAAGAACGAAATATTCAAATATTTGATATTAGACTACTTCGCGGAAGTGTGCAGTGCACCATGGAGCCATAGTTGTTGTTGTAGTGCATTTAAGGCAACACTTGTTGCACCAAACTGCAGCAGCCCGAAAAGCAACAACAATAACAACAATTGACGTCCTATTGCTTCCTCAACTGCCTGCCATTTTATCTCCAACTAAATACACAACGCGTCGCCGCAAGCTATGAGAGCAATTTATGTTGTTGTTTTTGGTTTTCTTTTTTTGCTGTAAAGACTTTGGAAAAATTACATAAAATAAACTAAAAATCTGAGAAGCAAAGAAAAAAACAAGCGGAAATTTGAAAAAATAGAAAGAAAAATAGAAGAAATTCAACCATTGTGTACAAAAGGCCAATAATCAGTGAAGCAAATAGAGGCAATGAAGCGCAAACAGACGGGCCGTGGAGCGGCTGAAACGGCTGACGAGCAGACGTGGCCGTACAACAGAACGGGGGGAAAGCGGCGAAGGGGCTCAGTGCTGCCCTGAAAGCTTCGGTGCCAAAGCGTATAAAAGAATTTTACTTTTACTGCCAGTTGACGTCGTCATTGTTGTTGTTGTTGTTGGAAGTCGCTTGCGCAACATGTAGCGGCAGTCAAGTGCAATGCTGCCTTCTTACTTTCAAAATTTACGGCCATTATTATTTCGTATTGCTTCCACCCATTTCAGCCTTTACGGCAGTTGATGTTTCGGTGATTGTGCAGCAGCCACAGCAACAGCAACAGCAACGGACACAGCTGCAGCACGTTGCATATGACGGCATACGTGTGGGTTTTTGTTCTTGTTTTTTGTTGCTGCTGCTGCCCATTCAAATTGCGATTTGCCATTGCGCGCATGCGTGCAATGCCAGCGTATTTCATCTAATTTCAGGCAATGCAATGCAACAACAAAGTAACATACACACACACACACACAACAATCCGTGCAAGTCTGTTGCTGTTGTTGTGTGTAGTTAAAATAAAATAAAATTTTGCTGGTCGCAGTTTTTAGCACACACACACACACACATTATAAGCGATTTACAGCGCACAATTGCAACACCAACTCAACACGCCGCCAATTTTCTTTCGCCGCAACTTCAATTACACTAATTTAACCCTATTTTATGACTTAATTATGTGCTGCACGCGGCCATTCAAACAAACATTCCCGAACGCAATCGCATACACATATGTCTCATACACACACACACACACACACACACATATATGCCTCACATACATACATGTTGACTCGTTAGAAATTTGATATGCAACTCAACTCCACAGCTACGAACGAACAAAGGCGTAATCGGGCTTTCATATTGACTGCTACTGCTGTTGCTGTTATTTTATTTGTTGTTGTTGTTGCACGGCAGCCGCCGTGGCTCAGTTGGTTAGTGCGTTGGACCACGAGTCGCAGGCAGCAACCTCAGGTTCAAATACTGCCTGTAATAACACCTAAAAAAAATAACGGGAAAACTCGTTTTCTCTTTCGGTGGCTGTCCTCTCAGCTGGAAATGGCAAACCTCTGAGAGTAAAAATTGCTTATGAAAAAGCTCCCAACCTGCCGTTCGGAACCGGCATTAAACTGTAGGTCCCTCCAACCCGTGTACAAATTCACACGCACAACACGGGTGGTTGCGGGAAGCTAGGCCTTAGTCTCGCGTAAGCGGGCTGTCGTGCCAGTCAATTATTAAATTATTATGTTGTTGTTGTTATTGTTGTTGCAATACTTTTGTGTTTTGCTCTTGAGTTGATTAATTAGCAACAAGAATGCCGCATGCTACATAATCAAGCAGCGGGGCGGTGCCAAGGCGCTGTGTGGCAAAGTGACAGCCCGACATTGTTTATTTACATTTTGTATAAACGCATTCGACACGCTGCAATTATGGCAGCCGTTGTTTGTTTAAACGACAAGCAACAAAGAACAGCCTTGGGGCGTGTTGTTGTATTTAGTTGGGTGCTCATTTGATGATGGAGCGGAATGAAATCAAAACGATGAATAAAAACATATTTATGGCTTTTAAGGTTTTGATTCGAAATGATAAATGAATAAATAATGAACATTAAACAAATTTTTTAAATGTTCAACTATTCAAAGGACCAGAAGAGTCCTTCGATTGGTAATTGTTCTAAGGATAATGAAAAGAAGATAGGTTAGGTTAGGTTAGCTGACATATTAACCCTTTCGCTATTTTGTTGCAACATGCTACTTTGCGGACGTCCGCATCCTCATGGCTGTAAGAATACATTTTTTTGGTGGTCTTTAGAATAGTTTGAAGTGTTAGGAAAAATACGAAATTAATAAACTGAATATTTCAGTTTAAAGAAGAGAAGTATACACGTTTTTTTAATAGTATATCTTGACATAGTAAAGGAAGAAGAAGCACACAAAATTAGAGAACTTTTTAATTTGACGTTTTCTTTCAATTTAGATATTTTTTTTTTTAATTTTGGCTGAAGTAAGTGAAGAAATATTCAAATTTTCGTTATGCGTAAAAAGTTTTATGTTTAAGTAATTATTACAGCCACAACGATGTGGTTGCTCTCAAAGAAAAACACTCTAAAATACAGGGTCCGAATATAAAAATTAAAAAATTTCTTATGGAATGTTGCTAACATAACCAAATAGAAGCCTAAGACGTAAACTTTAAAATTTTAACTTTCCCCAGTAAAATCTGCAGCGAAAGGGTTAAACAAATTATAATCAAATACCAAAAAATTGCAGGGCCACAGAGTCAACCAAATTCGATTGGAAATTGTTCTAAGGATATTAAAAAAATACGATAGATTAGGTTCAGTGGCGGATTAAGGGGAGGTTTTGAAGGTTGAAACCCCCCGAAATACATATTAGGATTGACTTTAAAACTACATACAAATTAAAAAGCATTTTTTGGCATTTTATGAATATTAAAGAATTACTTTTTGAAACCTCCCCCCCGAAAATATTTTTCTGAATCCGCCCCTGATAAAGTTAGATTAGTTGGCAGGTCAAACAAGGTTTAATCCAATACCAACCTAATCAGAATAGAAGAAAAAGTAAATTTTTAAATGGATTAAAATGTAAAGTTTGAGTATCAGCAAATCCATTCGACTCACAAATTAGTCGAATGAGTTTCAGGTGTAAGTACTGGCAATCAATGGAGCATCCAAATTGGCTGAGAGAACACAACTTTTAAGACAGTATTTACCATTTTTTCCTACACTTGGGCAGCTCTAAAGAGAAGTCTTTTGGAAGTGACGGAATAATCTGTCGTTATGATTATTTAACGACATAAGAGAGCGTATGAGCCAGAAGAGAGTTCCTCCTTAACGAGCGACTTGTCGTTTCTCTTATTTCAGTGCCAAGTCACAACAGAGTAACGAAAAGGCTGTAAAGTCCGAGGAGGTTCCAGAGCTTCATAACCATGAGAGAATACAACTTTTAAGACAGTATTTACCTTATTTTCCAACACTTGGGCACCTCTTAAGGCGCTGTCCTCGGCGATTTAGACTCCAAACTTGTCCGCGAATGCAAAGAATTACTTTTGAAAGTGGTTGGTTAATCTGTTGTTACGCCTATTTAATGACATGAGGGAGCTGACGAGTCAGAAGAGGGTTCACTCATATAGAGCGATCGGTCGTTATCCTTATTTGAGTGCCAAATCACAAGAGAAGGTTCCACTCTTGACAAATACGATGCAGTTGAAGCCCAGAACAGTGTTAAACGTTAAATTTTGATAAATTTTCTGGCCAAAGCAAACAATAAGTGAAAGCGGTAGGACCTCTATGGGACTCACAGTTCAATATGACTTAAACTGCTTATATCGGCTGAACTGATAAACAAGTTAACAGTGCAACTCATGCACCACTGGCCTTCTCTCTCCCTTCTGTAAGAGAGCAGGCAATAGAGATAAGCTATCTCTTACAATTAACTCTTACCAGCAGTTGTTGCAATCCAGATTGAAAGAAAACCATTCCACCCTTTTACTGACATGTTAAACTTGAGCTACAATGAGGTTGAAAACACTAGCGATCCCATACTTTTACAACATTAAGGATATCTTGAACACCAAACTTGTTGATTTCCAGGGGTTATTTAAAGCCTCAGACTGACCTCAAAACAGCCAGGATTGAATTTGATTAGACAAGTGATGCATTGTACATAGCGGCCATTACTGATTCGAGCTGAGTAAAGAAAAGATACACGTCCTTCTGAGATCATAAAATTTCCAAGACATTTTCATTGCCAGATTTCTTAGCAGGAATAGCTCATCAAAAAATGGAATCATCTATGGAACCTCAATCAGTCTAATGTCTGCTATAAGTTTTGTGAATATCATCGAAGCGTTTATATCCGTTGGGCATAAAAGTCTCGCAGTCTGTAACCAGCTAAAGAGATGTATATTTTGTACAGAACCTACAATAGCTACCAAGATCTCTATCCATCTTGAATTTGTACTAATTAAGTCGACAATTTCCACTTGACTATAAGATTCTTTGGGTGCTGCTAAGCACATTAATTAATTGCTTAACTCTTAAAAGATTAAAGTCTTCTAAGAAGGTCTTTGATTGTCTTCGTTCTGAAAGCCTTCTCCAGGATTAACTTCTTTTCTAGTTTGTACTAAATTTTAGCCCTTCGTTAACTAACCCAACCTTATCAATTGTTGGATTGTAATTTTTCAGAAAGTTGGGCCTAATAAGTCTCTCTCTAAATCTTTCTTTATCTCTCGAGTAACTTCAAAATCTTTGAAAAAATTTAACATTTATTCTTGTAACTTTCATCTGCTTCATGTGCATAGCGATATAAGTAACTGAGCGTTTCATCAGCCCGAGCTAGGAATCAAACCTAGGCCCTCTGGTATGAGAAGCTAGCGCGCTACCCACTAAATTTTGTACTCTTCGAAATCTTTCAAACTTTGGTTATTTTGTAAATTTCTTTGAAATTTGTTTGAAAGTTTCATCCAAACATTTGCACAACTCTGCTACGCGTCTTTGCCGCCGCACTTTTGTGTTGAAATTGCTCGGTTCTCTTCTTCTTCGGCATCTTTTTTGTCTTGTTCCGGCCATTGCGGCTTCTACGAAATCCGATAAAATGAAATTCCGCTTAGCAATGCAGCTGCTATTAAATCACAGCAATTAAATTACGACATTTCCCGCTGACAGACAGACGTAGAGCGAACCGATCCAACCGTCCAGCGACAATTCAGCTCGCGAACAGAAATTATAATAGACATCGACATTGGGGCAATGGATGAGCAACAGCATTAGTACAATAACAACAACAGCAATAAAAACAATAACAACACTGCAACGATGCCGCAAAGTGTAATCATCAAATCAACAACAACAACAACAACGAGTGCACAACAAATATTGTCAACAGTTAAAATGCCGCAATGGTCACCAAACAGCCGCCAGCCGCCAACTGCGCAGCCATTCCGCTCTCTCGATACCAATGCTATATAAGGCCAATAAACATCAAGCACCGTTCCAGCAATGCAACAACAACAACAACAACAACACAACAACAGCTGCCACGAGCACAACGCACTGCGTTTGGATCGGCCGGCCGGCTGACTGGTTAGGTGCGCATTTCTTACTTTTTTAGGGGTCATGTGGAATTTGATGCGCTTCGCAATGCCGCGCTTCGCAGTTTTGTGCCCAGTAAACGAGTGAAATGTTGTAGCTGGCGGCCGCCACTTGTGCCGCGTCATTGCGTCGAGGCACACTGACTTTTTAGCCTCGCGGCTGCGTCCGCTGTGCGCTGACCTCGGCGCAGCGCAGCTTTATGCCGCCCAGCTTTTCGCGCCGCGGCACGCAGCGGTGGCGTGTTGTCAGGCGGTGACGCCGCATATTCAAATTCGATTTCAAAACGTTTTATGGTAGCAAAGATTTGCATTTCACTGTCGCGACTGCAGTGCAGTCATAAAAGCAGACGTACGCAGCGGCTGAAGTGCGTGTGCAAGTTGCCACCGTTGTGTGTGTGTGTGTGCGTGTGTACATATTTGTTCACTCTGATTGCTGCGTAGTGTTTGTGTAAACGTTTTTCTTTGTGCTACTCCTCGCATTTCCCTGCCTTCTTTTGCATGAAAAAAATTAAATGAGCAATGCCAAGTGCCGCATGCTGAAGCCGGTATTTATTTTGTTGTTGTTGTAGTGGTTGTGTTGTCACATCTCTTTAGTTGGTGTATTTGAATGTCACATCAGTTGGAAGACACTTGACACTTTGCCGTATTGGAGCAATTATTTTCCAACTCAGTGCTATGACGCAACAAGGTTTTTTAATTTTGTTATTGTTGTTTTTTTCTTTGAAGTTAAATTTGATTTGTGGTGGTTTGGTGGGAAGAGCGAGTTTTAGTTGACGGAAATTGCTGTTGCGTAAGTCTGGATATGTTGTAAGCAATATGCAAATGAGCAGCGTTCTTATGAAGCCATGTCAATGTGATTTTCAAGTGTTTTTGTGGTGATTTGTCGTTGGGTTTTTTATGCAAAATTATTTGACATTTAAACATATAGAATTTGTATTAAGCGATATCGCAATTTAAGCGTTTTTAAGTTCAACGTTTTTTAGTTTGATGGTATTTGATATTTATTCATATTCTTCTACGGCCTTCAACAACTACTGATGTGAATTCCTAAACTTGACTGACTTTATAGTTCATCTAAAAGTGCTCTTTGAAAAACTCTGGATCCTGGATAATCTTCAGATTCTTCCAGAACCAAAGCATTGCCTCGCATTAATGGGGGATAGGGGATACTATAAAAAGTGTTCAAAAATCACTGGCACTTAGGTATTGCTGGCTTCTCACACCAGAGGCCCTAGGTCCTAGGTTCGATTCCTAGCTCGGTCTGGTGAAACACTCGTCTACTTCTATCGCTATCACAAATGAGCTCTTGGCAGGCTATGGCAAAAACTCCAAGTGTGAAGGAAAAACTACCAACCGCCTTTCGGATTCGGCATTAAACTGTTCCCGAGTTCTCCACTACTTCAAGTTCTCCTGTTGAGTGATTCTGGAGCTTTCAATAGGCAGCCTTTGACATTAAGTTGCTGTACAGATTCTGTAGCTCTTTTAGCCAGTCCCCCGCTTTTGTGAAGCGAAGAATGTCTCGCAGCTCGAGTTCTACTTGCTCTCAATTCGGGTCAAGTTCTTGTGCCTAGAGCTGTGCATTCACTAATATATTTCTGTTCTTCAGTAGAACAAGACTGTGATCCTTTTGATATTATGGGAATAGATTAAGTTCATTGTCATATTCCGTTCGATCTTCTAAAATTCGCAAAAGGGTCCAGCAATATTGCACAGAAAACGGGTGGTTCTTCCATCTTCTTAACTCATATTCCCACGCATTTTTCACGCATTTCCCACTCTTTCTCTGCTGTCATTCTTTATCCTGAGTACCTTCAGTGTGAACGAGTACTTCTTCCCTAATCACCTTAAAACTTATTTGACCTTTTCAAGCACCTCCCATCCTTTGTCTGATGTCAATCTTTCATGCTGAGGGAAGAACTAGCTTGACTAGCTTTTCGGCTCGTTCTCACATTCATAGATATATAAAATCGTTACCTAGTTAATGTCTTTGTTTCTAAAAGCCCTTTTTGAGTGCATACTTTTAGGCTGACATTTTTTATTCTGTGTCATAAAGTGTTGATTCCCATCTACACATACATCGACACAATAAAATCAACTTTGGGCTTAAAAAAAAATCCTTTAAAAATTGTAAAAAAATTTCTTATTTATAAACAATTTCATAAACATTTTTGTAACCACCAACCAAACAAATCGCATTGGTATTTCGATTTTGGTGCAGCGTGAATTTTTCGCAACCTTCAGTTCACTTCACATTTGGTCATCACCCTTAACTTGTGCACCATATATCGCCGACCGAAGTCAAGCAGCTTTTGAAATGATTGCAATGCGACAACTGCTACTGCGATTATTGGAAAATTGTCAATCACAGCTTAGCGAGTGGCCGATGGCTGGCAGTTGTGTGCTTGCGTGCCATGGCCTGCTGTTGTCACCGAATTGAATGCTTTTATGTTTGTGTTGCTACTGCAGATGCCAGGCCAAGTCCGGGCTCCGCGCTCTCATCTTCACAGCCCCATTTCGTTTATTCGCATTTGCGTTGTGCCAGCGCCGAACAATGCTCGGCAATGTAATTCAATCAAGGCACAGATTTGTTGCAATCGCTGTTCGTCTGCGGGTTTTTGCAAACGCAACAGAAAATTGCAACAAATTGACAGCATGCAATGTGGCTGTGACTGTTTCGAGTTCGTTAAGATGGCCAGTGCTGACAAGCGACAATGGAGTGCGGAATATTTGA
Organism: Melieria crassipennis; assembly: GCA_963668005.1. NCBI lineage: Eukaryota > Metazoa > Arthropoda > Insecta > Diptera > Ulidiidae > Melieria > Melieria crassipennis. The sequence goes on along the minus strand of OY764961.1, from coordinate 141,194,601 downwards.
ACATAATTAAAATTTTTGTGCACTTATTTTTAAGTGATTTTTTGATTTTTAAATTGAAAAATTTTACAAAAATTATATAGAAATGTTTAAGCACTAAAAATAGATGTTTAAAAATTTTTACATTTATGTACATATGCCTAAAAAACGAAATAGATTGAAGTGTGGAAAAAAATTAAAATTTGTTTGCAGGTGTTTTAATGTAATTTTTGTTATGTTTAAATTGCAAATCTAAACTAAAAAATTATAATATCAAAAAATGTTTTAGTTATAAAAATAGATTTGCATATATGCCTAAAAAATCAAATAAATTGGTAAGGTTCATTACCTAACAAACTAAGTCAACAGATTTCCAAATAAAAATTTTAATTTATTAAAAAAAGAATATTGTAAACAATTACTCCACCGCCAAGTAATTGAAAAGATTCACTTTAATATCACAAATTTTACTTTTCATAATTTCCAAACCCCATAAAAATCTTATTAGCAGCGTTGGCGTTGCGCAAAACAAAAGACTTGAGACACAAACCAAGGTTCATAAAATAACTAAATCAGCAGTTCTCCAAATAAAAACTGAAATTTCTAAAAACAAAAAAATTAATTTAAACGATTACGCCGCCGTCAACTAATTGAAAAGATTCACTTTAGTATCACAAATATTACTTTTCATAATTTCCAAGCCCCCTAAAAATCTTATTAGCAGCGTTAGCGTTGCGAAAAACAAAAGACTTAAGACACAAACTAGCTTCACAGTCCAATGCGCAATGGTTTGCTAACAACTGGCGGCACTGCTGAGCCATGCCACACAGCTTGAAATCTCATCAAGTATCCCACCATCGATCAAACGTTCAGTGAGAGCAATCAAAAATTTTGCACAGCTAATAATGATTCGATGTTAATATGAAAATTACATAGACAATATTTCAATTAAAGTGCAATGAGGCGGCGCTGATAAATGATGTTGGGCAATTGTTGCTGGGGCCTTTGTTGTTGCTGCGCTTGCGTTGCCTGGCATTAAAAAATTGATTTACGAAAACTTTACCGACACGAGCACAAAGGGAGCGGAAGCGAAACGAAGCGCTGGACCGTTTGATCGTCGACATGGTTGTTCGGCTGGCTGGCATGTGGCAAGGTGTCGGCAAAACTGTGCCGCGCCGCGATGGTGTTTAGATTTTGAAAAATTGCACCGACTACAGGCAGAACTGCAGCGCGCCTGATTGATGCCACTTGTCAGGAGGCAGACAATGGCACAGTAATCGGTCGCTTATTGATTTGGCGCACATTGTTGCTCTCTTGCACCACTCAGCGGGCTTGTTGAAAATTGCTTTAACGCATCGAAAAAGCCAATACAGCGTAACTAGTTGAACACAGCCAACAGGATTGGCGTGAAATTCTTGATTAAAAACTGCATTGGCCCTTTCACATTCTTGCGCATGTTTCGGGCCTTTGGAACGCAATTTACAGTTGCAGTTGAAACCCGTTCGGTTCGGGTGTAATCGACAGGTTGACTGCCATTCGCGTGGCGTGTCAAACGCTCCACGACTGGCGGCAGTGCGTGTTTTCACTGATTTATGCGAAAGTGAACCGTAAATGAGAACCGAACAAAAAACAACACTAATGAAATTCGTATGCAGCATTCGTTCCGCCGACCGACACGGAAGCTCGTACGCATGCGCATACCGGCCACACGCCATGCAGAACAAATTGTCAGCAAAAATGCTTTCTTTTCGCACCCCAACAGCGGCCCAGTTCGTTGTTCGATCGCTGCGGCCCATTGCCAATGCGACCGCCACGCACGCGCCCCAGCGGTCGCCCCGTTGTCTGCCGTTATTAAATTAGCCGAGGTATTTCAAAAATGCACAGCTGCTGGAAAATATTGACAATAAAAAAATCACACGCCACATGCTGTCGCACGTCATCGGGCTCGCGCTGCGCCGCCGCTTGTGGCGTGTTGCCACTGTGCAATCTGCTTCATTAAATTCATCGGCAAAATGTCATAAATTTTGAGTGGCTTCCACGTTGCTCCCTCGACACACACACACACATACACGATTATTGGCTCTTATTGCTGCATGCAAATATATTGACACATTAAGTTGTTGTTGTACACGCAAGCGTTGACAGCGTTTAGTTGAACGCCTCCGGTATGAGGGTGCCGCCCTGAAATTTTTTTATATTTCTTACACCTCTTTCGCTTTTGTGTCTCTGCTTGTTTGTCTGTTGTCGGTCGCTTGCTTGATGCTAATAAAAAATGCGTTGACATGCAGTTAATAGCTTTGACTACATGCCGAACATGCGTAAAACGTAGCAGATTAACCTTATGAGGGCCAACGTATTAAAGTTGTTTGAGGTCTCCTCACGTTGGTGTTGTGATGAAAAAACTTTGAAAAAAACAATTTTTAATAGAATAGACTATACATTAACCGAAGGAGCCCATCGTTTTCAGTGTATTTCAAACATCGGGCTGGAAGCTTTTTCATAGATAAATAACTATTTCAGTCGAAGGCATTTGTCATTTCTTGTTGAATGGCCAGCCCCTAGTAAAAGTTTTCCTTTCAAAATTTGAATCCACACCCTTCTGATTTGTGACCTTAACTACTAAACCTTTAAGCAACAGGGACCACTTCTTGTCACTATATTTGCTCAAATGGAAAGATAGAAGAGAAAAGATAGGAGAGAAGAATGGTGGCAGGAGTTAGGAAAACCTTCGGGTGGTTTCTTTCTCAATAATCAATTGAAATAAAATTCCAGTTGCAGGCTTTATTTTTGATGATTTAGATGAAAAAAAGCTCTACTTGGGACTTTTTGTTCTATAATTTAATAGGAAGAGCTTAATCGAGATACCTGACAGCAGGCGCGGATCCAGAAAAATATTTCGGGGGGGGTTTTAAAATGTAATTCTTTAATATTTATAAAATGTATTTTAATTTGTATGTAGTTTTATAGTCGATCCACATATTTCGGGGGGGTTTCAACCCCCAAAACCCCCCCTGGATCCGCCACTGCCTGACAGTGTCTTTCTTAATAATCTATGGAAAAAAGAGCTACTTGGGGTATTATTTCTTTAGAGGCAAATAATAATATTCGATCGTTTGCGAAAAAAGAAGAAATTTCTAGCAACATTTCAATCATTTAGGAAAAAATAAGACCAGCTAGTTTCATCTTTTCGTTAATTAGAGCAAAAGAAAAACCAGCCAGTGACTTTCTTTTCGATAAGTTACTGAACAAATTATTTCCAGCTGTTACCATCTCCTGAATACGATTTTTTTTATGATGATTTATATGGAAAAAGAAGACCTACCTGGGACTTTTTATTCGATAATTTAATGGAGAGAGAGGTTAATTTAGATACCTGGAAGTGTCTTTCTCTGTCTTTCTTGATAATCTATGGGGAAACGAAAGATCTACCTGGGGTCTTGTATGTTTAGAGGGGGGAAAAATATAAAAAATATTCGATCATTAAAGAACACAAGAAATAACTTCTAACAACTTTTAACAACTTTTCCATTATTTAAGGAAAAAATAGACCACATGTCACATGTTTTCATTAATTTAGAGAAAAGGAAAACCAGCCTGTGATTTTTTTTTTCGATTAGCTGTGAAAAAATTACTTTCTAGCTGCGAACTACGAATAATCGAATGGGAGAAAAAGACCAGACTGGAACCTTTTTTTTTAACTTAATAGCAAATTGGAAGATTTCTGGACCTTTTACTAACTGTCTCGATGAAGAAGAAAGACCTATCTGCACTTTAATATACGAACTCCGATGCAGCTCCTCTTTAACCTTCTTCGGGCTAGTTCCTCCTACCCTCCAGGATGTTTTTCGACCATTGCTCCCACTGCTGCCTTCTCTTGTTTGAAACAGAAAAAACTACTTGAGGACTTGTTTTGTGACAAATGAAGTCAAAAAGCGACTGCAACATGGAGGCATATAATTTTTTAAAAACCTAGTCGTTAAGTGACATCTAATATAGATTTTCGTTTCCCTAACCTAGAAGGCAAATCGTTCCATAGTTTCCATAATTTGTCCACAGTTCAAGTTAGTCTGAAGAAAATGCTCTGGTACCACAAAGCTTAGTACCGCAATGGGGTTTTCTGAGTTGTTGAAGCAGGAACTTCCACCTATTTTTTCTATAGCTGTGCTTACTATAGATCGTGTCTCTCTCTTTTCCAGTGTTGCATACTCATTTCAAAGGGAGGGAATTTATGGTATCACAACGGGCCACGTATAGGTTTAAGTGCGTCTTATACAGAGGCAGCCATCATTGTCTACCCACCTACTTTTGACCAAAAAGGTTTAAAAAGCACATAGCAAGGATCAGGATTACCAAGAAAATCTATTACCCAGAATGTGTAGCTCTGTCAAACGATTGGTTTTAGAATAGTTCTTACCAAGTAAGAATATTGAAATCTACTAACAAGTGATGTAAATACAATGTAGGTCTTAAAACTCAGAATTGCCATATGAAAGTAATACGTCCAGTGAAATTTGCTTGTGCCGAGTCTTTGATATGAATAAGTCCACCTAAACGGTCTGAATCGCTCTTACTTGGTCTATATTCCAAAAATTAAGAAATTGGCAGAAACCAATATTTGAAATTTTTATGCAAATACGCCTAAAAGTATGCAACATAAAAGAGTATACCAAAGACTAAAAATTCCATCCAGTTAACTTATCGGCATTGGAAACCACTTTATCAAAGCATACTTTTCGCCATACTTTCAATTGTTTTCAAAGTCCAATCTGTCGCCTTCTTCCCTTTTGGCCCCCTTTTTACCAGCCACTCGAAACAACACTGTTCTCAATGCCCGCTTTAAGCCAACTTAACCCAAATGTGAGGGCGCAAATGACTACAAAACAAAAAAGCAAAAGCAAATGTGATAAAAATTTCTAAACTACAAAAATGTCTGCGAAAATTTCAACAATTGCAATCTTGGTTGTTGTTGTTGTTGCTGCTGTAGCCACATTGCTCACATTGGTGCGCGCATTGTTGCTGCCGCTGTTGCTATCGTTAGTGTGTTTGTTGCAAACGAACGGTATTTTGTGCAGTAAAAAACTTAACTGTCTGCTGTGCACTTTTAACAACAGCAACTACACAAACAACGACGTATGGCAGTGGGGTGCCGGGCACAGCGCGACCCTCAGCTTCATTAGCCCCACGGAGAGTGCATCGTGTGCGCCCGCCGCTTTGGCCGCGCATGTGGCACACATATGCGAAACACACACACACACGTAGGCAGACACCGGACTGACGACCATTGCGATGCGGGTTAAATGCGATAAATGAAGAAATGTGCAACAAGTGGCAGCAACAACTTTTAGCCGGCTGCCAAGCTGTGGCAGCAATGTGTCACCGTTGTTGTTGTGTTGGCTTTGTTGTGATATTTAAACAATTTAAATTTACTAACAACAACATCAACAACAATAACAACAACAACAACAGCTAGTAACAGAAGCATTGCGCGCAATTTAAGGCGTTGCACTGTTGCCAAACGTCAGTCGCTGCAATTGCACTGGACAGCAAAGACAACAGGCAACAACAACAACAATAGCAAGATGCACATGAATCACAATAACAATAACAACAACATTCGCCACCGTCTGAATGTCAATGTCATTGTCAAGTTGTTTTGCTTTTACGCCAGTTGGGCAAAGAGAAAAGGCCAAAAACGATTTTAGCCACTTTTAAGCAACATTTCTAAGCGCATTTAGCTTGTTAACGTTACTTGCCACATTTCTCATTTTTCGCATATTTTTGCATATGCAAAGGCACCCAGGCACCGCCAAATGCCGAATGCTGAATGCCGGCTGTGGCAGGCAGAGTCAGGCGACATGGCAGGCGTTATTGTCAGTTTTGCATGCGGACATGTAACATGCAACATGCAACATGTTGCTGATATTTATCGTTTCTTTATTTAGTGGCCCATGTTAGTGGGGGGGCGGGGAGGCCAAAAGGGGCAGGGTGTTGCATTTTTGGGCAAAATGCAATTGATTTTTGTATTAAGCAAATGTGGCACAAACAAGTGGCTGGAATTCGAATAATGCGATTCGACATGATGGCACCAAATGGGCAACGACTAGCTAGAATTTGCGAGAGGAAATGAATTACGTGAAGAAGAAATTTTAACAAATAATTAAAGTTTTTTCTTTTGAGAAAATGAAAATTGTATGTAAGATAATTCAAAAGGATTTCAATCAAATAAATAACTAAATATTTGTTGTATGATGGTAGCAAATTTGCAGTGACATGTAGCTGAATTTGCTGGAGGATTTACGTGTAGTAGAATTTTTAAAGAATTTTTAACAAAAAATCAAACGTTTTTCTGTCAAGAAAATTAACTGTGTATGTAAAAAGATTAAACAAAAATTTAATAAAATAAACGACATAAATATTCGTTGTATGATTGCATCAAATGGGCAACGACTGAAATTGCTAGAAAAAATTAATTACGTGCAGAAAAATTTTTAAAGAATTTTTAACAAATAATCAAAGGTGTCAGGAAAATGAATTATGTATAAAACAAATTTAAAAAAATTTAGTAAAATAAACGGTATAAATATTCGTTGTATGATTGCATCGAATGGGCAACGACTGAAATTGCTATATTAGAAGAAATTAATTACGTGAAGAAAAAATTTTAAAGAATTTTTAACAAATAATCAAAGGTAATAATTTTTAATTGACTGGCACGACAGCCCGCTTACGCGAGACTAAGGCCTAGCTTCCCGCAACTACCCGTGTTGTGCGTGTGAATTTGTACACGGGTTGGAGGGACCTACAGTTTTATGCCGGTTCCGAACGGCAGGTTGGGAGCTTTTTCATAAGCAATTTTTACTCTCAGAGGTTTGCCATTTCCAGCTGAGAGGACAGCCACCGAAAGAGAAATCGAGTTTTCCCGTTATTTTTTTAGGTGTTATTACAGGCAGTATTTGAACCTGAGGTTGCTGCCTGCGACTCGCGGTCCAACGCACTAACCAACTGAGCCACGGCGGCTGCCGTCAAACAAATCAAAGGTGTTTCTGTCAATAAAATGAATTATGTATATAAAAAAATTAAAAAAATATTTAATAAAATAAACGACATAAATATTCGTTGTATGACTGCATCAAATGGGCAACGACTAAAATTGCTAGAAGAAATTAATTACGTGCAGAAGAAATTTTAAAGAATTTTTTTTAAATATTCAAAGGTGTTTATGTCAAGAAAATGAATTATTTATTTAAAAAAATTTAAAAATTATTTAAGAAAATAAACGGCATAAATATTCGTTGTATGATTGCATCAAATGGGCAACGACTGAAATTGCAAGAAGAAATGCATTACGTGTAGTAGAAATTTTAAAGAATTTTTAGCAAGTAATCAAAGGTGTTTCTGTCAATAAAATGAATTATGTATGTATATAAAAAACTTAAAAAAAAATATTTAATAAAATAAACGACATAAATATTCGTTGCATGATGGCAGAAAATGGGCAACGAATGTAGTTGAAATTGCTAGAAGAAAAGAATTACGTGAAGTAGAATTTTTAAATAATTTTCAACAAATAATCGAAGATGTTTCTGTCGAGAAAATGAATTATGAATATTTAAAAAAAAAAAATATTTAATAAAATAAACGACATAAATATTCGTTGTATGATAGCAGCAAATGGAATGAAATTAGGAGAGGTTTTCTTTCATGAAAATGAATAGAAGACATTTTAACGAATTTAAAAAAAAAATAATTGAAGGTTCTGCAAAAGAAATAATGTTTAAAGAAAATTGTAAGAAATTTTGTATAAATAAACAAAATAAACATTCGTTGTAAACTGGCCAACTTAGTGACTCGTGATTCATGAATCATGAATCACAAATAGTCATATATCAATCGTGGGACTTTAATTAGCGCGAATGTAAATAAAAAAGCAACTAAATCGTTCAACGGTTAATGAACTCTGAAACTTTTGGCATGAATCAAATATGGCTGAACAAAAAAAATTGTTAAAAATCATTAAATTCCTCTAAACTCTGACAAATTTTCCTCGCCATTGTCCACCACAAGTTCAGTTCGACACAATTCCTCAGAAGGCAAACGCCCATAAATACCCAACAGTTTGACAATTAGCTGACATTTTACTAAAGTTTTACCACCGATAAAACCTAATCGTAATCGTGTGAGTGGCAGTTAATTATATGAATTCTGCCGCACAAATTCTCAGCTGTCGTTGTGTTGATGCGTGTAGTGTTTTCCCATCGTCGACAGCTGAAATGGTGGCTGCGATAAGATCGCATTGTCAGTAATAAAACCGTTCCATGCACACATCACAATCGTCGCATTTGTCTCAGTTGCCTTTATCGCAACAATCACATCCTACACACACACGCACACACACACACGCACACGACAGACACGTAGGTGGCACAACTGGCGGGCCGCATTTTACGCTCACTTAGCCTGGTTTATTTTCAAATGAAGCTCATAACTGAGACGTGTTTATTAGCAACGCAATATTATTTTCAAAATCAACGCTCAAAAGACGCGCTCACACGTCACACTTGGCAAACGTCACTGAAGTCGGCGGCGGCAACAAGTGGCGCACGGCGAAGCGTCAGGTGCGGCACTTCATTCGCAGTGTTTGGGATTTTGGCCGCAGCGAGTTGAAAGTGTTGAATGTGTTGTGCCAATCTTGATAAGCCGCCGCTTCTTATTATGACATCTGCCATTTGTTGTTGTAGAATTTTTGTGGGTAAACATGTGTGTGAACCGAGAGAGCTCAATGCGGCAGTTGCATGCGTTCCACATTCGAGTGGTTGGATATGTTTATTTTCGAGGTGGAATTAATGAAGTTGGTTGAGTTTCGGTTCGAAATGTTGTCTTCACTTGAATCATAGATGGAATTGCGAAAAAGCGTGCAACTGATAACTTTATATTTTGTACAGGAGACGCATTCAAATTGTTTATAAAAAACTTGAGCCACTTACAGCATTGTTGAGCCACCTTAAATTTGGTTATTTTTAATGTTTACCTGAAAGTAAAAGAAGAGAAAACCCGTTAGCGAAATTTCATTCAGATTTTTATAATAAATTTTCTGTGTGTTTTAAGAAAGAGGCAAGTGATTTTCTACAAAAGTATATTTTTTTGAAGATTTCATAATGTGAAAACATTTGTTTTGAGGACAAAGTTCATTACGTAATCTTTAAAGGAGCACACAAATTGTTCTTTCAATCTTTATTGTATTTCTTCTTCTTCATTAACCTTCAATTTTTTTTATTTTTTTTCTATTTTTCTCTAACAATAATATTTCTGATCTCTTCTTTTTTTTCTCCCACATTTACCAACAAAGATCTGACCAAAAGGTTATCCTTTTTTGATAAGATTTGACACTTTTTTACTTTTTGCGGACAAAAGGTTGATCACAAAAGTTATCCTTTTATCCTTTTTTGATCAAATTTTACACTTTTTTACGTTTTGTGGACAGAAAGTTGACCACAAAAGTTATCCTTTTATCCTTTTTTGATCAAATTTTATACGTTTTTACGTTTTGTGGACAGAAAGTTGACCACAAAAGTTATCCTTTTACTCTTTTTTGATCAAATTTCACACTTTGTTACGTTTTGTGTACAAAAACTTGACCACAAAAGTTATCCATTTTATCTGTAATGATCAGGTTTGTACTAGTTACGTTTTGTGGACAGAAACCTCACCATAAAAGTTTTCCCTTTTACCTCTAATGATCAGTTTTGACTCAATTTTATGTTTCGTGGACAGAACCCTGAGCACTAAAGTTATCCTTTTTACTTCTTATGATCAGTTTTGACACCATTTTACGTTTTGTGGACAGAAACCTATAAGTCCCCATAACTCTTATGATCGAGTACCTGATTTCGTTTGTCTAAATCCTTTAAACAAATGTTGGCAAACCTTTTTAGAGATAATCGGCAGTCGATAGATCGCTGTTTCAAAAGTCTTTGTTGTGATATGATTATAAGACATTGTTGTGATTATAATCCAAGTCAACAACCAAGCATTTCCAACTATCAATCGGCAGTAGAAGAACTTAAGATTCAGTACTGCAGTTGTAGCAATCTTGTTCTTCTTATATTCATTCCTATCGGGATCACCAGAAAACTGATCGTGAGCGTCTCTTTGCCCCTGAACGAGCTGGTGCACACGAAAGCGTTTGAGTATTTGATATATCTGAACAAATTTAAATTGAATTTTATTGCTACTCATACCGAGAACTAATTAGGAAATAGGGTTGCCATGTATTTTATTAAAAAACCATATGTTTATGTTTGTAGTCCAAATTGTCTGAAACGTATGAAGATTTCTTACTGAAAGTAGGTGTATTTGGTACTTGTGGGTCTCTTAACTCACTATGAGCTATAAGAGCAGATTGCTTTTTTTTAGATATTTGAGATATCTGAAAAATTGAACCTGATTTCTACCATTTTTCGTATGAAGAACCCATTAAGAAATTGAAACCAATTAAAAATACAAGTTTTTTTAGAAAGGCTTAAATGCTTAATGTAACATTTATGGAGATTTATCACTAAAAATTAATGTTCTGTGAACTTTTTCCATTTGTGGATGTTTTTCAATTCAACTTGTTACCTTTTTTATGTTTTCATCTATGAAGATTTTTTTATTTATAGAGGTTTGACAATAAAAAAAATTAAATTTGCAAATGTAATATTAGCTTTATTAGCAACTTCTTCTATTTATAAATGTTTTCTAATTCAACTTTTTACCAAGTGTTACCTTTTTAATTACAGAAATTGTTTTCTATTTATGGAGATTTGTCACTGAAAATGAATGTATAGTAATGTTAGCTTTATTAGCAACTTTTTCCATTTATGAATGTTTTCTAATTCAACTTGTTACCAATTGTTACGTGTGCAAGGACAAATTTTGGAAATGAGCTGAGAAATGAACTTGGATCAAGTCTCAATGATAAAGTCTAACTTGTACTATGAAGCGAAAAAATGTGATTTGGACTCTTCAAGCAGCACTTTTAAAAGCCCAAAAGTATAAAAAAGTTCAAGAAAGTATATACAAATAAGATCTGAATCACCAGCAGAATCGATTAAGCAATGCTTGCATGTCTCTTTGTGAACCGAATGATTCGTACAATAACTTGTGAATGAACAAAGTTATCGAGTTAAATTTTCTTACACATAGTTTCGATGTTCCAACTAAGAACTGTTACTTATATGGACATGATTTGCAATGTTTTCGACTATAAACGGGCGTGTCATGCCTGCTCAAGTAAATGTGAACCCGATTGAACCATTTTCGTTTGAAATTTTCTGGTTAAAAACTTTTTGTTTTGTGCCACCCAGTGACACAATGAAACACTTCCACTTTATAACTTTAATTGCAGAATTGTTAAAATTTACCATTGCACTTTTAATTTATTTTTTATGTTACTTTACTTTTTATTTTATTATAAGAAAACTTTAGATCTTTAAATTTAATTTAATCGGCTAACAACCGATTTATTCACGATTCTCAAAAACAGGTCAACCAAATCGGTAGACTAAACGATTTGTGCTCGTTTTTTGTTTTAATTGTAATTAAAATCTAATACAACTTTAACAAATTGCTTTCAGACAAAGAAATCGTAACTGTAATTTGCAAGTTATGGACACTTTCCGTTAAGTGTGCACATTCAATTGATTTCAATAGCAAAGAGAAAGCGAAATTTACACATTAAGAAAGCTTCTAATTTCTAATTTACTGAATGAAATCTTCTTTGTCTGTTCTCCCTCTATTTCACAGGTAAGCAACAAATAGTGATGATGATGACATGCTCTTGATTACCAACAACAACAAGAACATACAAACATATGTTGACTCATAGTTGTACTAAATTTTCACATCACTGACCTATTTGACCAACATGCGCACAACAACAACAACAACAACAACCAATGACTTGAACTAACGAGTGTGAGTATAAAAACGAAAGAGAAGTGAAACAAAACAAGATGGGACAATGAAAATAATGCAAAAAAAGAACACAATGCTAACTGTGAGTATTTTCACTTTCTGCGCACCAAACTGTCAGTTCCAGTGTCATTATGTGTGTGTGTGTGGGAGTGTGATGAATTCTATGTCCATGGCCACTCGAACGCCCCCAACGCGCCTTAAACAGCGCAACTGAAGCGATAATTTCCATATAGGTTACAGCAGCCGCACGCTGGGCGAAAGCACCAACAAGCCATAACAAATTAGTAAACCGCAACAAACTGCCAAATTGGCGACTGACAAATAGTCCACCGGACACATTTTAACGCCCATGCGGCAAATTGTCCACACGCACTTTGCTGCGACCTGAGAAAATCGCTTTGGGGTGTTGTGACAATTGTCCCACTTCTGTCAGACCGTTTGACATTTCAAAGCGCAAATCCTGAGAACGCGCAAAATTTGCACTGCGGAAACGCGCATCAAAAGCGAAACGTATGAATTACGCTGTTGTTGCCATTAATCTTGCTATTGTTATTGTTATTGTTGTTGTTGCTAATGGCTGTAATTACACTTACACGCCCAATAGACCTAAATTCTATGCGGCCGCGCACGCATGCAGGCCGGACTGATGATTTTTCATGCTGCCATAATCACGCGAGAGGACACGAGACGAAGCCAGCAAAGAATGTGGAAAACGCCACCATGACCAACGTCAACTTGCATACTTTTCAATTACGTACGTCGGCGACGGACTTTTTGAGGTTAGCGCAGCAGGTCAAGCGCAGCCGCAGCTGCAGCACAAATTTCCCTTTTCAAGTGCAGCATTTTGGCATCGTTCGCTGAACAACAAAAAAGAATCGAAAATGACAAAACAAAATATGTGAAAAAATTCTACAGTTGTCTGACGTCTCAAGCGGTTTGGTTTTCCGCAAGCACGTTTTTGCTTTTGTGGCGTTCATGTGCGGCGTATTTCGGGCACTTGACGAACGAACCAACTGGCAGTATTCGTCTGAATTGCACTGCAACGGTCAGTGTTGCCAGATTAGGAGATTTTCTTCTGTATTTGGAAAAACTGGACCTTTTAAGAGAAATTGAAGCGGAATGAATTGTTTATGAAGTTTAGCAGATATTAAAGTTTTGAAAGTTTTGATTAGCAAATTTTAATATTTTTTCTAGATTGAGAAGAAACTGGGCCTCATGGGAGAAATTTTAGAACAAACAACAATTTTAAAACAAAGAACTGTTAAGAAGAAAAGATAAGAAAATGTTAGCTTCTTGATGTAGAATTTTTAGGATCATAAGTAGATTTTTTGGATATTTTATTCTAGATTGAGAAGAAACCGGGCCGCTTGGGAAGAGTTTTAGAACAAAGAACTGTTTAAAAAAAAGATAAGAAAATTCTAGTTTTTTGTTGTAGAATTTTTTGGGTTATTAGTAGATTTTTGGGATATTTCTATCCAGATTCAGAAGAAACTAGGCAGAATTTTAGAACAAAGAACTGTTTAAAAAAAAGATAAGAAAATGATAGTTTTTTGTTGTAGAATTTTTTGGGTCATTAGTAGATTTTTGGGATATTTCTTTCCAGATTCAGAAGAAACTGGGCCTCTTGGGCAGAGTTTAAGAACAAAGAACTGCTTTGGGAATTCTACGCAGCGATGTCTCAAGCGTTTGGTTTTCCGCAGTCACGGTTTTTCTTTTGTGGCGAACATTTTTGAGAGATTTCTTTCTGGATTTAGAAGAAACTGTGCTTCTTGTGAGGAGTTTTTGAACCAAGAATTTTTAAACCCAAAAGAAGTTAAGAAGGTTTTTGTTTTTTGTTGGTGGATTTTTCGGGTGTTTTGGAAATTTGGAGTTACATCTATTCGAGTTACATCTATTAAACCGATTTGGTGAAGATGCAACTTTGTGTAACTAGCAAAGTTTACAAAAGCGATTTTGAGTACGAAACGATTAAACTCATTGGGAGTATTGAATATTGAAATTTAGTTGATTATGACAAAATTTATCAAATATTGGAAAATTGTTAAATTTTTTCAATTTCAGTTTTTTACATAATTTCAATTATTTTTTAGCAACACTAAATATTTCCTTGATATTTTTTTTCATTTTTTAATTTTAAAAATTTTGGCAGCAAATTTTATTATTTCTTAAATTTAAAAGAAAGTCATTAAAAAATTTCAAAAATTGATAGATTTTTTACATAATTTCTAGTATTTTTTAGCAACACGAACTACTTACTTGCAATGTTTTGTTTTTGGTTTTTTAATTTTAAATAGTTGGCAGCAAACTTTGATTATTTCTTCGATTTAGAACAAAGTCATGTCAAAATTTAGAAAATTGGTAATTTTTAAAATAGTTTCAATTATTTTTTAGCAACACGAACTTTTTAATTGTAGTGTTTTTTTTTGAAATTTTATAAATTTTTGAAGCAAATTTTGATTATTTCTTGGATTTTGAAGAAAGAAAGTCATCTAAAAAATTGGGAAATTCCTAAATCATTTAGATAGTTTCGATTATTTTTTAGCAACACGAACTCTTTACTTGTAATGTTTTTTTTGTTTTTTAATTTTAAAATTTTAAGCAGAAAATTTGGTTTATTTCTTAGATTTAAAAGAAAGTCATCTCAGATATCTGACAACACTGGCAACGTTCGACGTCCACGTTTACTTCACTCGGCTTTACCATGTTCCACAAATAATAATAATAGTAACAACAACAAAAACAATAGCAACAACAACAAATTAGTATGTGGCCGCTTCAAAAGCGGGAAAATTATGATTAAATGAAAACGTGCCGCCGTTGCACATTTTGTTGCTTTGCTGTTGTTGCGAGCCTCTGCAACTCAGCTTCAATTGCCGGAGTGGCGATCATGTGATGTGGCGGTCATTGTGCGGTCCGGGCATTATGTGGGTGGGTGCTAGAACTTTAAAATTATGGGTAATTTGCTTGAAAGTTTGAATGTGCGCTTGATTAAGATAACATGCGAGTATATGCTTGCACTTGCAACAACAACAACAACAACAGCGGAAACTATTACAACAGCACTGGCACTAAGCACAACAAAAAAACAATACAATGAACAATCATAAAAAATAATAACCAAAGTATCAACATATCGAAAGCGACGTGAGGAAGCAGCAGCAACACATCTCAGTTGCCGCTATGGTCGACTTTACAGCTAAAAATGGCTTCATGTTGCCGAAATGCTTGCGAACAGGTGGTGAGATTATGAAATTTGCCCGATTGCGAGGTTGCGAGATGTGGGCCGAACCGTGGGCTTCATCCAGAGTGAAGTCTGCAAGGACTTTTTCGCTAAAGTCAACACCAGGTGGGTGAGAATGGAATCCTGTGGAATCTATGGATCACATATTTACAACAAGAAGAAGACCTGAGCTTTTAAATATATATTTAAAGGTTAGAAAATTGGGCGTAGACTGATTGATTGATGGATTTGTATTTGATGTCAGTTTAGTCAAGTTTCGAACCCGGCCACTTTCTGATTTGAGGTCCTCTAGAATCTATGGATCACATATTTACAACAAGAACAGCACCTGAGCTTTTAAATATATATTTAAAGGTTAGAAAATTGGTCGTGGACTGATTGATTGATTGATTGATTTGTATTTGATGTTAGTTTAGTCAACTTTCGAACCCGGCCACTTTCTGATTTGAGGTCCTCTAGAATCTATGGATCACATATTTACAACAAGAACAGCACCTGAGCTTTTAAATATATATTTAAAGGGTAGAAAGTTGGTCGTGGACTGATTGATTGATTTGTATTTGATGTTAGTTTAGTCAACTTTCGAACCCGGCCACTTTCTGATGTGAGGTCCTCTAGAATCTATGGATCACATATTTACAACAAGAACAGAACCTGAGTTTTTAAATATCTATTTAAAGGTTAGAAAATTGATCGTGGACTGATTGATTGATTGATTGATTTGTATTTGATGTTAGTTTAGTCAACTTTCGAACCGGGCAACTCTCTGATTTGAGGTCCTCTAGAAGCTATGGATCACATATTTACAACAGGAACAGAACCTGAGCTTTTAAATATCTATTTAAAGGTTAGAAAATTGGTTGTGGACTGATTGATTGATTTGTATTTGATGTCAATTTAGTCAACTTTCGAACCGGGCAACTCTCTGATTTGAGGTCACAGGAATGAACTATTGAGTACAGTAGTACCGTTTATATTACTGATGATCAGTGGTCCACACAGGGGGGTTTTTTGGGGTTCAAAACCCCCCAAATACAAAAATTACTGGTGCAAAATATGGTTTCAAATGAAATTGAACTTAAAAGTTGTACGCAAAACCCCCCACCCCCAAACAAGTAAATCCTGTGTGCGCCACTGCTGCTGATGATGATGATGATTATGCGAGGATGGGCAAGAAGTCTCATAGCTTTCTATAGCACTCAGTTCATTGAGAGTATTGAGACCCAAAAGGGAAGCTAGGAGGAAGGAAAGGGATTGGAAAAGATAGTCATGGTTGGTATTAGGGATCCTAACTCCACTTCTATAATCATACTTGTACATTATTTGCGTTCCTTGACCTCAAAATCTTCAATTGGGTCTCCAAAGATACGTTTTCCTTCCTCAAATCCTTTTGCACAACAGCTCTTTCAACTCTTCTACTCCCTTTTCTACTCCCTCTCTGACCGTGAAACACGTTTCTGACTCTAACACAGCCGCTGCAACATCGAACTCTCCGCTATTCGTCATAAGTTCTGCATCGTGAACGACTCAACAAAGCGCACATTTCTGACTTGCAGACATTGGCAAAAGCGCCAAATGAATTAGAAATTTTATATTTTCCCATGATTGGTCGACGGTGCATGTAAATCCAGCGATGAGCCGAGTTGCGAACGCAGGTGGCGGCAGCGGCAGTGGCGGCTGCGCGCACATGGGAAAGCGAACAAAATGCAGCGCCGCATTTCGGCTCATACGCGAACGTGACCCAAATTCGGCGGCGACTTGTCGAAAGGCCAAATTCGAAAAAAAAATAAATAATAAAAGGCGACAACAACAACAAAGTGCAGCAAAGACAAAAACGAAAATTGGCTGCGCGGCAAAAATTCGATTATCGACGTGCTCGCTGATGCTTGTTCTTCCTCACCAAAACAACGCGCGACAGCACATTCTGCGACTGTTGCGCGCCTTGAAATTGAAATGGAGATGCTTTGCGAACAACAACAAAATATATGCGAAAACGAAAATTATGACAAGATTCATTTGTTGCGCGCTGCCAGAGTCGCTTCGTGCCGCCAACGGTTTGTTGTTGTTGTCTGGCCGGCTGGCGGCTGGGTGCGCTCGAGTTGTGCGGCTCAAGTTGGTGCGCTTGTCCAAATAAGTGCAGCGCTACACGTTGTCCGCGAACGCTTGTCTTCCGGGAGCGCAGCACAAAGCAGCGCGCCCGCCACTTCGCCTCTGACCAGCGCCGACAATTGTTGCATCGTTTGCAGCAAGCTTTGCTTTTTGCTGTTGTTGTTTTGCAATTTGGCATTTGTTGTTGTTGTGTGCACTGACAACAGTCAGGCGCACAAAAGAAGCCATACAAAAAAATTCAGTCAATTCAAAAGCGCTGAAACCAAAAACCGCCGTTCTGGTTATTAATTTTTTTCTGTTTGAAAAGAAATTTTTGTTGTTGTCGATTTGTTCAGTGCAATTTTCTTTGGTTATTCATAGCAAAGCGCAGTGCATTGTTTTCATTGTTGTTATTGTTGTTGCTTTTGTCATTTTCATTGCCAAAAACGCGCAAATATTTGCAACTGTCATATTGTCTGGTCCGTCCGCGGCTTGTTGTGCCGTCCCATGATCTGTGTTGGTGTGCGGCTGCTTGTTGCATGCAACAGTTTTTTTTTTTTTGGCACATGTTGCCTTCGTTCGTCGTTCAATGGTGCACACACATACGACATATGACAAGTTTATAATGTGCCCGATTGGGAATTATGGCAAAAGCGCGCTGTGTCATGTGTCGTTTTGCCATTGCCAAATGTGGCATTTGCCTTTGGACATATTTTTGCTGCTTCTCTCAACTTTATTTGTTCAGTTTTATTTGTTTTTTTTTTCGTTTTGGCTACTCATTTTTGCTTTTCATTTTGGTCATAGAAAGTTTACCACTTCATCAGCCATCGGGCAGCGAGATGTGCCCGTTGCGATTAGAATTGTTTGGCCTGTGTTCGGATTTTCGGGGTTATGACAGCCAACAATGCAGGATTTATATTGTTCACTTTTAATCTCGCTTTTGTTGCAAAGTTCAAAGAAAGTTGTGTGGGTGCAAGGTGACACAATTTTTTGTTTGAACTGAATTTGAAAGATCGCCTTAAAGGGTAAATTTTCTTTGGCGTTTTATCAATTAGTGAATTTAATTTAAGATTGTTTCTGGAAAGTCAAGGTGCCATAGATGCTTAACGAACTATGGTTAGTTCATTAAATAGAACTAAAAATTTGAAATGTGATACATAAATAAAATTTGGAAAGTTTTTCGATCTAGTAATTAAGGTCAGATACCTTCAAACGGTTTTCGCATTCTTACAAGATTTTCTCCAACACCTATGAAATTGATGGGTTTGAGTCAAGTGTCTGTAAATTCTTTATTCAAAGAGGAGAAACCTTGGTATCCATGCAGAATTAACTAATAAAACACGTATCTACTGTCGTTTTAAAATCAAACTAATTCAAAGGAAGTGTTTTCCAACACGTTCTCTCGATCTCTTGAGATGGGATCGTATCTCTTAAGACTAGAGCTTTAAGATCGAAGAGTGACATCAGTAATACAATAGGAATTTATAACTTAACTATAACCCTTCTAGGGCTATAGTGACTGGTTGTCTGGCCTTTTCAAGAGGAAGAAGACACTAGATAAACTAATACATCAACATTTTAAGGAGATGGCAAACTGCATCCTGAACCCGCTCATCGCCTTCAATAACCTCTCAGACTGAATACAGAGGTCACATAGTCCCGAAGACTAAATACCAGGCATACCACATACCACCTACCAGGAATTGTGATTGCAAAATTCTAACTGGATGTCGGGATATCGCCGCTAGAACCAACCACAGTGATTGGGCTACTAGATCCTCAGCTTTGGTTCGATCACTGCCTCTGTATGAGACAGATTTCAGTCTGATTAATAGAGTGATTCCAACCGTTTGCAATGTGTATGTAACACTGATTTTTCAACATGTTTCAAATGGATCTTAACTAGATTTTTACTTTTTTGTACTGTAAGTTTAATTCTGTCAGTATAAGATATAAAAGTTCTACTTTAGTTTTTTTTTGAGTCCAAGTTTAGATATTTGCAATTTGCGTTACATTGATAAACGAAAATGTTTTTTATTGATAGAAAAGTACCCTAAATAGGAACAATTTTTTATGAATTTGTAAATGAAAGGCTCAATTAGCGAATAAGTTAGGTAAGGCTGACTCTTTATCTTAGCAGAAAAAGGATACAGGCTGCAATAAAGGCTCCGAACTCTATGACATTTAATTCCAAATTAGTCTGGAAAAAAACTAAGATATTTCAAAGGACAATTGGGTGAAAAAACACTGGGATCCTGCACACTGTGGACAGGAGAGTAATGAGGAAAATCAGACAAATTGGCGTAGAAGGAGGCCGCAAGACGACTCTATGGATCTGAACCGTTTATTGGTGTCAGCAAGACTCATTACAGACATTGTCAGACAGGAATTCATGAATCGGGCAAACCATAAATGGTACAACACAATGGGACAGCCATGTTCTAAGCTATTTGGCTTATTTTGTAAGAAAATTTATGTACTCTCTGGATCTAAGCAGAACGGAGGGGGACACGGATCCTGAGCGTACACTGTTGTCTGCTAAACATGTAAAAAGTGCGACTGGAAATCAGGGATAGCGAACTATGCATATTCTGTATGAAGGATAAAGAGAAATTCGTGCATATTACAAACGAATGTCGCACCCCCGCCCTCTGAGAACTGATACAAACTGTCTGAAACCGACCTGGGGAAAATTACAGAGTTCCTGGATAATATCGAAAAATACAAACTCTTTTAGTAAGGAAAAAGTATTTGACATAATATTTCAGCATTGGACGCAGTGTCTCGGGCAGCTGTTTTTGGATAATCTAGGTTAGGTTGAAAAGGCCGTCTCAACACGAGGCCTTATTCAAAGACACACCTAGGCCATAAAATGGGCCCATTGTAATTCCTTAAAGTTTGGTGTGCTGTGTCTGTACCGAATGCATTCAAAAAACTGGCAGTTGCTTCATATTTGGCTACATAAATCTTGTTGGATGTAGAAACTTTCTATACTTTAGTTGGTAGAAAAAGCCAAAAGACTTTTATGACAGCCTAATACAAGAGTGAAAAGATCCTAGGAGCATGGTGACTCAGAGTTTTGGTCGAGAAAACAAATATCTCAGCAGTGTTCGATATTCGAACCACGACCCTCTGGTCATTGACTCAACACATTAATCACTGAGTTTTAGTGGTCACAGCTATTAGTTACTAACAGTTGCAAAAAAGGGAAAATAAAAAGTTATTTCGCGATTGAAATCTTATTCAAAACTATTCTAAACTTTTCTATGCAAAATCTAAAGTAAAAAACTAATTTTGGGATCGAAACACTGTTTTAAATTAATTTGCGCAAAATCTTAATTCATATTTCAATTTTTCAACTCTATTTAAATTTTTTTTATACAAAATCTAAAATTAAAATTAAAAAACAAAATAAAATTTAAAAAAATTTTAAACCATATTTAAAATTTTTTTTATTCAAAATCTAAAAATAAAATTAAAAATTTTTTTTTTTATTCAAAATCTAAAAACGAATTTTGGGATCGAAACACTGTTTTAAACTAATTTGCGCAAAATCTTAATTCATACATAATTTTTCAACGCTATTTAACATTTTTTTTTAATCAAAATCTAAAATTAAAATTAAAAAAAATTAAATTAAAAAATTTTTTTTTTATTCAAAATCTAAAACATTGATCTAAAACTTTGTTTGCTCGTCGTATGTGAGCAAAATTTTTACGCGCCGATTCTTTGCTGTGGGCTTTGAAATATTGCACTATTGACACGTTATTTATTCGCTTTGAATTGTGCTTCCTTGAAAAATTACACCGCAACAGTTGTTGCAACATTTTATAAATTTATTGTTGTTGTTGTTGTTAATGCATTTTTCGCCACCTCGCAATCAATTAGCGCCAATCGATCATTGTGCGCGCAATGCGTTTATCTAAACGGTGCTATCGATTGATATTGTAATTAAATTGTGGCAACAACAAATTAAAACGGCACTCTTTCAACTCGCCAGTGCAACACGTCGAACGGCTGCAACGCGAACACGCAGCACAACAAAATGCCATAATTATAGGAATTTAGCGAAATATTGCAAGTAGTGGTCCACAACACTCAGAGGCCGTTTATGTGTGTGTGCGAGTGTTAATGTTTGCTTGTGTGTGTGTATGTGTGTGTGTGCGTGCATGTGTTGGGTGCGTGTATAATTATTTGCAATTGCCGCGTCAATAATTCAACGCTTAACCCTAACACCGGCGTTCGCGTGCTGGTGCGAGTTGTGAATGTTGTTGTTGGAAAAAAATTGAAAAAAAATCAGAAAAAATATAAAAAAGGTAAATGAGAAATAATGAAATTGCTGACATCATCGATGTGGCCAACAACAATAATAACAACAACAACAACCGCAACAATAAATGTTGTGCACAAATGGTGCGCTGCACATTTTTTATTACACATACTTCATTGTAGTATAACTGCAAATGTACATTCAATCGCAACACAACGACAACAACAACAACAAAGGTAATATGCCTAATACAACAACACTGGTTGGTGTTGTGCGGCTCCGAAATTATAGCATTGGCCAATGCTTTTGATTGTGTATGGTAATAATTTGTGGTACTTGTAGTCGATCCCGCTGCGCTCTGACCGTAAATGTGTAGTGTGATGTGGTGGGCGGGGCAGCGGGCAGGCGTTAGCAACAACGCGTTCAGAGAATTTTCTGTTCGCCTGCTCGTTTTGGCTAAACATGTTGCAGCTGATTGCCATCAACAACATTGTCATCGCGCCATCGCATTTGCTGCTTGCTTCTTCTTCTTCTTCTGCTTCTTCTTTTCTTCTTCTTATTGCTCTCTTCGTTGTTGGCTGCATTGCTTCTGCTTTTCGTTTGTGTGCATCATAACAATTATGATGCGGTTGTTGTTGTTGTTGGCGTTGCCCTTGCAAGTGTTGCCATATGTGCGTTTGTGTGTGTGTGTGTATAACATAGACAACAACAACAACAAATGCATTAAACAGCAATGAAATAACATTCCAAAGCTGCGTTTACGTTTTCCACATATTTTTGTTGTGGCACTTGTTGTTGTTGTTCTTGAATTTGTTGTTGTTGCTGCTGTGTGTTTTTCACTGCGATCCGAAAACTTGTTTTTCTAACAGTTCTTCGGCAATTTTCTTGTATCATTCTGCTTGGCGCGCTGCTTCTTGCATGCTGAGTGCAAATGTTTGTGTGTGTGTGTGTGTTCTAGTGTATGTGTAAGTGTGAGTGAAATCCTTGTACTGCAGCCATTACAACAACAACAACGCTTAGTACGCCCGCTTTGCTCAACTCCTGCAGCATAGCTTGCCTCTCCTTTCTCTCCTTCCCCCCTTATCGGCCACTCAGCCCCCTCCCGACGCCACTCTCCTCTCTCTCATCTCTCATTGCTCCTAACTTTTGCCAAGTTGCAAGATTTGGCCAACGTGTTGTTCCACATATGCCAACACCGTTGTTGCCACCGTTGCCACTTAGCGCAGTTGCAATGTTGCCCGCCTCCCCCCGGTCTTCGCCCTCTTCCAGCTCGAGTACTCGAGTCTGCACGCTCTCGGGTGCGGTGTCAGCTGAATGAGTCCATTTATGTTTAGGAAATGTGCCCGCGTTCCGAGACAAGTTTATGCTGCACTGCGCTGCCAGTTGTTCTGGTTGTTGTTGTTGTTGCCTTTTGCCGCCAAAGTCGCTTTACAAAAATGTATGCATTCGCAGTAGGTCGCGTTTGCACTCGCCGTGCGCTGTGCATTGGCTTTGCGCTGTGGCAAGTTGGAGGGCTGCCGCTGCCGTTGCCGTTGCGCGCCGCGTGCATTTGACGTTCGCCCGTTTGGGGCATAATTTGTTTCTATATTTGAAATATTTATTAGCAAATGAAATAGTTTGCCATATTTTCGCATTTCGCCGCGAGTGTGTTGGTGTTGCCACGGTGTGGCGCAATTTGCCACACTGTCAGTGCGCACTGTGCGCCCGTTGCACTTTGCACGCGAAAATTGAAATCGAGCACAGACCCAGTCAGACGGTAGCCAGTGCGCGCAGCGGCATTTCTATTTTCCGACAATTTTTCCTGCTTGCCGTCTGAGCGTTGCAAATGGACACGAACGGAAATTAAGACGCTCGTAAATGTGGCAGCTGAATTTGATTTATTTTTGTCGCTTACTTTGCATAGTCGAACAACTACGAAACGCTTTCGGCCACATTGTGCCACAAATTAAATGCGTAAAATATTTCCAGCGGAAATGTTTTCCGCATTCGAGTAAATGTTTGCGGCAAATTGGAATTTCCTACACTGACAAATGAGCTGACAGGATTGTAAATGGATTCGGATAATTGCAATTACCGAACGGATGCTGTGAAGATTTGTATGCTTTAGTGTTTTACAGGGTGTACGAAATTTTAATATCAATGAAAGTTTTTGAGCCGAATGGGATTTAAATGTTAAGGTTGAGTTCGGAATTATTTAAATGTGATCTAAGTATATCTGAGATAATTAGTTGCTTTGAGTGGTTGAATTCAAAGCTTCGAATTTCAACAGAACTTTTTAGCAGTAAGCGACAGGAATTAATAAACTAAAAGAATCCATTAAACGGTTCTAACTTTATATCTTTCTCGTGAAGTTAACTGCTTTCAGTGTCTATTTTTAAAGCCTAGAACTTTCTGATGAAACAGAACTTTTTAGCAGTGAATGACAGGACTTAATGATCTATTAGAACTTGTAAAACGGTTCTAACTTTATATTTTTCTCATGAGATTAATAACAGCCAGTCAGAACCCCCCAAAACGATCCAAATGTGATCTTTTTCTAAGAAAGTTTGTTTCCTTGAGTGGTTGAATTCAAAGCTTCGAACATCAACAGAACTTTTTAGCAGTGAATGATGGAATGAAGACTTACTTTTAGAACCTGTAAAACAGTTCTAACTTGATATTTTTCTTATGAGATTAATTACAGGCAGTCAGAACACCCCAAAATGATCCAAACGTGATCTTTTTCTAAGAAAGTTAGTTGCCCTGAGTGGTTGGAATTCAAAGCTGCGATTTTTTTATGAAACAAACTTTTTAGCAGTCAGTGACAGAACTTAAAAATCTGTCAGAATCTGTAAAAAAGTTCTGGCTTAATTTTTTTTCTCGTGAGATTAATTGCTTTGAGTGGTTGAATTCAAAGCTTCGAAATTTACGTTTAAGTTTAGAACTTTAATTTAGTCACGTATACGACTTGCTTATCTAACATGCAGTGATCCCTAAGAACCTGGAAACGATTTTTTCTCAGATGGTTAAGTGATTCGATTTTGAAGTTAAGAATTATTTACTTTTCACTGACTGAACTTTTTGCAAAGTGAACCCATAAAACGAAGCAGTAATACGACTTCAGTTTGATCTCTTTCACGTGATTCGAATTTTCTAATGGACTTCACAACTATTTGGTAGAATCCGTAAAACGATTCTTCAAAGTTCCATCTTTATCTCTATCTGAGGATAGAAATTATTTTGAGCGTTTAAGTTCGTAACATCGAACTTTAGAGTGGAGTTCAGAACCAGTTAGCAAACACAGACCGAACTCATCTAACATGCAATCAGAATCCGTAAAACAAGGGTTCCAAAGTGAACTCTTTCTGAGAACAGAAGTTTCTTTGGGTGGTTAAGTTCATAGCATCGTTCATTAAAGTAAAGTTCAGGACCAGTTAGCAGCAGCTGACCGAACTTCGGAAATCGGAAACCGCGCTTTTAAGATGGTTCCAAAGAGATCTTTTTCTGAGGACAGAAGTTTCTTTGAGTGGTAAAGCTCAAAGCCTCGTACCTTAAGATGGAGTTCAGTACTATTCAACAAGCACTGACCGAACCTATCTATCAAGCAATCGGAACACCTAAAACAAACCTCTAAAAAAGTTCCAACATTAACAAATCTTTTAGAACAAAAATTGCTTCAAGTGGTTAAACTTAAATCATACTTTATGATATGGTTCGAAATTATTTAGCAGGCACTAACCGAAACCATCTAGCAAGCAATCAGAGCACGTGAAACGAATCTCTCAAAAGATTTCGATTTGATTTTCCTCTCGCAAGGTTAATTGTGTTGAAAAGTAAAGTTCAATGCTTAAAATTGTCTAGTGGAACCTTTTATAGACACGATTTAAGTATCGTAGAGGCAGCGACACGTGCAGAACGAACCCCTAAAACGATTTTGATGTGATCTTTTTCTCTTTTGATCTGATCTTCTCGTGCGAATAATTGCTTTGCAATTGAGCTAAGAGTTTCGTATGGTCTGGTGAAGTTACTTTTCATTAGGCAAGACATATCTTACAGAAGGCGACCCGTTGGAACCTTGTACGCTTAGAGCTTCTTATTCGAAGTGATTTGAAAGCTGGAAAGTTGATATGGGATTCAATATCCTCTAAGCATTAGTGCGATACAAACATTTCAGGTAACAAAAATGGTTTCAAATTATTTATAAATGAATTCCTAAGTATGTTTGTCACTGGAATACAATTAAAAAAAAATCAATAAAATCAATCAAGTTGTGTTTTCCTTTTCTGTTTTTCCTCGCTTAAGGCCTGTTTCCTTTAGGCTTTCTCACTTTTTAGGATAGCCTCCAGTGGCGCACACAGGGAACGGGGGCTCAAACCTCCAAATACTAAAATTGCTGGTACAAAATATGGTTTCGTATGGTATTTGGCTCAAAAGTTGTAAGCAAACCCCCGGCCCCCCAAAATTAAATCGTGTGTGCATCACTGGTAGCTTCTCTTGATAATCTCATCTAAGAAAAGATAACCTATATCCATATTTCGTCCTCCCCCTCCACCTTAGTTAACACCTAAGTTTGAAAGTTTATTTTTATTTGTTGACATCACGATTGTTCATATGGATCCTACATCAGCGCCTGTATACCTAATCTCACACGTTCCAGGGTTGAATTTTACGCTGTCCAAAGTAAAATCAGAGAAAAAAATTTCTCATAAATTCTCTTATTGCTTAAAGTAAATTTATTCTTGTGCCAACATATTTGTCACAAATCGTGAATACCGCCAATGAACTCTGCAACTCAACTCAAAATGAGGCCACATTCCAGAACTTGAACAACAATTCGATATACCTGCAAAATTTCAAGCTTTAAAATTCCCAAAATTTTCACCTTCATCTCACTCGTACAAAATTCTCACTCATACGAAAATTCCTTAACAACTAAAGAAGCAGCCAGCCAGCCACGAGCAAAGATGGTTCAAAAGGTGACGCCACACTTTTGCCTGCACGAAATTCTTTATTCAAACACTTTCACTGTCATCTTTGACAGCCGGTCGACTCGTTAGCCCACTTTCGGCCACACTTTGAAAATGTTCGTGGGCCGTGTCGAGAACACAAATAAATTGAGTTGAGTGTGTAGAGAATGGCGTGGAATGAGGAAGATGCTGTAATTAACATGTCAGACAGCGGCACGCACGAGCTCTCAAGCGCCTCCGACGCCCACATATGAACAACACACGAAAACTGGCTATGGGAATCAGGCGTCCACGGCCATCGGGTTAACTGTGTTGCAGCTTTTGGACAAACAACAAAATGTTCATATCTGCGTGTGAATGTGAGCTTTACAGTTTTTGTTTTTTTCTTATTTTTGTGCATGAAATTAATGACCGTAAATCGATGGCGTGTTGAGTGTGTATTTTTTTTTTTAATTTTTCTTTTTTGTTGAGCTGCTTTTTGTGCTTCGGAAAAGCTTTTTGAAAGATTATTAAAAGATTATTAAAATGAAAATTACTTTTAATAAAATAGCATTGTTGACATTTTGTAGATTACTTGACGCTTTCCATTTCTTTGGAATTAAAAACACATTCACTGTGTTAGGTTGAATTATAACGCAGAGTTCCGTTATTTTTCTTGAATTAAAGCTGAGATTAATTTATGTTACTTTTTGGTTTTTTAGTTATTTTTTTTTTGTTCACAGTAGAATGTAACAAACTGATTAAGATCTAAATTAGGCCATATTTAGACCTAAAATGATTAATGAAGACCAAATCACGGCGTCAAAATACATGAGAAACTATATTGAAATATTTTCACCAAATCATGAGTGCATAGATGAAGCTTCACTAGAAGTCAGTGGCGTACACAGGATTTCATTTTTAAGGGGTTT
The DNA here is from genome assembly GCA_963668005.1 of Melieria crassipennis. NCBI lineage: Eukaryota > Metazoa > Arthropoda > Insecta > Diptera > Ulidiidae > Melieria > Melieria crassipennis. Next base: position 141,167,214 of record OY764961.1, on the reverse strand, counting down.
TGCGTGCACATTTTCAGCCCAACACCTTTTGAAACCATATTTTTCACCAGAAATGTTCGTGTTTGAGGGGAGAGGGGGTATGCTGGAAATATTTGAAAGCACTTTAGAGCTCTCTAGACATGTGTTGTTGAACCAAAGAGCATTGAACATTTGCACAAAACGTTTTTACTGGAAATATTTGAAAGTCCTTTAACACCAGAAAGACCGCAAGTTTTCTATACTTACAAAGACTATATATTATATCGGCTGATATCTCGAAAAGTACACATCGGATGTGGCTAATTGTAATTGTAGAACCCTAATTATGGAACTAATTTTAGAACACAATAAAAAAATAAAAGTCATCAAAGCAAAAGTTAGAAGCTAGAAATACTAAAGAAAATACAGATATTAAAAAATGGAAAACCGTCTAAATGACCGCAATGGTCTTTCTAGTTAAATAGTTTAAAAAAAAACACAAGATTTTTCGTAATCTCACAAAACGTTTTTACTGAAAACAGTTAAAGTCAGTTAGTGAAAAAAGTTAAAAGAATTTAAAAGTCCCCTAGAACACAAAGCTTACAGAAGTCAGAAACTGACATCAGGCGACTCCCTTTTAAAACACAAAAAGCGGATACAAAAATGTTAAAATATAACAATCGAAGCTATAATAATTTGTATTTTTTTTAGAACATAAATTCGCAGATGTCAGATGCTTCAAAAATTTGATGAAAACTACATTGTAAACACTTCCACAAGTCCTGAGTTTGCGCCTTTAGAATCGGCAACTAATTCTTCAATAGTACAATTTCTGATATGTAAGACTGCTTGGAGAATTTAATCTATTGAATGACTATCTGAAATTAGTTCAAATAAGACTAGTCTGTACTCTGAAATCACTGAACACTGCATAAGAGTGCCCAGCTTTCCGTTGATTGATGGGTGATCCATCAAGATCAGACCGACCATAGTCTATGAATTTAAAAGCTTGAAATATCTAGTCTTTTATAAAAGAGAACCAAAACATATTCTTAGTCTCTGGGAACCCTAAATGTGCATGTCACCTACCAGTAATTGTAATATTGTTCTTATGGAAGGTAGCTCATAGATTATCAGCTACGAATCTCGACATGCCAAAGTACAATGAACTATAAGGTCTCTGTCTGAGTTACAGATCCGTACTTTTTGTAGTAAATTCTTTTTTTCTTGTTCACTCCTCTCGGGACCATAGGGACTCCACAGGACTCTTTGTCTTGTGTTGGTTACGTTAATCAGTTGCCTCCGATATTGAGAGCTACCGCTCACAGCGCCATCTGTTGTGTAAAGGAGGCAGCAGCAGGATGTTTGGGGACTTCGGGGTTAGGAACTATTCGGATTACAGAGCACAAAGCTTTTGAAATATTGAAGTTATAAAAGAATATAATTTTGCTCCAAAGTTTCTCTATAAGACTTCTGGAGTCTGAGTACTTGGTTGCCATTAAAACAACAGAATGATCCGATGTACAGCCAACCATTGTGTCTATATTTGAGATGTTCCTACACTTTTTGAAATAATAATGATCGGATAATTCACCACTACTACGATCGCTAGTGCGATCAAAAAAGTGTATTCCCAAAAGTGTAGGGAAAGCTCAGATATAGGATTGATAAAGCGATAATAACACTGTGCAAGTCGAAAATTCAGACATGGGGGGGACATACTGAGCGACTATATAACTAAAGCGACAGTATAACTAAATGACTGATTAAATGACACTCATACGCCACGTTGCGCTGCGCCAAAAAATGCACATATCGCAATTACACAGTTTGAATGTATTTTTTTTGGATTGGTGTCTTCAGCAAATTTGTTGGTCGTTAAAATATCTACAAACTTACCGAAGACAGTAAAGCGATATTCGGAACGATTTAGGACCTATTAGCATTTAAACGTTCGAAGACTTAAGCGACGAACTCGACTAAAATGAGCAAACTTCAAAGACGGATTTCTCTTAAACTAGAGCCAATCCAGCCAAACGGCTGGTGGATCTCAACTCAGTATACCTATAGAAAAGTCGGTCAGTAGGCCCCCCCATGTCTAAATTTTAATACATTTTCGCTTTAGATAAAAAGAATACACTCTAAATTTCCCAAATGTCTCAAATCAACTTTCGATCTCTTTGAGAAGACAACACTTATTTAAAAATATATTCCAGCCCCTAAAGTCATATATAGCGGGGCTGGAAATGTCATAATAAGCTCATTGTATTAGATTTTTAAGTGTGTTGTACACTGCAAACTGTTGGATCAATAGTGAACTTTTTATGGCTCTTAAGACAAGGACGATCTGATCTGTAGGACCTCTGTCAGACCAATATCTACTATACGACTAAATCCATTATAAGACAATGTCATGTCTATTCAACTCGTCAACCCGCAACTTCGGGAACTACGGATACTACATGTCGGTTGAGTTAACTTGTAGTCCTGCATAGTGAGGTTAGGTTTAACGAACTGGAATGAATTCTCTGCGCTTTATGGAAATTTCGCCGACAACTCGGACATTGTGTTGTGACAAGGCTTGTTGTTGTTATTTGTGCAATGGTTTGCCTTTTGATGCCGACGTACGCAATTGTTGCAATTTGCAATGTGCACTGTTGTTGTTGTTGCTGCTGTTCTTGCTGTTGGTAGTTGTTGTTAAGTGTGCCACCCAATTCGTTGTGCCACTTTTCTTCGAACAGCATCAGCTCGTCCCACTTCGTGCCACCATTAAACCATTCAGCTACTTTGTAATCACGTCCGCATGTTTCGTGCTCCACACTCCCCTTCCCCCATCGCCTAACAGTCACTGTCACTGATGCTGACGCTGTGGCGCATCCTGACCGCTGCGTTGTTCGCATTTGTGTAGTCAGAAAAGTCGCATCAAAGACTGGCAATGCAACAATACCAACAACAATACCAACAACAACAATAATGCACGCATAACGCAGCAACGCACACGCATGCGGCCGAGGGAGCCGCGAGCGCGTAATTGCTTTTGCGGCCTTACCCAGCACCTGTTTACACTTTGACTTTAACTGGTTTGGCGGCGACGGCAACAGCGGCGACGGCGACAGCTTCTGCTCGCTGCTGAAGATGTTTGCTGCCGCTGATCTGCAACTGGCAGCGGCAGCAGCAGCCAGTTTGCTGCGCTCTGCACTTTTGCCGTCTTCACTTTGGCTCATCCAACATAACTGTTCTTGTGGCAAAGCAGGTTTGCGTTTTATCTCCACTCCACACTTGATTTCGGCCGCTCTCGACATGAATGCCGGAGCCGAGCACAGTTTGTGGCGCTACGGGCGCATTGCAACGTACAAACAAACTGCGTACAGGTTTGATTATTTCGCTGATTTATTTTCGTTGCGCATTTTTCGTTCAATTTTTATTTACACTTTTTGTATGCTTACTTGGAATTTGTTCTTGTCCAAAAATGCCGCGCCTTACGTGGAACTTGACGAAAAGTGCACTAAATTTCAAGCGAGCGCTTCAAATTGGTATTTTGAAAGCCAGCAGCTCGACGCTGATAAATGTTTGGCATTTGCAAGAAACTAATTACACGCTTTGACAGTGCAATTTTTCACAAAAAATTGATAAAAATTTGTCAAGAAACGACCACCGGTTGATTGGCAAGATAAGCCATTAGGAAGTGTCTGCGTTAAATGGATTCGTATGGTTGCAAGTGAGCGACCACAACGAATGACAAAAAATTTCGTATGAGATGAAAAGCATCTGACAGATATCGCTTAATATCAGTGTGTCATTTTGACAGTTGGAGTGGTGAAAATAATTGGTTAAAATAAAGAGCGTGATTTAAATTTTTTGATTTTTTTCTGTATTTTTGTGACACAAGTCAAAGCAAAATTGAAATGAAAAAAATTTATAAATTTTGTTTAAGGTGGATCAAACTTCTCGACAAATTAAAAAAAAAAGAAAATTTTACAAAAGTTCAGTGGTTTCTCAAAAAACTGAAAAAGATTGATTAGGTTTTTCAACAGTGAATCAAACTTTTTGATATCTTCATTCAGCGAGATTTTTTTCTCAAAAAAAGACATGCCTCAAACCACTAGGATTTTCTCAAAAACTGAAAAAGATTTATGTAGAAGTGTAGGTATGATAGGTTTTTAACGGTGAATCGAACTCTTTGCCACCTTCATTCGTTTTGATTTTATGATCAAAAAACAAGACATGTCTCAAATCACTGGACTTTTCTACTACATTACTGACAAGAAAGCCCAACAACTGCACAAGTACCGTAATTTTTTTTTAAACTGAGAAAAGATTAATTCAGAAGTGTTGGCATAATAGGTTTTCAACGATGAATCAAACTCTTTGATATCTTCATGCAGTGAGATTTTATGCTCAAAAAACCAATCATGTCTCAAACCACTGGTCTTTTTCACTTCATTACTGACCAGACAGCCCAATAACGGTACTATATTTTGTTTCTCGAAACCTTCTGTGTTGTTTGTGTAAACTTATACACAGATGGAAGAAACCTTAAGCTTTATGCGGATTTCGAACGACATGTTGAGAGCTTTTTATTAAAAAATAGGCAAATTTACCAAAAATTACTGACAAGACAGCCCAATAAAATCACCAGGGTCCAGTTTCTCAAAGTCTTCTGTTTGTGATTGTAAATTTATATACACATGAAGGAAGAAGAAATTATATGGAAACTTCAAACGCCAGGTTGGGAATTTATTCATAGTCAAATTTATCAAAAAGCGAGAGATGACTCAAACCACTCGACTGTTGCCCTGAATTTCTGACAAGACAGCCCAATAAAACTACTAGGGTCTTGTTTCTCGAAGCCTTCTGTGTGTGAGTGTAAAGTTATAGACACATGAAGGAGATTTTGTTTAGATTTCAAACCGGGTTGCGAGCTTTTTCATAGTCAAATTTATCAAAAAGCGAGAGATGACTCAAACCACTCGACTGTTGCCCTGAATTTCTGACAAGAGAGCCCAGTAAACTACTAGGGTCTTGTTTCTCGAAGCCTTCTGTGTGTGAGTGTAAAGTTATACACAGATAGAAGAGATTTTATGCAGATTTCAAACATCAGGCTGGGAGCTTTTTAATGGACAAGTTTACCAAAAAGCAAGACAAGACTCAAACCACTCGACTGTTGCCCTGAATTTCTGACAAAACAGCCCAATAATAACATAGTATCTCAAAAACTATTTTGTGCTTGTAAAGTTATACACAAATGGAGGAAATTTTTTTACCAATTTCGAATGAAAGGGTTTTTCAGAGCTATGCAATTTCCGGAAAAGAAATTTTTTCTATATTTTATTTTTGTTACAATGAAAAATAAAACCTGAGGTTCATCATCAATGCTCTCGTCCGCTTTGTCAATAACTTTTCTAATAAATTTTCAACACTTTCCCAAAAGCAACAATAACCAAACAAACTACATAGTCGATCTCTTCATACAAAAGTGCCCGCCAACTCGAAACTGTTTCATTCCAACAACAAATAACAAGCAAATTAAGCATTGAAACACCAAACGCCTCGACACGCCTCGCCATTATTCTTTGGCATTGTTAAGATGTCGCTTCAGAACCACTTTCCACAGATACAACAACGCACACACAGGAAAAAAGCTTAGACAACATACACAACAACAACAAGCCATATAATATAATAATAACAGCCAAAGCAATACAGGTGCGTGTGTGTGTATGAGTGCCCGTATGTGTTGGTATGTTTTCAACATTTTTACAAGTAAACATCAATAAAGTATTTCATTTCAAGCCGCTTAAGCCGCCTCGGCAGATCTTCTTCGAACTTGTGCAGCGCTCAAGAATTTTCTACAACTATACATTGTTGTTGTTGTTGTTGTTGTCTGTATAGTAGCGTCTTTAGTGCAAGTTCTGTTGCTTTGGTGTTGCTGGTTTGTTTGCGGGTATGCAGTTTGTGGCATCGGTGTTGGAACCTGTTGCCATGACTTGTTCGAGTTGTTTACTGTGAACCTACACGATTTATTAGCATGTGCGGCTTTATGCTCGTTCCGTACAGACTTTTCTGTCAGTTGGTGTAGTTGTTGTTATTGTATTCTTGTTGCCACTATCGATGCGGCATTCATGTGTGCAACCAAAGTTGAATAATTACTTCATTTTCAAAGTTCAAGCGGGTGGCGCAAAAAGTTGCTAGTAAATGTATATATTTTTTTAAATTATTTTTAGTTTTGCACTTCATGCCAAAGTTGTTGCTGACTTTTGCAATGGCTTCATTGTGCTCATTGATTAAGAAAAAAATCGAAAAGGTCTGCTCGTCTGGGCTGTGAAATTCAATAACTCGAATTAAGTTTCCATGTGGCATCACGTTTAGTTTAATTGCCATTGCCATTATCGTTGTTGTTTTTGTACAAACAACTCTCTTTTCATAATGCCGCTGATATCTGATATACAATTTGGCATATTTAAGTGTTCAGGTGCCGCCTTCACTGCAATGCGCCGTTTAGCTTAACTGCTCAGCTCAAAAGCGGCTTGAAGCCACAGCAGCACTTGAGTAGCGCACCAACCAGACGCAACAGAGTAACGTCTATCTGTCTGTCGGTCTGTCTATCTGTTCATACATCCGTCTGTTTGTTCGTTTGTTCATTGCTGCTTCATGCGTTTGCTTGACTTGCGGCACGTTCGGCCGCGCTACTGCACATTAATTCTTATCACGTCCGCTCAATACGATATAATAACGCCTTCTTTTTCTACAACAACAACAATTAAATTACAAGCACCAAACATTCACAATAGCGGCAATTTCGTAGGCCCAGTTTGCTTTGCATTGTTCACTAATTGCCGCTTGCGATTTGGTTTTTCTGAACATTGCCGGTTCTGCTAGTTTTTTTTGGTATGCGAAGCCAGCTGTTTAACTATTTGTTGTTGTTATTGTGCTTTGGGCTTTTTAAGCCAAAATGCTAATATGGTTTGATTCTTTTACAATATGGTTTGATTCTTTTACAATATGGTTTGATTCTTTTACAAAAAGTTTGTGTGCGTTTTCCATATAAAAAATATTTTTATAAATTTTTAATTCATGCGGGCGCTTACATATTTTTTTAGTAGTGATTCCAAGTTTGTCATATAAATCTTTAAAAAATATTTTTTTTATTGAATATATTTCAAGATTTTGATGTTGCATTTTATTATTAAGATTGCTTTCAATTTTATTAAAAGATTTGTACGAAAAAAGATAGAAGAGAAAGAGACTTTTGGTCTCAAAACTAATCAAATATTTATTTATAAAACATGACAGGACAAGTTGCTAGTGACCAGTGGTTTTTCTGAACATTGCCGATTCTGCTGGTTTCTTTTGGTATGCGAAGCCAGCTGTTTAACTATTTGTTGTTGTTATTGTGCTTTTGGCTTTTTAGTCCAAAATGTTAATATGGTTTGATTCTTTTACAAAAAATGTGTGTACGTTTTCCGTATAAAAAATATTTTTATAAATTTTTAATTCATGCGGGCGCTTACATATTTTTTTAGTAGTGATTCCAAGTTTGTCATATAAATCTTTAAGAAATATTTTTTATTGAATATATTTCAAGATTTTGATTTTATTATTAAGATTGCTTTCAATTTTATTGGAAGATTTGAACGAAAAAATAGAGAAGAGAAAGGGACTTTTGGTCTCAAGCTTTACGAGGTTTATGAAGTTATAAACAAAAACGAATCAAATATTTATTTATAAAACATGACAGGACAAGTTGCTAGTGACCAGTGGTGCACACAGGGGAGTTCTGGGGGTTTAAAAGCCCTCAAGTCTCTCATTGTTACAAAAATTCTCAATGGCAAATATGGTTTTAAACAGTATTGGGCCCAAAAGTAGAGGACGATAGACGCCCCAAATGAAATGTTGTGTACGCCACTGCTGGTGACCCATTGTCCACCATATGGAGACCACTTAACTTGGACTAGTACACTCGAGTTATTGCGCGCTTAGTGTTATTTGAAACTCCAATTTTTGACTTGATGGACTTTGAATTTCGTAAAATTTTATTTTTTATTTTTGTAGAATAGTCCAAAGGAAATTGAACTAATATATTAGAGGATAACCATTTACCGTTCAGGCCTATGACTTTACTGTGAGTTGTTCCTATCTTTGAAGATTGTGGCTAGTTTCCTCATTAAAAAGGCGATTTTGAAAGCCGAGGGTCTTTAAAACGCCCATTTCTTGACTTTCGTTTTTGCAATTTGAATCAAATCTGTTAAATCTGAAAGCCTGTTTCAGATATGAATCTTTTCACGTCTTAGATTGTGTGATATGATTTTGTACTTTCTGACAAAATCTAATTAAGAAGGAATCTTATTGCTTTCCGAAGCATCAAATCCAGAGAAAAACTTCCAAATTTTAACCAAAAACTAGTCTCTAAGATTGCCTTTCTATATGAACAGATTTTGACCTTTTGGGTCTAAAATAATCTCTTGAAAATTACAACTTTCTCAATATTTTTAAGTATCGTGTCACTTTCGCTTTTTTAAGTGTGTTTTCGTTCCATTAGTTGAAAAGTTCAAAATACTAAAATGAACTAAGATCACAGTTGCACTAATTTATTCAAAAAAGACCTCACACAGCGGCCAATTCATATTTAATCGTCTCTTGTCCACTACGACACTAACCCACTGACCTCTATTAGCCTCAAACAAATTTGCTACAATTGTGATTGAGTGCTCAACAGCTGTCACTACGGTTCACCGAATTATCAGCGTCACTGTGTCACTTAAAACGTGTTCACGCATGCGTGAAACGTGCATTGACATTCGACAAGTTTCTCAAAATTCGTCCAACAATAAACATGAATTCAAAAAAATCACAATAACAAATTCATCTGTCACTTTAATGACATTCATTATAATGAGATTAAGTTTACCTTGTACGACAGCTGTTGACTGCTACTGACAGCCTTTGTTGTTGTTGTTGCTTTGTTAGTGTTGCTCGCAGCCTTCAGAGAAAGTCTTGTCGTTGTTAACTGCAAAGATCAGAGCAGAGATAATAAAAAGTAAATTAGTTATTAAGTATGGTTGCTTTTGAGTTTCATATGTTTACGTTTTTTGTTTCATATTAAAGAAGAGCATGTTTCGAATGTAGTGCGAAATGTTTGCACATTTTCTAATGTGTATGTCATAGGACTAAGTGTCGATTGTATTTGTTTCTTTTTTGTAAATTTTCTCACAAATTCTATGAAATCAATTAATTTGTTTTTTTAATATTCACAATTTTAATGTTCCTTATGGGATCAAACGTTTCGGTAGCAAAATTGCATTTATAAACGTCCTCACTTGCAAAAAGTTTCATCAAATTGTCATAAATTTCCATAATAATACAAAAATTTCATCAATTATAAAAATCCTCTGAAGTCCCCAAAGATACAACAACAGAAAACTAAAATTTCCTAAAATTTTTTCTAAGCAATTTTTCCTCTTAAAAATTCTTCTAAATGTAGGGGAAATCTCCTCATCTGAGAAAGGAGGAAGGCAGTCAATGACTATGGCAGATCTCGGGAAGACTTACGACAGACAACAGACATAAAAAACAGACATGAACTTTAGAGACACGAAAAAGAAAGGAAGTCAATGACTATGGGAGATCCAATAGATCAATGACTATGGAAAGATAGACAGACATGTAGTTGTTGAGTCTCTTAAATGAAATTGAACTTAGGCCAAATTAGGCCCTTTGTGAGGCCACTGGATCACTAGCCCCTTCGAGTTAGTAGTTCTTAAGGCATTCTGAACAGTTTATGAAGCGTTTTAGGCTATTAGTGTCAGCTTTGGCAGAAATCTTCTTCACTAGTCTTCTAGTATGGCCACCAAGGATTCAGTGACCAGTGAGTTACCCAACAACAACCCTGATAGTGCCCTTTTGAGGTTTGGTAGACTTCTGGTGCGCTTCCAGCCCAGTTGTGGTAAGATCTATTGCGCTGTTATGCCTCTCTCAGAGCCCTTCCAGGCAATGTGGGGGGCTTTTGACACAGCTTTTTCTATCGCCTCGTACTTAGCAGCCAGCGAATTCTTAGCACAACTCCTCAGCTGTGCCTAGTCTGGCCCGTTCGTGTGCCCTACAGTTGCCTGGGATGTCTTTGACCTGTCAGACAAATTAGGGGCTCCTGGGGTCTTCTAGTTACATCCACTTATCTAATATAGACATTTTGGCCTCAGCTGCTCAGGGTATTTAATATCCGTTAGATCAAATTAAGACCTTAGCTAAAAATCTGATAGACGATCTTTTGCACTGTCCAAGGTGCAGTGATAAGAAGCAGACGCAGACTACTCCAAAGCTTCTCTACACACGATCTACACTAACCGTGGAGGCAAGGTTCACCTAGGTTTTTAATTTTTTCGATGTTTAAGAGAAGTTTTCCGAAGCGTCGGTCATCAACTTTTTAAACAAATTCAACTGATTTCACTCACAAAGAAAAAGAAAGACTGAACGTAAAATTTGTACAGACCCTCCATAGCAGCGCTGAGGTATCTAAACAAGTGTCGTTTTATTTAGTTTCCTTGAGTGGTTATAAATTGCGCTACAATAAACTGAAGTCTGCGTCCATTAAAATCGCAAAGGACATCCAAGACGCAATGGACATGCAAACTGCGACTACCCAATAAATATTTTTGTACATTGTTCTTGTTGTTGTATTACATTGGTGCTTTTATCATATTGTTGTTGCTTTTGTTGGTTTTGTATTTCTTGCTGTCGTCGCTATTCGAACTCTTAACATGTCCGGTGTCGTGGCCCAAATGCATAAATATCCAAAGCTGTCACATTAAATGGCTGAACGTACGCTAATTCCCATAAAATGACATTTTAATTCAGGCACCGGAATCGCCGTCTCGCGTCTAATTGAAATTATCGAAAAGGCAGCACATAAATAAACGGCCAGCTGTGGCTGCGTCAAACGAGATAATCGAATGGAATAGAGACGCCAGGCTTTTGAATGCGGCGGCAGCACGCGACTTTGTAGCAAGTTCGAAGCAAGTAACGAAACAAAAAATTAAAAACTGCGTTAAGTCGCAAGCTAACCGCACCATTCAAATCAAAGCAAATCAAATCAAATGCAGCCAAATGAGAAAAAGCAATGGCCTGACGTGGCGGGCAGCAGAGATTATTTGAGCTCGCGCGCTGATGCCACAATCGCACCGGCAGCCGCCTAATGTATGCCGCATGCAACAGGTTGAATAACGCATAATAAAAATGCAAATATTTACTGTAAAGTGTGCTGCACGTCGCCACGATGCGTGTTTATTTTTAGAAAATGAGATTTCCACGTCTCGCCACTTTTCATTCAGGCAGCGTGTAAATGTGACAGCAGCAGCCACAGTCGCGAAGCGGCAGCTGAACGTGGCTGCCCACATTTAAGTGGCCGATAATGCACATCCTTGTCTACGGTTGTGAGTGGTGTTTCGCGTAGTGTTAATTAGAAAATGTTGCTCTCGAGCGGCATTCACCTTACGAGGTGGCAATCGAGCAGAATAGAACGTTGTAATGTGTGTTGGAAAATGAGATTTTAACAGTGTGGCATCACTGGCAATGTGGCTAATAAATCACCTAATTTTTATGTATTTTTAAAAAGGACTATGAAAACATTGTATCCTGTTTAAAAGGACTTACAATTTACTAGAAGGTCTTACGAGGCTTGATTCATAGAATCTGATAAAACTGTCATCAATGAACGGTTTTTGAGATTAGTTACCATAAATTGTATTAAATTTAAGCCACAGAAAGTACCAATACTACCACAAATACCACTTTTTTGCCTAATGGGTGACACTCTCACTTTGTTATTATTTTAGATCATCAATCCGTTGGTAACTCCCTAAATACTCAGATTCCTCTTTAACCCTTTCGACCCCGAATTTTACCCTGTGCCTCGATATTACTTTTTGGTATTTAAATCATGAAACACTTCCCTAAGTGTGCACACGACATTTGAAGTCGCCACGCCTCTTTGTTAGAATTCTAGAGCTAGTTTACTTTTGAACAATTTTAGCTTAAAACGGGTTAAATAAATTTTGTATCAATATTTTTTAATTACAGAAAAATTATTTAATATTTATGGAAAAATACAAAATTATCACTTTTTGATTTTATTTAACCATTATTAAAGAAACATGGTTTTGATCAAACGCGCCCAATTCGTAGACTACAATTAGAACACAAACTTTCTCTGATATCGCTGCAAATTATTGGAAATAATTTTGAGGATAACAGTAAAATATTTGTAATTTGCTTTCAATTTACTTCTAAATATATTAATTGTTGATGCCTACTTAAATTAAACCAATAAATCAATCGTAGCTTTTGCTATAAATTTATTTATTAACAATTGTTTCATAAGGTACAGGTTTCTGTAAGGTTGTGAATACTTTAGACTGAATAAACAAATAAATCAAATAGGTGAAGTTGCTCTCAGGCAATTTTGGGGTCGAAAGGGTTAAGTAACTTTTACTTTAACTAAATCTAAACTAAGCTAATAGTATCCATAGTAACTCTTAGAAAATCTACTTAAAACCTAAAATTGTTCCTATTTCTTGAAAAATTCACAAGTTTTTATGAAAAGATCCAAAATCCCCAAAGATCAAAGCACAAACTCAAGAAAATCTTAGTTGAAACGACATGTAATACGTGTAGCTCTCAAATGTTAGAAAATCTCATAAACTTTTTAAAAGTTGAGTCTCCGAAAATCTATTTAAAACCTAAAATTTTACCGATCTCTTGAAAAACTCACAAGTTTTTCATGAAAAAACCCAAAATCCCCAAAGATCAAAGCACAAACTCAAGAAAATCCTAGTTGAAACGACATGTAATATGAGTAGCTTTCAAATGTTAGAAAATCTCAAAAGCTTTTGGAAAATGAAATCTCTGAAAATCGACTGAAAACCTAAAATTTTTCCTATCTCTTGAAAAATTCAAAAGTTTTTCATGAAAAGACCCAAAATCCCCAAAGATCAAAGCGCAAACTCAAGAAAATCTTATTTGAAGCGACATGTTATACGAGTAGCTCTCAAATGTTAGAAGATCTCATGAACCTTTGAAAAATTATATTTCCGAAAATCTATACAAAATCTAAAATTGTTCCCATCTCTTGAAAAAACTCACAAGTTTTTCAGAAAAGGGCTCAAAATCCCCACAGATCAAAAAAACTGTGCAAACTCAAAAAAAATTGGGTTGAAACCACCTGTAATATGAGTAGCTTTCAGATGTTAGAACATCTCATAAGATTTTCGAAAATGAAATCTTTAAAAATATACTTTAAACCTAAAATTGTTCCTATCTCCTAAAAACACTCAGAAGTTTTTCAGAAAAGGGCTCAAAATCGCACAAAAATCAAAGTGGAAATTCAAAAAAATCTTAGCTGAAACGACATGTAATACGAGTATCTTTCTTAGAAGAGATCATGAACTTTTCAAAAATTAACCTAATGTTTGGAAGTGCCACTGGAAATTTTTCCTAAATGACATCATGTTTTTCACAATGATCCCAATATTTATAGCGTCGTTTTTCGTCCGAAGACATATTGCATTGTCTTAGCCCAGAAAATACACCTTCACCTTGGACTTTTTTTTACATTTCTTACCTGTCAGTTATTAACCAAAATGACTTGGTTTGGTTCATTAAGATATCCAACATGTTTCCCTTTTACTTTTAAAGCGGTGCAGAGCTTCTTCAGTTCTTTCTCTAATATCCAAATGGTCCCCCTTAATGGTCACAAATTGTGAATATCTCTGTTTCTAATGTTTTATCCTTTGAGAAGCATAGCTTTAGTAGTTTAAGTTGGTGTTTGGAATCATTGTTCGCTTAATTTGTTTCTATGATATCCTAAAGGTCCCGTGAGCTATCTTTGTTAAGTTTGTACTTAAACAACTTAGTTGTCACAAAGTGTGAAAACCTTCGTTATTGATGTTTTTGCTCGCTGTGTTTATTCTTTTGGGAAGCATAGCTTTAGTAGTTGATGCCTCGAATAATTTTACGATTTAAACTTTTCATTCGTTCAAGTGAGGTCGGGTTCAATGAAAAATCCAACTCTCTTTTTCTTTTACACTTGAAGCGGTGCATAGTTTTTTTCATTCTTTTAGATCCGAAGAGGTCAACTATGAACTGAGTGAGATCTTTTAAAGTTATTACCCTAAGTTGTCTACGGTAAAACTTACTTTGAAAACTTAGTTGTCACAATTTGTGAATACCGCTGTGTTTCGTCCTTTGTGACGCGTAGGTTCAGTAGTTTGAGTTGGTGCCTCGAATAATTTCGAAAATAAAGTAACTTGGTCTGGTTCAATAAAGAATCCAACCGGTTTATCTTTTTCATTCTTACTCCTAGATCCGAATAGGTCAAAGTTCTAAGTGAGCTCTTTTTAAAAATCCAACTGGTTTCTCTTTCACACTTGAAGCGGTGCATAGTTTCTGCCATTATTTTAGATTCGAATAGGTCAAATATGAACTTAGTGAGACCTTTTACATTTTTTTACCCTGAGTTGTCTATGGTAAGTTTGTACTTCGAAAGCTTAGTTGTCACAAATTGTGAATACCTCTCTTTCTGGAATTTCTGCTGGCTATTTTGTTCTTTGTGAGCTTAGGTTCAGTAGTTTGAATTGATGCTTCCACTAAATAAAAATAAATAAAAATAAATAATAAATAAAAATAAATAAATGTATTCACTCGTCTCAGTTAAACTGTTAAACCAATGAAAGCCCTTCAACATCAATAAAGTGGCCAAAATTTTGATGGAGTTTTATTTTATTTATTTATTTATAAGAAGGTGGATTTCCTTCAGCGTGTTTAAGTTTCACAATTTGATGAAATTTTTGGGAATTTGTCTATACCAACTTTCCGCACTCGAGTTCATTGCACGCTGCCAACTTTAGTTAGCCATGGGTTGGCATTCCTAATAGCTCGAAGGCGTATCGGTGCGAATTTGCTTCATTTGTGGTTTCTGTGAATCGAGTGCAAAATGTATTGTGTAGAGTCGGTGTTATGTGGCCCGAACGTGCCAGCCGCTATTAGAAGCCATTAACATGGCACTGCCAAATTCCGATTGCGTAAACTTCAATTTGTGGTTTTGAGGAAAAAAATACAGAATTTTTCCAAAGCGTTTGCTAGTTGATAAATAATTCATGTAGCGAAATGTGCTGCAAAGTTTTATTGATGCGTTTTAGCTGATAAAATTCGAGTGTTTTTAATGCTAAATTTATGAGGTTTTTATTTAAAAGCAGAGCACGTGTTGTGCAGAATTTCATCAACTGTTGATTATCAGTGAACTTGAGTGAATCGTTGTGATGAATGCGTGAATGATTGGGTATTTCACATATTATCGAATCTTTTCATATCGATGATAAAAAGACAAATTTGTAGCACTAATCGACTGTCAAGATATAAGAATTGATATGAATTGCTGATCTCTAATTCGCAGGTAGCAGTATGAGTATTTTTAAGTACTCAGTATGCATACTTAATAACAACTTTTATTGAAAAAGTATCACAATTCAATTACCACACAGTTTTCAATCAACAAACGAAGACAGCTCAATGGAATTTCGCCACTGTTGCATTTCATTCTCAAGTAATAATTGCTGCTTTTCCTCCTGGAATTTAATCCCACTAACCCCATTAACCGCACTTTTATGAGTAGAACACAAAACAACAACAACAAAATTTTATTAAAAAGATTTTCACTTTTTACTGAAACCAAACAATTAGACGTGGCGTTCAGAACATTGCGAATTGTTTTCCCAGCCAACACTTGAAGTTTTTATCATCTTTCAATTTACCCAAAACCATAAAAGCAAAAATTTATGTTTATAGCCGACGGCTTATTACTTCAGTTCAGAGTAAAAACTGCTGCAAGCCGTTTAATTGCTAATAAATCAAAATGCCAAGTTTTTATTTTATATCAATTAATTTTTTATTCGTACCCAAAGACAAAACGCAGTTGCAGAAGGCAAATTGTAAAACAAAACTAAAAAAATGTAGAAAGAAAAAAAAGGTTTCACAATTTTATGCCTTAATTTTCTTTCCATTGGCAAAATTTCTTCTACCCAAACAGAAAATAACAAAAATAACAAAGCCACAGCAACCAGCAGAAGTGAACGAAACTAGCAAAGTCGTTATTGCTGAATGGAACGCACATAAGTCACACACACACACACACACACACACATATATACGCAGCCATAATCATGAAGTTGCAGCCACACACTCGGCGCTGCAGTCTGCTGGCGCTTTGTACGCGCACAACGAGCGACAGCTGAATGCAGCTAACGGATTATGCAGCGTGCGCGTAGATTCATTCATAACGTCTTCATTTTTGTTGTTGTTGTTGGCTGTCTCTGTGTGTGTGTGTGTGTTGATGATGAGTTGCATTGCCACACTGCTGCATGCTGCCACACTACGAAGTGGCAATAATTTATGCCACAGCGAAAAAATTCCACTTAAAAACAAAAACACAAATTGTTTTCTCTGTATGTGTGAGTGCTTGTGTGTGTGAATGCGCATGAAAAGACTTGCAGGCAATAGGGGGAAAAATATAAATGATTGCATCTAAAAGGTGGCCAAGCATTGGCCTGCCAGCAACCGTCATCTACAACAGCTAAACTTAACAACAACAACAACAACAACAACAATAACATTAACTATGCAGAAGACAAGTTGGCATCATTGCCTTCACACTTCGACATCCCACTGTGCGTGGCGGCTGCTTTCGGCCCCTTAAGATGCCAGCAACCTTAGCCTTTGCCGTTTCGAACGCACTTTCTGCATACTTTGTTGTTATTGTTTTTGTATTTGTGTCGATAAATGTTGGTAACTTGTCTGCGTTGAATTTGATTATGTGACCCTATGCGTTTTGCTAGTGGCCCGAGGGCTTTGGGAACACGACCCAGACATAAGTTTGAGTAAAATTTTCGCTGATTCGTTTGAACACATAGAACACGACTTTGTCGTCTTCAATGTTTGTTTATTGTAAAAAAGTGTAAAACCATTAAAAAATCGATTTAGCAATGTTGAGGCTTTCGTTCACTTGTCGTTGGTTGTTCGTTTGAAGCTGTTCGCTGATTTATAATAAGATTTAGATGTATTTAGTTTCATATAGTTTGTGGTTGGTAAGACTAAAGCTTTCGCTTGAGGGAAATTTGTTTTCTACTGGATTATTCTCACAATGCCTTCGAGTGGAATTACGGCCTTCGAATGGATCATTACTGCAACTCATAAACAGATCGCCAAATTATTTAGCTAAGAAGAAGAGGGATATATATATGTCTGGACTAAAGGCAGACATTTTTTATTTCATATTAGGTCAGGTTAGGTTCTGGGTTCTTAGGAACACAGTGAAGCTCAAAGAGGTGAATGATCTTTGGTCCAGTGTTGCCAGAATATTTCCTCCTAGATTTAGGCGATTCATGGCCTTTTAGGAGAATTTTTAGAAGGAAGAATAGTTCAAAAGAAAATTTAGGGGATTAATATTTTATGAAAAAGTTTACAAAAGCAATTTGGATAGTAAAATATTTGACTTCATTACATGCACTGAACTCTTGAATATTGAAAGTTAAAGTGTCTAATTTAATTTAATTAAATTTTATGCTTCAAAGTGTATAATTTATGCAATGAACGAAGGAAGTTTACAGAAGCGAATTTCATACCGATCTAATTTTTTACATGTTTTATTTATGTTAAGTTTTTGTTTAGCTGAATGAATATATTTTTATTTTTTCTTTATTCCTTAGTTTATAATAAACAAAATTATGAAAAAAAAATTTTGGAGATTTGTTACATTATTGAGGGGAAATTCCAGCTTTTCTTCCTTTCAGATTTAGGAGAAAGTCATTTCAGGAATCTGGAAACACTGCTTTATTCCTTAGTTTATAATAAAAAAAATTATTAAAAAAAGTTTAAGGAGATTTGCGACAATTTTGAGGGGAAATTCCAGCTTTTCTTCCTTTCAGATTTAGGAGAAAATCATTTCAGGAATATGGCAACACTGCTTTATTCCATAGTTTATAATAAAAAAAATTATTAAAAAAAGTTTAAGGAGATTTGCTACAATTTTGAGGGGAAATTCCAGCTTTTCTTCCTTTCAGATTTAGGAGAAAGTCATTTCAGGAATCTGGCAACACTGCTTTGCTTTGCCTCTTTATTGGATTAAGAGGCAGCTTGGCCAGATTTCTGAAGAAGCTTCAAAAAATCAGCCATACGAGGTTACTTAGGTTATTCGGTATTTATGGATTTTAAAACTTTGATGGCCCCTCATAATAATTTGAAGTATTCAGTTTTGAAGTATACATGAAGTACATATAACTGACACTACGTACCTGTGGACACTAGAGGCATGGTTCCAAAGCTCATCTTGTGTCTGTTTAAAACCAGATGGAAATTTCTCTACCATACTTTGAATCTGTACCATACATAAGGAACTTTCCATGGGCAGCTATTTTTCTCTCCAAAATTTATTTGTATGGCATGGAACCACTGTGGCTCGGCGACGAACGAGTTGATACCAAATAGTTTATTAGTCTTTTGAAAAATGTCAATAAACTATTCTTAGTTTTTATCCTGAAAGTTGTCTTAACTTTTGAAATTAACTCAACGGTATAAAAGAACTTAATACTCTCTTTAACTCTATAAATAGATCCATTCGAAGCGCCTTCAAGTAAAAAGATTGCTGCCGTTTGGGTTCTCAACATTTGCACCACGCACACTTCACTCGCCTTATTTCAGTTATTTGCCAAAATCCACATCACATTTTTAATGTTCTTTAAATTTTTTCGGGTTTTCATCTTTTCTTTCCAATTTTGTCATTGAAGTAATGACAGGTTTCCTTGTCGGCGCGGTTTGAGTCATCTGTCTCTGTTTGTGGCTTTGCTCGACTGAGCGTTTAATTCGTTTACAGTTGGCGGAAAAAAGCATCGTGAGAAAAGTGGCAAGGAATTTTCATTGTTTCTGCGCTACACAAGTCCGTCAGCTAGCGACAACGTCAGAACAACAAAAGCAAAAAATTACAGAAAAACTGGCACAGCAACCAGCAAAAGTTGGTTGGTTAGCGATTCTTATCAATCGAGAAACACACAGCGACTGCTGTTGTGATTCGAAGAGAAAGCTTCGCCCCACAGATACCATCGACCGTTTTGGGCAACTTATCAAATGTGGTCAGTGGGCAAACGTTGTGCGGAAGAATCGGACCTTGTTCGGCGGTGACTATTACATATCGTTATTTGGTGCGGCATTGATGCGGTGATTCTAGTTCACTAAAAATTTGAGAGCGTTTAAATTTAAAGACGTAAAGTCCATCTTTAATGTGATTTTAATGTGTATTATTGATGAGTTTCCGAAAATTGTAATTGATTACAGTAAAATTTGTTGAACTTGAGCAATTTGAACTTGTTGGCTCAAACAGGTAGAAATAATCACACCCAAACCATAGGTTCACTCAATTGGAGTCAGGTATCACATCCATAAAAATTTTCTATATGAAAAGTTTACACTAGCTGGAAAATATTTGTGTTCAACCTAAACTGTAATGCTTGAACCAGGTCGCTATTACATTCAGTGTTTAGTTTGACAATTTGGAAACTATGTAATGTTCAGCTGTAATATTTACCCAGAGCCGATACCCTAAAATGTTCCTAAGTAAGTACGTAAGTAAGTAAGTACTATATACAGTACATGCAATATATCTGGGTCAAGAAATTCTCTGGGTGAGGTTATTTTCTTGAAATCAGAAGAAGATTCATCTAGTTTATCGATCCAGCCTTTCTTCCTCGTAACCTCAACCCTTTTGAATAATCTGAGATGAAAATCTAAGATATTCAAACGTAGTCATGGACCTTCTTCTTGATGACTTTATACTGGGGGCGGACCTACAGTTTAACGCAGAATCTGAACGGCGGTTGGCAGTTTTTCTTTCACACTTGGCGATAGAAGCGGACTAGCGTTTCACCCACCCGAGTTAGGTTTCGAACCTAGGGCCTCTGGTATGAGAAGCCAGTGCGCTACCCACTGGAATATCGAGGCCTGCATATACCTCGTCATACTTTTGATTAAATCTTCTCATATTTTTGGTAGAATATCGTAGACTTTACGTTCATTTTTTATAGTTCAAGGAGCCTACTACAAAATGGGAACAGTTCAAGGTTTCTGGAGCGATTTGTTTGGGAGCTAAATCTATTTAAAAGATACCATAACTATTTCCTAGTCTAGCCTGGACTAGTCTGGACACTTGCTAGAAGCCTTTTCTATAGCAAAGTTTATTCATCTATCCAGAGATGTCTCAGTTCTTAAATCAGTTTCATATAAATTGAATGAAGCAGTGGAGATTTTCCTTACACTTAACTACCAAACCATAATCCAGTCCTATTAAAGTCCAAAGGTATAGAAAACCCTCCGAAAAATATTCTTCCATTCTCATTCGCAAATTTCGCCATGACTGCCTCATGGATGCCAACTACTTATTTCTTACTGGTGTTTTTACAAGTAAAACCCCGGTTCGTATGTGTGTTTGTGTGTATGTATGTACGTGTTCCCATGTTGGGTGTCTTGTGTGTTTGCGAAATCAATTGCGCACTTCGTCAATGTCGACGCGCCATCGTATGCGATAATCGTTGACCCAATTTTCGTCGCTACAGCGCGTCGCCCCAAACGCGTTGCTTTTGTTGGCGCTCGTCGAACGTGCGACCGCCGCACAAACGCACAACGATGCGAACAGTCGGACTGTGCGTCCGTCTGTTGGCCATTTCTGCAGAATCTGCAACCGGCAATGCGTCGTAAGCGTCGAAAGCGGCCCGGTGCGCCTCTTCTAAGTGTCGAAGTGTGCTCATAAATAATGTTTGCTTCCTCCATCTTTGTTGTTGTTATGTTTGTTGTTCATGTTTTGTGTGTGTGTGTGTGAGTTTTTGGATAAACATTTGATGCTGGTGATGCGTTTGAAACGTTGTTGTTGTAGGTTTTTTTGTTGTTGAATTGCAGCATTGCGGCGATGTTGTTGGCAGTTGTAAGCGGCTTGTTTGGCGCATTCGACTGAATCGCATTATCAGCGTGAAAACATCACTGCGGTAGGCCGCAACCCAAAAACAACAACAACAACATTAACAACAACAGTAACAAATTACAACCGAGCAAATAAACATTGATGTTTCGTAAGAAAGCCAAAAAAAAAACCAAATACAAAACACGAATTGGAATTATTTAGCCAAAGAACGTCAGAGACTCTCCTAACGAGTTTTTGGTGAACTTTATTGAGAATGTGTGTTTATAGTGTTGTTGTCTTTTTGTCGATGTTTTCCACAAACTCGACTCGTCGTCTCAAGTTTAATGAGTTTCAGTTTGTTTCTGCTCCGCTAAACACGACTCTCCGAATGGCTTCTTTGCGGCATTTAATTCTGTTCAAAGCTGCTGACCACTTTTGAAAAGCTGTTAAAGTAATTGATTTTTAATGCAATTTTATGACCGTTGTTAATGCGATTTATGTGCATTGACGGCTTAAATGCGCAATGCTCATACAAAAAAAAAAACATCATTTCCTCGCGCTAAGGTGAGAATATTTTCAACAACTGCAGTGAATGAAATATGTGTTGCAATTGAATGATGTGGCGGCTATGCGAAGAAATCATTTAAGATCTGAAAGACCACAGATCTCATAGGTCAGTGTTCATCTTTCATGAGAACAGAAGAACCAAAACTTCTAGATTCCCCTTTCTTTATGAGTTGATTCATTGCATTGGCAGTGAGATCATCTAACTTCGATAGTTAACTTCGTGAAATGGAGAACATTTTTGTGAGATATGTATTAACTTCAAGATATATCAGATCAGGATCCAGATATCAGCATTCTTTTTATAATGTTTGTAGCTCTCATAGCCATAAATGCAACCTATGCACAATCAGCCAAAAACTGCACTTAAGGCTGGTTTGACTTTACTTGACTAACTTTCGCGTTTACCTTAAACTTTACTTTGACTTTGATCTTATAGGCAACCTAATGAAATCTTTTAAGATTAGTAAAATAGTGGGAGCGAATTTGTAATATGGAATCTGCCAGTATTTTCCCCTTCTCTACCTTTTCCTGAGATTCAGTTGAAGCCACTAGTTTTAAAGTTTCAATCATTTGGATCTTTTCCAAAAAGATGTCATTCGCAATTTAAAGAACTTAGAGCATATTTTCATAACCTTGTGAGTTTTGCTAAAAGATGGAACCTAGCTTTGTCCCCCAATTTCGTAAAAAACATAATTCCCTTAGAACTGCTCGCTTTGGTCCCAATTTCATAAAAACGTGATTCCACATTTTACAGTTCATGGGTTTTGATGCAAGTTGGAGTTTCTTATAACCCTTGAATTGTTCGCTTCAAAGCCCTTAGAATTGCTCGCTTTAATCTCAATTCTATAGAAATCATAATTCCAATAAAATTGTCTATGGTTGTCAATGGGTTCTCGAAGTCTTTTAACCCACATTTTACAGTTCGTGGGATCTAATGCAAGTTGGAGTTTCTTATAGACCCTTGAATTGCTCGCTTCAAAGCCCTTAGAATTGCTCGCTTTAATCTCAATTTTATAGAAACCTAATTCCAATGAAATTTTTTAAGGTTTCCAGTGGGTTCTCGAAGACTTTTAACCCACTTTTTACACTTCATGGGAGGAAATGCAAGTTCAATTTTCCTTTAGACCCTTGAATTGCTCGCTTGGAAGCCTTTAGAATTGCTCACTTTTGTCCCAATTTTATAGTCATGATTCAATATAGATTTTTTAAGGTTACCAATGGGTTCTCGAAGACTTTTAACCCACATTTTACTGTTCATGGAACCTAATTCCAGAATGGAGTTTCTTATAGACCCTTGAATTGCTTGATTGACTTGATTTTATTGAAAGTAAGACCTTAAATTCCACATAAGTGTACATAGGTGTGGAATTTGCGACTTCGCTGCTTACGAAGTAGTTTAAGCTATCTAAGGTCAACCCTTGTGGACGGTCTCCCTCCTTCTTTTGAATTACAGATAGTTTTTTTGCGAGTAGAGATTTTTTGACGAATGATCCATATGATGTTTCCTTTCTCTTTCCATAGGACCTTCCTTCCCTTTCCTTAGCCCAGCCTTCAAAAACACATCCTCCGGCTCTCATCAAAGTATCCTTGTTTCTACCGGAATTTGAAACCGAGTTGTATCAGATGATTGATTGAAGCCAACCAGAAGACCACAGAATATTTGGTTTTATTCTTGAGAAACTGTTTTAAGCGCACTAAAGTCAGTCTTTCTCACGCCTGCTACCGTTTCCAATCCATTCAAATGATTTGCCGTACAATTTCTGTTTTCATACATCAGCGGTTTTTTGGCAATCTTCAAATGTCTCCGCTTAATTTGGCAGCACATGTGAACCGACTCTAGTCGACAATGTACAACTCGGTTACGGCCGCACAGCATTAAATCAAAGCAGCGCTGACACGTTATTCGCGCTTGTGCGCTTCCAGTCGGCGGCGGCCCAGTGTCAGTTTCGTGGACCGTGCCGGGGCTGACTTTAATTTTGTGGCTTTCATTACTGCATTCCTAATTAAGTCATGAATTGCTGCATTTTCGTCGGCTGCGCCGGCGAGCGGCAGCCAGGCGAGGCGACATCGGCCGACAGCGGCTGAACACGGCCGCAAGAGCGAAGCCAGAAAGGAAGGCACGATTTTGCTGCACTTTGTGCAGAGCAAACGTTGCTGCGGCGGCAGTCAGTCAGTCAGCGGCAGAACCGGCAAAGCATTTTCCAGTTAGCCGTAAACGTCATGGGAAAGTAATGTTGCGCGGCGCGCGAATGCCACATATACCATTCGGGTTTTGTTGTTTTGAGGTCATTTGCATAAATCCTGCCAATCGGCAGACGGACGCGTTGTGTTGTGTTGTGGGAGACGACGCACAATGGGGTAAACATGTCAAAAACCCGCGCATTACGGCTAATCTTAAAGTTACGGGCCTAACTTTTTTTTTGGTTGTTTCGTAATCTGCATGCATCTAGCAATCAGAAAACGCTTTTTGCATGTAAATTGAATTAAAACTGCCTGCTATATAGCCATTCAAAGTTGTGTGTTTTTATACTCAATTTCATTTTGTCGACGCAACTTTTTTGATGGGTGTGCTAAAATCTCGATAAAATCGTTGTTTATAAATATAATCAAATAATTTTTAGTACGTATAATAAGCATGTTCCTATAATTAATTCGACATATAATTATTTTACATGACACATTTTCTTGTAAAGATATAAGTTCTCAAAGTTTGGGCAAAAAGGACGATTTTTTAGGAAATTGTCCTACTTTCGTGGTGTATAACTTTTATGGATAATCATGGATAATCGAAAATCTTTAGGGAAGGTGAGTAGGAACCTTCATAAAAAAAATGATACACAACTTGTCTGCGGAAAGCTGCGGAATGGTTGGATTTTTGGACTTTTATTCACTTCTCCTAGTAAGAAAATAAATATATTAGCACCGAACACTTTTTAACGCGCGTATGGGTCGGTACGTTTACAAGACTTGGTGCATATATATAGTATTAAAAAAAATAAATAAAGTAAAAATTGATGTGATTTATCACCTGAATTAATAAATATGCTAAAATAAAACATTTTCTATCAATTTTTTCGGCTGGTACGTAGGATGATTCTCGAAAAAGGCAATATATTTCAATAAAACTTTGTAAAGAATTTACAAGTGGCCTAACTAAACTCTGACGTAAAAATGGGCATGGTACGCCCACTTTTAAGTAGGGTTGCCATATAAGCATACTTTGTTAAATTGGAAAAATTTATTATATTTATATATTAACCAACTTCATCTGCACTTTTGTGGTTATTTATAACGGTAAGTGGGGGTGGGAAGTACCATTAACCCGTTATGAGCCGTATCAACCCATATAAAATGTTTTTTGTTTAAATACGAGTTACCCTGCATGTATGTGTTTTATGTGGGTGTTTTATGAAATGAGGCGAAAAATCGGGGCGTGGCTACAATCCAGAGTATTCATAAGTCAGTTTGGGTCGATTTAAATACTATAACTTTGGTTTTGTTTTTACTAATGAAGATTTAAAAAATGCCTAATTGCCGACTGTAGGGTGCCGATGCACGGTACAATAAATAAAATAAAATTATGGTGGACAAATCTCTGAAGAGTCCTGAAGGAGATGTCCAAATTTGAGGTATTTATCTTTAACCGTATAGATACTACAGCATAAAATAGGCAATGCGCGGGTTTTTGGCATGTTTACCCCATTGTGCGACGTCGGGGCAGCGCAGTGGGCGCTGACGATGGTGTCAGAGCGTACAGCTGCGCGCCAATGCTTTTAGTGCAGCGGTTACTGTTTGGCTGGTTTGCCTGCATGTTGCAGCTTCTTGCTACAACGTTGCCATAATTCAATGCATTTATGACTCGCTACAACTGTTCGGTGCGCTTAATGCTTGCCCCTTTTTTTTCGCCGCATTGTTTTTGTGTGTGTTGTCGCTTTTTGGCGGTCTGTATCTCGGCCTCACGGACCGCACTGTGTGACCCGAGGTGTCAGCAACGGCAGCTCGTACATAGTGGTAGCCGTCCACAACAACAACAATAACTATAAAACACTGCTGGATGTGGCAGGAAACTCACAGCACATTTTTAAGTGAAAATTTCTTGTGGTATTTTGGTAGCAGTGAAAGCGATCGCTTGCCAGCGATTGAATTTGTTTGTGTCTTTTTGTTTTATTTAGAAATAAATACAACAAAGGTTGCCCAGTGGTTGCCACATTTGCTCATTAGAAGTGCAGACCTGCGCTGTGCCGCTGCCATGTCAGACAAAATTTGCACGAGAAACGACTTTCTTTTTCCCCACATGTTGGACATTTCGATTCGATTTCAATGGAAATGAATTTCCACAACTTTCGGGTGCAAGTTTTACTTAATAAGTTTGTAATTAATTTTATTGTATTTTGTTGTTTTTGTTTATTTTATTTTATTTTGTATTAAAAATAATTTTTGATTTTATTGTATTTATTTTATTTTTCGATTTGAATTTATATTAATTTTATTTTTTAATTTAATTTAATTTCATTTGTTTTTTTATTGCATTAATTTTTTATTTGTTTTAATTTAATTGTATTTTTTTTATTTTCATCTTATTTTTTTATTTTACTTTCTTTTTTTTCATTTTGTTTTATTTTATTTTGTTTTATGTTGTCTTATTTTATTTTATTTTATTTTATATTACTTTATTTTATTTTATTTCATTTCATATTATATTATTTTCTTTTATTTTATTTTATTTTATTTTATTTTATTTTATTTTATTTTATTTTATTTTATTTTATTTAATTTTGTTTTATTTTGTCTTTTTTTATTTTATTTAATTTAATTTAATTTAATTTTATATTAATTTATTTCATTTTCATTTTATTTCATTTATTGAACTGCTTTAGGGTTACATATTACATATCGGTTGTTTGACAACAAAATACATACAATTATTGCTCAGATAGATACATAATATTAATTTAAATATATATACAACTTACGTTTCAATACTCTGAAATTAACAAACAATTGATTTTGTTGACAATATTGCTGTGTGTTGTATGCTTACAAAATTATTTTATTTTACTTTACTTTATTTCATTTTATTTTATTTTATTTGATTTTATTTTATTTTACTTTACTTTATTTTATTTTATTTTATTTTATTTTATTTTATTTTATTTTATTTTATTTTATTTTATTTTTTTTCATTTAATTTTATAGGTTTCTTTAGTTTAAAAGGAATTAATATTTTTTTGTTTTTTTACTTTTTTGTATTTAATTTAGTTGCACTTTCTTTTATTTTAATTTATTTCGTTTTTATTTTATTATTTTATTTTTTTCTATTATGTTTTTTATTTAGTTTTATTAATTTTATTATTATTTGTTAATTTTTATATTCTTTCAGTTTATTTGATTTTTTTTTTTATTTGATTTAGTTATATTTTTAAATTTATTTTATTGTATTTTATTGTAAATAAATTTATTCAATTTTATTTTAATACCTATAATTTATGGTTTTTATTTAATTTGACTTAATTTATTTTATTATTATTTTTTTAATTTTATTTTGTTGTTTATTTTATTTTAATTTTCTAAATTTCATTTAGTTATATTTTTTTAATTTTTCATTGAATTGATTTTAATTTAATTTAATTTAATTTATTTTATTTCATTTTATTTTATTAATTTATTATTAATTATTATTATTATTTAATTTATTGTTTTTATTTAATTTTTATTTTTTTACATTTAATTTAATTTAATTTTATTGTATTTTATTTTACCTTTATTTGATTTAATTTTTTTTGTTTTAATTTCTTCATATTCTGTTAATGTCTATGAAACATTTCGAATTTTTTATCTGCAGCGCTAAAAACTTTCTGCAATAGACTGACAATCCAATTGTTGTTGGAATTATCGATTCAAAGTCCTTTTTAAACTAATAAACTAATAATCTGTGTTACGTAGATGAGATTGTTTTCGTCTTAAAAACCATTCGAGAATCAAATACGATCTCACAGGCTTCTAAGGTTGAGAATCTGTATTTTTACTACGGAATTGTTAAGCCTATAATAAGTTGAGTTTTTAATATACTTAAGAAGATCGCCCCTAGTTCAGGCATTATCAGAGTCGATATAATAATTATGGTAGGCGATTTGTTGATGTTCTGCACTTTGAAGAGCTTAAAACTATTTTTGGCCCAACTATTTTGCGCTATTCGCTTCCTCGAAGCGTTTGCTGGCAGCTTATCGGAATGGTTAGCTAGAAAAACGAAAATTGATAGCTATTCCATGTAGTTACCTCAAAATGGAGTCATTTCGATTTAATTTTCCAATGGTGGCTCCCACTGCTGCAACACAATCCGGACAAGCGACGTCGTGTTGTTGTTGTTGTTACCACTAACAAGTGAATGTCGACATGGCACCGAAGCGGGCGCACTATGGAAAACACGGCCTCGCTTGGTCGATGTGCATTCGCTGCACAAAATGCATCAACAACAACAACAACAAAAATAAGTACCAAGTTCAAAAAATCGAAATTGGCGGCAGAAAAATACAACAACACTGTGTACTTTGAAAGCGAATTAGATGGTTGGTGTGGCGATTGGTGGGTGGGGAGGGAGGGCGGCGGTAGAGCTGCAGTTATATTCACAGCTTGTGGTGTGTTGCGGTGCGGTATTTATTTATATATATATTTTCCATTTTTATGCGGCTGGCATGGCTGGCGTTTCGCAATTTAACTGCATCGCACATGCCGAAATCAATGAAAGTCATTCGTTTTAATAGCCTGTTGCAGCGGCGGCGGCGGCGATGCTGTTGCACGCTCCGTCTGTCTGTCTATATCTATGCTGCTGCTGTCCATGCGACCGACCGACTTGCGCCCAGGCAATGCGTCCTTTTCGCTGTTGTGCCATCAGCGGCGGCCAGATTGTGCCCGTGTCGCCCATTACTTCATTTCCCCCCGTTGCCCGTTTGCTTCCTAGACATTTGTCCACTTTTTTTGCATTTGTTTTTGGCTTGACAGCGTTTTTATGGTTGGCCATAAAACGTGATTCTAACATTCGGTAATGAGCGAATGAAAATTTCGCAATAAGCGCAGCGCAACGCTCTCGAACTGGCAAAGAAAGTGTTGAAATGGTTCGAGCGCGGCCAGTCAAGGCTAAACTGTTCAACCCAAGCGAGGCGCTGAGAGACGTGAGGCAATTTTTAAGCTTGGCAAAAGAGGGCCAACATATTCCGGGAATTCGAAATTAACTTAAGCCATATCGTTGCATTGCGTTCTTAGAAGGAAATCGGCATTTATTGTGGCTTTGCATTTGCAACTTTTATGTTTTTTGCAAATTTTCGTGATGCCACTGAATGCCAGCTAAGCCACTTCGGAGTGCGTTGAAGATGCGCCTTTCTAATTGTGACCTTAAGCGGCTTAAGTGTGGCGCAGCTAATTATGTCGCTTTATGGCAGCGGGAATTCGCTGCACTTGGCCCTATTTGGCTGTGTCGTTCGGGCCAGCTAATGGGACGCACTGCGCGCATTATGTGGGCCCATTATAAGATATCATATATTGAAATGATATAAGCTGATGATATCACAGACTTTTCTTTTATACTCGGCGAAATTTTACCGCTGCACATTAGACAAAATTTCATAATCCACTCGCGCGTTAAACTCTAAATAAATAGAAATTCTTTTCATCTGTTTGCTGTTGGTCTTTCCCTGTGTTTAGGTTGAACTTTTATTTCAGTCATATTGTGATTCATTTCATATTTGCATACTACACCTACTTTAGCTGAAATCTTGACCCACTAACCACATCGTGCTGTGCCTCTTTTCAACATTTTCGCACACGTAGCAATGCGTGAAATCTGAATACATAAATTTTGAGCCGTGCGCGCTCGGATTGTTTGTTCATTAATGAAAATGTATAGAAATGTTTTTACTTAATTATGCATGCGCATATATTTCCCCCCCGCACACACACACATACGACCGCACACAACCAGTGTTCAACGACTTGTTCAAAAAAAAGTCAACAATAGAACCGCAAGCAGCCAGATTTTTGTTGATCTCTGACTCGCCGCCAGTTGCGCTCAGATTCAATGTCCGCTTTCAGCGTCACCAAATTTGTTGTGTTTTTTTTTGTTCAATAGAAGCTGACATGTTTTACTTGTGTTGCAGATGATTTTTTTTACATGTTACCGGTGTGTGGGTACTTCCATAGAATAATTACGCATGCGCGCACGCGACTTTATCACACCCGCCGACTGCATTCCATGCAGGTTGCTGCGATTGTTGCTGCTGGTTTTTGTTTTTGCTATTATTTGGGTTGTCTTAATTGTTGTGTACAGTAATGTGGCAAATAATGGCAGCAACATTCTTGAATCGCTAATGAAGCACGTTTGGTTGTGATATTGTTCTCAGAAAATATTAATATTAATAAAGCAGAATTTTATATAATTAAAGCCATGAAGCAAACACGATGCGTTGGGAAGAATAATGAACCCAGAGCCGGTGTTAAAATACCAAATACCCTAACACTGACAATAAATTTTAATCAAATTGTATGCTGGATCCCCTTTGAATGTGAAATAAAGACAGATTTGTCTTAATCTTTCTGCCATCTTCGCATACCATGACAAAGCTCTAAGATTGAATTCTTATAATGCTTATAAAAAGCTTCCAATGGGCTAAACAATATCCATATACAAATTGTATGCTGTTTCTCTCTGAATCTCCTTGAATCTGTTTGATGTTTCTTCTCACATGAGACTTAGACTAGCATGATGTATGAAAATGTATTAAGAACTACGACTTGTTGGATCTATTGTGACCCCTGACACTGTTGACAGATACACGAAATTACTTTTTCCTGAATCTTAAAACAAGGTGAAATTTCCTAATTTAATTAAAACTGAAGCCGATAGCCCTGGCAGCTAGCGCTTCCATAATTAATTATAATGTTTATTGTAATTAATTTTAAATAAATAAAAAAAAAATAAAAATGATAAATAAATAAATAAAATGAAATTTCCTCCCAAAAATTAAAAAATTTCCTTCTTTTTTTTTAAATTAAAAAATTTCCAATTTTTTTTTTTTATTTTTGTCAATGTAAGCTAAGCAATTAAACTTAAAATATTTATTTATTTTTGTATTGCAAACTTTTTATTCATTCAGCTTTAGCTTTAACAACAACTTAACACAACCTAAAAATAAAACAAATTACGTCGGTATGAAATTCGGTTTTATAAACTTTCTTCATTCATTGCCTAAATTATACACTTTGAAGCATACAATTTAATTCAAATAAATTAGACACTTTAACTTTCAATATTTACGGCTTCAGTGCCATTTATGGTGTCAAATGTATGACCTTTAAAATCTTTTAAACAATTCTTTCTCCCAAAAATTCTCCTAAAAGGCCAAGAATATCCTAAATCTGGGTGAAAATCTCCTGATTTGGCAACATTAACCCCTGATTGTTCATACGACAAGGAATATCTCATCTCTAGAACGTCTGTCAGAGCGAATGACTGCTATAGCTGTATGAATATATTTGGACCTAGTTGATGGTCTTGGCTCTGGTTTAAGGCTTTGTTCTCTAAGTCATTTGTATTTTGTGTATTATAACATTTCAATTATAACATTTCAAGTGATCAGTTGGTTTAGCGATGTTTAAACACTCTCTGCACAGAACCTACCGAAGATATCGAAGGCTAATTGAGTCTGCAGCAACCACTTCAGATTCTCGTCTAAATTTTTGCTCACAACATGATTCGTGACGAAAACTTCAGCCGTAGTCCCCCAAAGAGTTGTCGTTATTTTGTCAGTTATGTTTTTTTTGTAGCCATCTGTTTATCGAAAGAGGGATCCATGAGCCTCTCACAAAGTAGCAATGTCATGTCAGTGGATTCTGAGGCTCAGGCAACACTCCGAGAGGAGAAGGACGAACCTGCGGCCACTGGTTCCACTCATGGAACATTATCGATGGGAGAGCGCAAGGCGATCAGTGCTGCGAAGAAAGCAAGAAATGGCTACCGGCGCTCTCTTGCGTTTCTCCACAAAATGAGCAAAGGTTTAGTACCTTTGTCTGACATGGAGAAAGAACTCCTTGGACCCACTTGGCCCTACATCTTCTTTATCGACAAGCGGAGGTAGCTAGATAAATCCTACAGTTTACTTAACTTAGAATCTCGAATTGACTGTAAGTTACACGATGAGAGTCCATTCAATTGTGGCATCACAACGAACCTCTAAGACTTTCTTGAGATTCTCTCGCAGCCTCTTCACCTACCTGCCTAACTACCTACCCATGTATCCATCTATATATTCCATCGCTAGACATTTGCACAATAATAAAGTATTGAACGGAAATGGCGAGCCACAAATTCAACTCAATAGCCTGAAATCATCTGAAAATTGCTAAACACGATTGCCAAGAATGTACTTTAACTTTTATTGTGGCAAGAAAGCCAGCAGAAGACCCCCAACACCTGATAAGCAGCAACGTTGCAATCACAACAACAACAACAGCGGCATAACGAACAACTGAGACAACAATATTGGCATCCATCGTCTAACAGCAAAGCGGCAACAATAATAACAACAACAACAACAACAACAGCTAACTAACAAGAACCAGCGCGCATCCCGATTCGAAAACGCGTTCCGATTTTTCCAAAGCTGCACAGCAAAAACCGTTTGAATGTCAATCTAGAAATTCCAGTTAAAACAGAACACAGAACACAGCCAGCATGAAAACAGGAAGAAGCTGCAACAGCACACACACACATATACACGCCGAGCAAGCAACAACACGCGCGGCAACGCACAGATGGCAGCAAATAACTTTGGCCAAGGCTTTTGCGGTGTGTTTTCAACTATTCAGGCCAAGTCCAAACACATTGAAGTTTCGCGTTCTAGCTGCAACTGCATTTTTCTTTATGTGTGTGTATATGTACTCGTATGTACATGTGTGTGTGTCTGTTTGTTCTGATCGATGCATTTGAATATTCGCCGCTTGACTTGAAAATTTGTGTAGCATTGCAAGCAATCGAACAAACAAACAATTGCGACGCAAAACAACACGACAACAGCAAGAACAACAACAACAATTGCAACGATCAACAAGTTTGGCCAGTTTGCATTTGGAATTATTTTCTTTAATTTCACATTTATTTCGCCCGCTTCAACCGCACACCACCAAAGGTTGTCAACAACAACTGCAATAACAACAAAACTCACATTAATTGCAAGAATGCGCCATGGTCCACAAAATGCAAAAACCAAAAGAACAACCAAATTGTTTTTGTTGCTGTATATTTTTGGTGGCTCTGCTTGGCGATCTCTCACACAGCAGTCGATGCGCAGCGGACGAGTTCAGCTCCGAGCGACCAACTCCAACTTGTGTCTCTAACTGTGCATGCCGAACGAAAAGCGCTGCAACTGTTGTTGTTATTATTTTTTTATTATTGTTCTTGTTGTTATTATTAGTGTTTGCGTTTACTAGTTAATGAGCAGTTAGTGTGCATCGCACTGAGAACAATGAATTTTAATTGAAACATCTCCATGCATCGAAGGCTGTGTTGTGCTCTGTCTTTGACTGCTGGGAAGTCCAAAAATTAAAGTTTAAGTGATCATACTTGTCTATCAAGACAGCTTGTCGATGGAAATCATTATAAAAGTATCATCAACAAAAAAGTTCTCGACTCTTAACCAAATAAATGGAAATTCTTGAAAGCTGAAGTATTGCCGATGAAGTAAGAGACGATCGAAGCTCGATAGATTCACTTGCAGCATTTACAGCTGCATTAAAAAAAACAATGATAAAACTAGCTACGTGTAAGGAACACAGATATGTTAAGACTTCAGAGAAGCTATCCGAAATGTTGGGACAAAATATAATAATCGACTACTATGAAATTTTTGACGCGTGAAAGACCCTTCGTTCGATACTGGTGATTCTTAGATATACTAAGATACGTTGAGACTTGGAAAAAGCTATCCGAAATTTTGGGAAAAGCTATGAGAGGCAACTACTATGCAATTTTTTACGCCTGAAAGACACTTCGATACTGGTGACTCTTAGATATGTTGAGACTTGAGAGAATGATCGGCGACTACTTGATGCTTGAAAGATACTTCGTGCAATACTGGTGACTCTAATTTAGATATACGAAGATATATTAAGACTTGAAAGAGACTATCCGAGATTTTGGGACAAGATATGATAGGCAACTTCTATGAAATTTTTTGACGCGTGAAAGACACTTCTTTCGATACTGGAGACTCGTATGAGTCACTGGTGAGTTCTTATGCACGTATGTCACTTTATTATTTAATTAAAATTTTGACTGCGAATCCCAATTCAACGCCAAGTATTGCGACAATTATTCATTATGAGAATTTTTAAAATTTTTTGTAAAGAAATAGAACGCCTTCAATTGGAAATTTCGTATTCTTGAGTCCTTGTTTCTCATAGATCTTACTAACTTGACAAAGCACAACATGTATCACTTTCATTTAAGCAGAAGGTTATGTTTTTGAAGAGATCAAAGATCAGATTTTGATCTTAGGGTCATTGGTAGAGAAAATTTATGCATGAATTATACATGAACTGAATCACATTTGTCGCAGTCTGCAGTCGGCCGCCACGCGAGCCATGACAGAAAAATACCGGGAGGAGAGGAAGAAAGAGAGGTGCCTTTTTAGACGCAAGAAACGGGAGCAAGAAAGGCGCGAGCGTGAGGAAATCGAGGAGTGCAGGAGCAGGAATGACGCCCGAAAATTCTTCCAAAAAGTTAAGCGTCTCACGGAAGGATTTAAGACCGGGGCATCTTCTTGCAGAGACGAAAACGGGGATCTGGTTACGGATGCGCAGGGTGTGCTGAGGTTGTGGAAGGAGCACTTCACCAAGCTACTCGCAGGCGACGAAAGGAACAATACCGCCAGTGGTGAAGATGTCCAGATGGCACCAATCGACGACGACGGTGTGGATGTGCCACCGCCCAGCCATGACGAGGTCCGGGTCGCTATCCAGCGACTCAAGAACAACAAAGCTGCAGGGCCGGATGGGCTACCAGCTGAATTGTTCAAGGCCGGCGGCGGTGAGCTGATTGGGTGCATGCATCAGCTCATCTGCAAAATATGGCTGGAGGAACGAATGCCCAACGATTGGAACCTCAGTGCCCTTTGCCCTGTGCTGAAGAAAGGCGACCCAACAATATGCGCCAACTACAGGGGTATCAGCCTACTTCCCATTGCATACAAGGTCCTGACGAGCGTACTATGTGAAAGATTAAAGCCACTCGCCAAGGCGCTGATTGGACCTTATCAGTGCGGCTTTAGACCTGGTAAGTCCACCATCGACCAGATATTCACTCTACGCCAAATCCTGGAGAAGACCCATGAGAAACAAATCGATACACACCATCTCTTCATCGATTATAAGGCAGCATTCGATAGCCCGATAAGGGATCGCCTATATGCCGCATTGTCTGAACTTGGTATCCCTGCAAAGCTCGTTAGACTTTGCAGAGCGACGTTGAGCAAAACGCGCAGCTCCGTCAAGGTTGGAAGTGACCTCTCCGACCCCTTTGATACCGTTCGAGGTTTCAGACAGGGCGATCCTTTGTCCTGCGACCTCTTCAACTTCACCATGGAGAGTGTTCTGCGCAAGGCCGGTGTACATCGTAATGGCACAGTTTTCAACAAAAGTGTCCAGCTCCTTGCCTACGCTGATGACATTGATGTCATCGGGCGTAACAAGCGAGATGTCACCGCTGCCTTTGCGGCTATCGAAAGAGAATCTGCCAAAATGGGTCTGGTGGTAAATGAGGGCAAGACGAAGTATATGCTGTCTACACGCAGGGACTCGCAGCGGCTAGGGTCTCACGTCGAGGCCGACAGGTATACCTTTGAAGTTGTCAAGGAATTCGTCTACCTTGGCACCGCCATCAACAGCAGCAATGATGTCAGCCTGGAGATAAAGCGAAGGATTACTCTTGCCAACAGGTGCTACTACGGTCTCGGTAGGCAATTGAGAAGTAGAGACCTCTCTCGACCGACAAAACTTGCGCTCTATAGGGCGCTTATCTTGCCCGTGCTTCTCTATGGCGCTGAAGCATGGACAATGACACGAAACGACATAGCGGCCCTTGGAGTGTTCGAGAGGAAGGTACTTCGCAAAATCTTCGGCCCTGCACGTGTTGGTGACGACTATCGTATACGAACCAATAACGAGCTGTATGAGCTGTATAAGGACATGGACGTAGCGCAGCGAATTAACATCCAGCGGCTACGCTGGCTCGGTCATGTCTGCCGTATGGACGACGAAGCTCCGGCGAAGAGGGAGGCCGTGTCTCCGGTGGAAGGACCAAGTTGAAGAGGCCCTGTCATCACTTGGTGTGACCAACTGGAGAAGGCGCGCGCAAAGCAGAGGCGCCTGGAGAGAAGTTTTGCGGCAGGCCGTAACCCGATAACGGGTTGTTATGGCCAGTTAAGTAAGTAAGTAAGAATCACATTTGTGATTCAGTTCTACTGCACGTAAGCGCTGATATGTTTATTACTGGCTTAAATGTGATTTGCGGATTTAAATCTAAAGCCAAGTACCTAACCTATGATGAAGTGATTGGTATGCCGATGAAAAAGTTTGTCTGAAGAAGCTCTTTTAAACGTTTATTTCTACCTGAAACCATTTGGTAAGACGAGGCACCTCGTAGCTTATTTCTCTATGATTAGTTCTGTTCTTTCAACTTTCTGTACAAGATTTTATTGTAATAGACTTCTGCAGACTTTGGTTTGCAATGTTTTTGTATGTTTTCTGTCTCTGTTGACAAACTTTTTTTTATAAAATAAAAAATTTTTTTTTTAAATATTTAAAAAAAATCATCTAAAAGTTGACCACAAATTTCAAGTTTTAATAAGAATTTAAGTCACTCGCATTCTTTTATTTTCTCTTCTTTCGGCAGCTGATTACAACAAGAAACGGCAAAACTCGAAAGTAAAGAAAAATTGCCTTGAAAAAGATGCCAAGTTCTTCGGAATAGGCATAAAATTTCCATTTGTGTACCAATCAAATACAATAGTCGAATTCTTGCAGAAAGCTGGGCCTAAATCTCGCTATTGAGCTGTGGTGCCGGTTATCTAGAAACCGTCTAGAAGTATGCCACACATTGTTGTATTCTGAAGACTTCAAATCATTTTCATGCAATCGTACATCGATACTTTCAAGATTTATAAACAAAATCCTATAGTTTCTGTATACTGACTATTAATGTGGTTTAATGATTACTGTTTTAAACAACTAAGCTGAGGGTTGTGGGCTCGAATCTCAACTAACAGAGAAGAACAGAACAACTTTTCGGGAATTAGGAAACGTCTTGAAAGTGAAACAATTGCCTGAGTTTGCCTAAAACTGAGAGTGTCACCATTCAGGTAGAAAGTCGTGGTCCACTGTAGGAAGATGGTCTTTCTTTCTTCTTTTGTTTTCTTATACCTATGAATTCATCTCCAAGCAATCTATGCCTGATTTCAACCAGCTAAAACCACCTTCTCTTGTTCTGGCTTAAAAATTACTGAAACTGATCACCGAATGGGTCCATTTTCATCGCTTTCAAAACTTTATATGTTGCTGTAATAAATCCATAGCAACTTCTGACTCCACTTCCGACTCACACATACATACAAACTGCAGTGCAACGCTCTCGTAGCATTGAAAGCAGCCGCCGGCAGCTAGCCAACGCTGCAGGCCAACTGTGTGTTATTTACATTTATTAGCATTAATTTTATTGCATCACGCCGCACTGGCTGCACCGATTTCCATACAATTACCCCGCTGCGCTATTCAAATTAATACCAAATCGCACCCACAGCGGCAGCGCCAGTGCTCACGTTCCGCTGTTGATATTTTACGGAAACTGCTCAAAACGTGCCACAGCGTCGACTGCTGTTTCCCACACACACACACACACACAAACTCAAACTTTTCAAGGGAAATTATTCAACTGCTTGCAACTCGCATGCAATAAACAGTTGGGCAAATATTTGCCTAATGGGGCAAGACACACACACATATTCAACGATTTAAACATTCATATGTGTGTGTGTGTGTGTGTGTGTGTTTCGCTGGCGGCATGCATTGGCAATTACCGGTGGCGCGCAACAAGTCAAGCGTGGCCAGCAGCAAAATACCCACCAACGACATTGCCAACATCGTTGCTGCCAATTTAAAAACACACACCACAAATGACATCAAAATCCACTTAGCAACGTTCGGGAAATCTCTGTGCGATTTCTGGCATGATTGGACCGAACTCGGACGCCCGCCAGCCAGCCGGCCACTCATACAAACAGTCAGCCACACTATCGCCGCGGCAGTCAGTTAGCATAAGTGGTGTGACCCAGTAAAAACGTTGCCGCGCAAACTGGCAGCAACGCAAAAGAGTCGCGGCTCCATCGCTCAGCGAATCTTAAATCGGCTGCAAGGGCCGCTGCCATGCAATGTTCGGTGCAAGTGGCAATTACAGAGGCCAATTCGATGACAATTGCTAGAAAAACAAAAACAACAAAAAATTGCAAAACAAAAAATTGATTTGAAAATTCACTACGCAACATTGGCGGCAGCAGCAGTGGCCCCGCTGCCTTCGTATACATTTGGCGTGGCGAATTTAATTGACGATTTTGCGGTCACCTAATCTGCCGCAATGAGTTTTTCGTGACGTTATTATCCCAGTTTCAAAAACACAGCTGACACCAGCAACAACAACAACAACAACATAAACATAGCAGCCACAACAGCAACAACTTGTGGGGTTTTGTGCACTTGCCGCCGTTGCAACTTGAACGGCTTTGTTGTTTATTGTTTTTGTTGTTGTAAGGAATGCGTTTCTTGTTTTTGCAAGTAGTTGTATCGTAAATGAGGCGTTGGCCTCATATGCGTGCCAGCGATTGTGGCTGCTTTAAGCGGCACACAGGGCCACCACACACTGACAAGAACACCAACACCGCCAACTTGCTGCGGCCATGGCGAATGCGACGAGTGATTCTGTCAATTGCTGCCTTCAGCTGACACGTTTAGCATGAAAATGCCGCATTCGCAGCCATTTTTTTTGCTCTAGCAAAACAACAACAAATCAGAGAGCATCACAAAAGGAAGCAGGGAGTAAAAAGAAAATTACTACGACACGCCATCCTTGTAAGAGTCGAGTTGGTGTAAAAGTTGTGCATAAATATTTGCAAAAATTTTCAACAAATCACATCGAATTGCAACGACTGCCCAAAGGCGACGGCATTTGCTCAACACGCCACAACTCTCGACGACGCTCTACGTTATTTGATTTGTTGTGTGCGTTTGTTGTGCTTCACACGCGCATTTTTTGTGTTGTTGTTGTTGTTGTTGTATAATTAAGCGTTTTAGTGCCGCATAGTTTCCCTAGAACCATGTTTTTTTTTATTATTAAGTATATTTGTTGTTGTTGCAGCACATCATCGCTCCTACCACACGAATCGCGCTGCGCAAATTCCACCATAAAAAAAGCTCCAACGTATCCTTCCATCCTACCATTTCCCTGTGCCAGACACTTTTTTTTTAGCGCTTTCGCAAAATGTTTTGGCGGCTCGATGTCGCACTAACGTGGCTCATGTGGCCAGCCCCATAATCATGGTGTAATTTTTGTTGTATGTTATACACGAATTGGTTTTTTTCATGCTACTCATTTGTTTTGTGTAGTTGGTGTTCTTGTTTTTTGTTTTGTTATTTTTTGTTTGTGCTCTCATTGCCGTTGTTAACATCTTCCTTTGGCGTAAATTTTTCGCACAAAATTAACTAAAGTTAACTGCGAGTATATGTGGCCAGTCAGTGACGTATCATCAATTGGCGCTTTGGAGGAGTTTCTGGAGACATGTTAAAACAAGTTTGAACAAAAATATAATGCAAGACATTAATGGAAAACTTGTCTAAAGTTCACAGTATTCTGTTGCCGTTTGGCTAAATTTGGTGCTGTTACTGAAAATGAACCAACAGAGAAGTTTGTGTCTTCTACGGTTTAGCTAAGCAACAGTTTACATAATCTTGGGGGTCTTAGCAGGGCACTGCGTCATCGGTCTGTTAAGAGATAAGATTGTCGTAGTTGCAAAAATGAGAAGAAAGTAGAATCTGTAGAGCATCTCCCATGTGAGTGCTCTGCACTTCATAGCATAAGTTACCTCTATCTTTGGGGTAGAATGCTAGATGACCTCGGCACAGTATGTACAACGTGATTAGAGGACATTGCCAATTTTTCAGGTGCCAGGCTCAGGTTCGTTTTAGCCAACACCGAACACAGAATAACAGAGGCTTATCTACACTCTCTTTGGGTATCGCAATGGGTCTTTCAGGCCCCCGAGTGTATTGAGAAATCAGCAAGATGCCTATGTTTCCTAATCAAACCTGACCTTGGCTGACGTTGATTCTTTTAGGTCTCCGAGTGTATTCAGAAATCACTTTAACCTTAATAATTTTAACAGAATTTGATTCATTTAAATAACTGCTGGCCGCCATGGCTCAGCGGTTAGTACATTGTGCTGCAAGCCAGCGAGTGCTGGGCTCAAATCTTGATGCAAGCAACAGCAAATTGCAAAAATGTTTCCTTTGAAAAAGCTTTTTTCTGTTATAACAAGTGATGAATTGCTTCAAAAATTAAAGGAAACGAAATAAAAATACCAACACTGATTGGTGATGCTAGCGAATTCATGTTTTTTTGAATGATTGAATCGGCATTCGAACCCACAACCCTCTCCCTAGTGTCACAAATCTTCAACCATTGTGAAATTAAATTATATTGGGAATCTAGCAACACTGGTTAACATATTCAAGTATTTTTTAATGCGGATCGAATTTGTATTCGAACCTAAATCGTCTGACTAGTATCACAAATCTTCAGCCATTGTGAACTGAAATAAAATGAAATTAAATTAGGTATCTAGAAACACTGGTTAACATATTCAAGTCTTTTTTAATGTGGTTCGAATGCAAATTCGAACCTTTGGCTGGTGCCACAAATTTTTAACCCTTGTGAAATGAAATAAAATTAAATGAAATTAGGAATCTAGCAACACTAGTCAGCATATTTATATCTTTTTCAATGTGGATCAAATTTGCATTGGAACGAACAAACCTTTGGCTCGTGCCACAAATTTTCAACCCTTGTGAAATGAAATTAAATTAAATGAGGAATTTGGCAACACTGCTCAGCATTTTCATATCTTTTTTAATGTGGATCAAATTTGCATTCGAACCCACAACCCTCTGACTAGTGTCACAAATCTTGAGCCATTGTGAACTGAAATAAAATGAAATTAAATTAGGTATCTAGCAACACTGGTTAACATATTCATATCTTTTTCAATGTGGATCAAATTTGCATTCGAACCAACAAACCTCTGGCTGGTGCCACAAATTTCCAACTCTTGTGAAATGAAATTAGAAATCTAGCAACACTCCTCAGGATATTCATGTATTTTTTTTTAATGCAGATCGAATCTGCATTCGAACCCACAACCCTCCGGCCAGTGTCACAAATCTTCAACAATTGTGTAATTTCCTAGTTTTGTACTTAATTCTATAAATAACAAATTTAAGCTTGACCCCTCTTCATGTGCGCTGCTGTATCACCTACAAACACACACACACACACACAAACTTCCTCACATCCATAATGGCTGCTCATGCTCGTGTTGTGCATTCCTGTCGTTGTTGGCAGCTCAATTTTTTGTTCGTGTTCAACACTGCCGCGTCGACTAAATTGCAGCGCCCAGCTTAAGATTGCGCCCCTTAAGTCTTAAGACTGCTTTACAACAATCCACCTTTTATTTACATAGCGTCAATTTTATTAGTTTTTGCCTGCACTTAATACGTTTAACGTGGCACAGCCAGCCACTGCCACACACACACACACACACACGCACACACACACTGCTTCTGCTGCTGAGAGCGACGTGCGAAGACCCCGCGCACCCTGCGGCAACGAACGTCCAGCGGTGCGGCTAATATCAGACCACGGCCGCTCGCATCATGGGCCGCGCCATGCCGCGCAGTCTTATTTAGTCGGCGCGTCTACAAATTGCACTTTAATGCGCTGCGCCTGGGCCTGGCTGTGCCACCTAGCGTTTTGCCATTTTTGTTGTTTTTTTGTTGTTGTTGCTTTTTTGAAGTTTTTTTGTTTTTGCATGACTGCGCTCACGGGTGGTGGCGGCGCTGGTGACGCTGGGTGGCTGCGTTGGCCCAGTGGTCAGAGTGGCTGTCACATTGCATGTGTTGGCCAATGTCAACAATTTGTATGCCTTTTCGCTCGGTGGCCAACCTTATTTGTTGTTGTCGCTGTTGTCGTTGTTGTTAAACAGATTTGCAATTAGCTTAATTTGACATTCGTTGAGTGGCGATTTTGACACGACATTTTTCGCAATGACACTTATTTGTGTAGGTTTTAAGTGTTGGATGCGTTTGGACTGGGTCAAGTAGTGCAAAGGAAAACTATAACTGAGTGAGTTGTTTGATTTTTTTTGTACGTGTGTGGGAAATTGGTTTTAGAGAAAGGAAAATGCCAAAGAGAAGGAAGAGAAAACTCAACTTTGTGTGCAAATATTTCTTTTCAAATGCAAATTTGTTGCATGCAGCCAACTCAATGCATTTATCAGCACCTTATGTTGTTTTTGTTGTTGAAATAGGTAAATTTGAATAAAAAGATAATAAAAATAATAATAATAAATTAATCTGAACAAGCCAGTTTGCTTATGTGTTGTTTGTAATAATATATTTTTTGAAATATTACAAAATATTATTAATGCCCATACAACAACAAACATTAATGCAAAAAATTGTCCACTTTAACTTTACATCACTTTCGTTAGTCTTCATGACTACTCCACATGTGTGTCAAACATTTCTAAGTTCACACCGGGTGCAAACAAAAGACTTTGGACACGAACGCGTTTTAAACCATAAACTTTTGCTCATTGAAGAAAGTTTGTGTTTGACTTTTGCCATACGCATTGGTTGGTAATTATGCAATTAAACTCACAATTAGTTACTTTTACCAGCAAAATATTAATTTGCATTAACTGAAAATAAAAGTTTTGGCATATTGTAAAAAGCAAAAGTGGTAAAGTAGTTTACACACATAAACGAACAAGTCCATAAAAGTGCACAGCATTTGTTGCATTTAACGACAGCAATGTTCAACGTGTTGTATTTAATGTATAATTTCG
Source organism: Melieria crassipennis (assembly GCA_963668005.1). Lineage (NCBI taxonomy): Eukaryota > Metazoa > Arthropoda > Insecta > Diptera > Ulidiidae > Melieria > Melieria crassipennis. Next base: position 141,124,491 of record OY764961.1, on the reverse strand, counting down.
CTTTCATCACACATAACCAGCTGGTTGTGTGCAACATTAAACCACCAAAAACCAAGCAAACAAAAAACTGCGATTACGACGTGCCACATGACACACAAATAAATTTGCACAGGCATATAGTATAGTTTCAGGCCCCCGAGTGTATTGAGAAATCAGCAAGATGCCTATGTTTCCTAATCAAACCTGACCTTGGCTGACGTTGATTCTTTTAGGTCTCCGAGTGTATTCAGAAATCACTTTAACCTTAATAATTTTAACAGAATTTGATTCATTTAAATAACTGCTGGCCGCCATGGCTCAGCGGTTAGTACATTGTGCTGCAAGCCAGCGAGTGCTGGGCTCAAATCTTGATGCAAGCAACAGCAAATTGCAAAAATGTTTCCTTTGAAAAAGCTTTTTTCTGTTATAACAAGTGATGAATTGCTTCAAAAATTAAAGGAAACGAAATAAAAATACCAACACTGATTGGTGATGCTAGCGAATTCATGTTTTTTTGAATGATTGAATCGGCATTCGAACCCACAACCCTCTCCCTAGTGTCACAAATCTTCAACCATTGTGAAATTAAATTATATTGGGAATCTAGCAACACTGGTTAACATATTCAAGTATTTTTTAATGCGGATCGAATTTGTATTCGAACCTAAATCGTCTGACTAGTATCACAAATCTTCAGCCATTGTGAACTGAAATAAAATGAAATTAAATTAGGTATCTAGAAACACTGGTTAACATATTCAAGTCTTTTTTAATGTGGTTCGAATGCAAATTCGAACCTTTGGCTGGTGCCACAAATTTTTAACCCTTGTGAAATGAAATAAAATTAAATGAAATTAGGAATCTAGCAACACTAGTCAGCATATTTATATCTTTTTCAATGTGGATCAAATTTGCATTGGAACGAACAAACCTTTGGCTCGTGCCACAAATTTTCAACCCTTGTGAAATGAAATTAAATTAAATGAGGAATTTGGCAACACTGCTCAGCATTTTCATATCTTTTTTAATGTGGATCAAATTTGCATTCGAACCCACAACCCTCTGACTAGTGTCACAAATCTTGAGCCATTGTGAACTGAAATAAAATGAAATTAAATTAGGTATCTAGCAACACTGGTTAACATATTCATATCTTTTTCAATGTGGATCAAATTTGCATTCGAACCAACAAACCTCTGGCTGGTGCCACAAATTTCCAACTCTTGTGAAATGAAATTAGAAATCTAGCAACACTCCTCAGGATATTCATGTATTTTTTTTTAATGCAGATCGAATCTGCATTCGAACCCACAACCCTCCGGCCAGTGTCACAAATCTTCAACAATTGTGTAATTTCCTAGTTTTGTACTTAATTCTATAAATAACAAATTTAAGCTTGACCCCTCTTCATGTGCGCTGCTGTATCACCTACAAACACACACACACACACACAAACTTCCTCACATCCATAATGGCTGCTCATGCTCGTGTTGTGCATTCCTGTCGTTGTTGGCAGCTCAATTTTTTGTTCGTGTTCAACACTGCCGCGTCGACTAAATTGCAGCGCCCAGCTTAAGATTGCGCCCCTTAAGTCTTAAGACTGCTTTACAACAATCCACCTTTTATTTACATAGCGTCAATTTTATTAGTTTTTGCCTGCACTTAATACGTTTAACGTGGCACAGCCAGCCACTGCCACACACACACACACACACACACGCACACACACACTGCTTCTGCTGCTGAGAGCGACGTGCGAAGACCCCGCGCACCCTGCGGCAACGAACGTCCAGCGGTGCGGCTAATATCAGACCACGGCCGCTCGCATCATGGGCCGCGCCATGCCGCGCAGTCTTATTTAGTCGGCGCGTCTACAAATTGCACTTTAATGCGCTGCGCCTGGGCCTGGCTGTGCCACCTAGCGTTTTGCCATTTTTGTTGTTTTTTTGTTGTTGTTGCTTTTTTGAAGTTTTTTTGTTTTTGCATGACTGCGCTCACGGGTGGTGGCGGCGCTGGTGACGCTGGGTGGCTGCGTTGGCCCAGTGGTCAGAGTGGCTGTCACATTGCATGTGTTGGCCAATGTCAACAATTTGTATGCCTTTTCGCTCGGTGGCCAACCTTATTTGTTGTTGTCGCTGTTGTCGTTGTTGTTAAACAGATTTGCAATTAGCTTAATTTGACATTCGTTGAGTGGCGATTTTGACACGACATTTTTCGCAATGACACTTATTTGTGTAGGTTTTAAGTGTTGGATGCGTTTGGACTGGGTCAAGTAGTGCAAAGGAAAACTATAACTGAGTGAGTTGTTTGATTTTTTTTGTACGTGTGTGGGAAATTGGTTTTAGAGAAAGGAAAATGCCAAAGAGAAGGAAGAGAAAACTCAACTTTGTGTGCAAATATTTCTTTTCAAATGCAAATTTGTTGCATGCAGCCAACTCAATGCATTTATCAGCACCTTATGTTGTTTTTGTTGTTGAAATAGGTAAATTTGAATAAAAAGATAATAAAAATAATAATAATAAATTAATCTGAACAAGCCAGTTTGCTTATGTGTTGTTTGTAATAATATATTTTTTGAAATATTACAAAATATTATTAATGCCCATACAACAACAAACATTAATGCAAAAAATTGTCCACTTTAACTTTACATCACTTTCGTTAGTCTTCATGACTACTCCACATGTGTGTCAAACATTTCTAAGTTCACACCGGGTGCAAACAAAAGACTTTGGACACGAACGCGTTTTAAACCATAAACTTTTGCTCATTGAAGAAAGTTTGTGTTTGACTTTTGCCATACGCATTGGTTGGTAATTATGCAATTAAACTCACAATTAGTTACTTTTACCAGCAAAATATTAATTTGCATTAACTGAAAATAAAAGTTTTGGCATATTGTAAAAAGCAAAAGTGGTAAAGTAGTTTACACACATAAACGAACAAGTCCATAAAAGTGCACAGCATTTGTTGCATTTAACGACAGCAATGTTCAACGTGTTGTATTTAATGTATAATTTCGCTTTCATCACACATAACCAGCTGGTTGTGTGCAACATTAAACCACCAAAAACCAAGCAAACAAAAAACTGCGATTACGACGTGCCACATGACACACAAATAAATTTGCACAGGCATATAGTATCACTTGTCATTCGTTTTTTCTACACTTTTGACATGTCGCATAATTTTTATAATTTTTTGTATTAAGCTTTGATTTATTTTTTGAAAGTTTTGTATGGAAAATTATCTCAAAACATCTGAATTTGGCTTATTATATACAATAAAACTCTTTGAAATTTCCTATATACATTTAAAGTGCATTTTTGTTGTTTTTTTATAGCAGCGCACATACGTCATGCATTTATGTTCAGCGTCTGTCTGCGTTTTTTGATGGGGGCAGCGTTCCAGTGGCGGCCACTGCACCGTGAATTATGGCATAAAATTTCATGAAAAGCAAAAACATAAACTTAATTTTCATGCTTTTATGCTTTTTGTGTATGCGTGTGTGTGTGTGTCTACGTTTCGGTTGATTTCCTCGTTCTTAGAAAGCAATGCCGCATTGCTGGCGTAGTCCAGGCGGCAGCAGTGTCTGGCTGGCAACATAATGAAATTAACTGAAATTTTCTTTTTACTACAAATTCTTGTAATTAATGAAAAAAATTGAAAATTTTCATTATAATAATTTTTTTTTAATATTTGATGCAAGAATATTACTTCTGTATTGGCCACTGGCGACAGCATAAATGGTATTCAACTCCTCTCAAATATCAGTTTTTTCAAAAATGTAGTGTGGCGAATATGATTTTGAATGGTATTGGACTCAAAAGTTCTCTGCAACAGCAAAAGAAATAATGTGCGCGCCAATGGACTCGGCTATCATAGAGAGGAGAAGAAGGTGACTGAGAAGAACTGAGAAAACTGATGGAGTAAGATAGTCCACGTTCGCTCGTATCTTCTGCCCGGAAGACTCCAGAACAATTTCAGCTATTGAAATCAGGAAGCTTCTACATCTTCTGGATCTCAAAAAGTTAATTTAAAATGCCAGCTAATATTAAAACAAATGGGGATTTGGCATCAAAACCTGCCGTGCCGTGGTAGCAACCACTCATCCGACCAACCAAGAACAAATTTTACTGACATAAACATCAAACGATGCTCATCTACTTCGTCGTTTCCTGATCTACAAATGCTTGAAACAAAAAAAAATTGAGTAACACTTTGAAGAAATTATTCAGTTTCTTAAAGCAGAAGCATAGCTCCTAAATTAATATTAAAGACTCATTCAGTAATCAAAATAGTCTAAGTAAGAGTCACCACAGATCTCATAGGAAGTACAACACTTTCCCTTCTGCAAGGAGAACCTCATTTTGATCATTTCTTTGTCTCGACTGCCTCGTCTTCTTCACTACCCTCTCTTCCACATATTCAGAAAATCATTGCAAGACACAAATGTTGATTATATGCTTTAAGTATTTCTTTTATTTTTAATCTGTTGTTAAAAAACCCATCAAGTTCTGCCTGAATTACTTCATCATGGACTTAAAAAAATCTTTACTACTAAAATTCTGTTTTTTGACCTGGGGTTATGTCCATTCTTTTTTTGACTGCTAACATGGCACATGGCAAGTAATGTGTGCGTGTGTATTGTGTGATTTGCAGACATTAAAAAAATTTCCTCTTCAGCCATGAGGCTAATCTTAGACCAAAAACTCAGCCAAGCATAAACAGCCCGCGTGCTGCATTTGTTGCCGTTTAAGCATAGAAAAATACAAGAAATTCAAAAGAAAAACCACAACATTGTTGTAAGTTAAATATTTACTTTGAGCAGTGCAAAGACACCTTATTAGATTGGCCAAGAACGATCCAAGAACATTCAGTGAACACGAACCAATGCGCAGACCAGCCAAACTTTGGCTTATTTGTGAAAATACTCAAAGCGTAACAGGATCAAAGGCGCACAAACAATACAGAAATTACGAAGCGTAAAAATTTAAGCGCATCGCTCGAACGCCCAACAAGCAACACAACGCACATACGGCATGTCCGACATGTTGTTAGTTTTTGGCAAGTACAAATTATGCAAACGACATGACAATGTGTGGAATAATTTGTTGCTGTTCTGCTGCGACTGCTTGCTGTGTTCTTTCTCATATAAATAAAACAATAAAAACGCTAATGCCAAAAGAACACTGAACATGTCTGCGTATGCAAAAGCCGCCCAGAATGTCACTCACCTAGACCCACAAAGCGCTTTAACACTTTGGCAAGCTGTTGTTGCCTGTTGTGTTGTGTATGTGCTGTTAAACGCCATCAACAACAACAACAACAACAACAGCAACAGATAAACCCATAAATTCATATTAAAAAACGGCAAAATATAAAAGTTGAATGCCTTCTAAATGAACTTTTGCATATGAAGTTGTCGCCAGTTGATGCCCGCACCCTGCCACAGCGCCGCCCCATCAGCGACAGGTATTTGCGGCAAGTACGCCGCATATGCGTCTGATAGCAGTAGAATATGTTGCCCGCTATTATTGTGCTGCTTGACTTTTCTTTTTCATTTTTCTTTCATTCATTTTATTTGCATTTGTTTGCAACTTTGTCTCTTCTTCGGTTTTTCTTTGTTGTCGACATCCACTAACCCGTTGTACTGTTGTAACTAATATAGCAATTAAATATCGTTTTACTGTTACTGTCTGCCTATTGTCTTTGCACCATTTGCTATCTCGCATTGTGCTCGCCTCGGCTCACAGTTGCCAGTCGACAGCGATATCGATTTGTGCGTACCTCAACGTATAGACGGGTTAATACAATTGAAACTGCATTAAGTGACGTTGGGTTTTCTGCGTACGCTGCCGCCAAACGTGGACGCAACAATTCATAATCCATTATGATGACTTGCCAAATGACAAGTGGAAATGTCAAGTTTCTCATCCATTATGGGTTGTTGTAACTGATATTGTCGCACCGAAGCGCTCTGACATTGTAATGTAAGGAATGCAATGACAGCTTCAGCATAAATAATATTTTATTTCATATAATTTTGTTTAAATTTATTTATTAATCTTATTTAATTAAGACTTGAAATTGTTTGTTTTACTTCATTTTGTATTGTAAAAATTGTTTACTGCAAAATTTCAAACTCATTAAACACAAACCTTTCTTAACGAAAGACTAAAGCAACAAACTTTTTGCCTGCTTAGAACCGACGCCTTGAAGCGCCACTTTAAGCTTTGCTTGTCTTAGAAAGTTGTATAAAAATTCTTTATTGTCACTTGTAAACAAAACTCTAATCATTCTTCGCCTTTATTTCTCTTCTCCCCAGAAACCCATAAAATTTAAACATTCCGTTTTTAAACCAGCATCAGCTGATTGCTGATTTTCATATGAAGCCAGCTATTCTCATAAATTTATGCAAAACACTTTCAACAAAAGACTTAAGAAACGAACTTTATTTAGCCATTCCACACAGCATCAATGCCCAAACACTTTTTCTTGCCTGCTTATTCAGAATATTCCAATTCCTCTGCAAATGCTGCTTTGGAATCCACACGCAACAATAAATAAGTTTACAAAGTGGACAAATTTCTTTATGCCCATTGGATGCTGTTAGTCATTTACGTTTCAATAATGAATACAACAAAAATGCCAAGTTTTTTGTTGGTTTTGGAGAAAGTTCTGTTTTGCCATTGTTGGCTTTATTCTTCGATTCGACTCTGTCATGTGTGTTGGCCTTTTTTTTGCGCTCACCAACATTCACATGGCCTGAGCCATTATAGTTTTCATTGGACTTGTTGCTGCCTTAACAATTCTTTTCCTGCACATTTCTATACACAAATACGTAAATTTTTTCTTTGGCAAAACTTTCTTAAACGTTGAACGCCGAATGAATCGCAGACAAGTGGGTGTGGAGAAACACTTTGACCGAATGCGCGTTATGAGTTTCTGGAGCAGTGTGCACTGGACCCTATTCTTCGAGAGGGTTTGTCTGTGTGTGTGTAGGTGTGTTGGTGTTGTGACCACATCTGGGTGTGGCACTAATAAATTGCACTAATCAGTTCTACTCATCGTTGGATGAGTGTACATTTCGTGTTCTGTTGATTGAAGTGTTAAGCGAGCTCTGAGTAGAAGCCGTAATCGATTCCAATTAAAAGCTCCAACTCCAATGAAAAGCTTATTATTTTGATATGTTTACTTGTGAAAGTGAGTCTAAGGCTAAGGTTACTAAGGCGCTGAATACCACTAAGTGCAGCTGAACGCTACTAAATGTTGCTAATTTATACAAAATGTGGCTGATATGATCAAATTCAGCACACAAGATCTGAGTACGGTTGAATTATTCTGAATTTGCCGTACATATTTTAATGTTTTTGAATTAAAATTGCAAATTTTAATAGATTTTTAATCTAAATGAAGTGCTGAATACTGCTAAACGTAGCTGAATACCACTGAAAGCTACGAAATGTCGCGCAAATACATTTTCAGTAGACTTACGGTGTGCTGAGTACTGCTGAATTGTGCTCAATACAGCTCAAGAACTATTAAATAATAATAAATACTTCTAAATATGTTGCTGAATACTGCTAAATATGTCTAATGTAGCTACTTGTTGCTGAATACATTTAAAAGAAGTCAAAAAAGCTAAACAAGTAGAAGCGGCATACAATTTTAGAAAAAACTCGCGCTGAATAGAGCTAAATGCAGCTGAATATGATTTAGCACTATTGAAAATTGCAGGCTATAGCCAGCTAATGTCAAAGTGGTTAGCAAAAAAGGTGCTGAATTCAAAATATTGTTTGTAAACTAGCATTTCATTAAAATCAGCAAGTAAACTAGCTGAATTAGCTGATTAGAATTGCTGTCTATTGCAAATTAATATATTGGGGTCTAATCAGAATGCTGAATTCTTCTTAATGAAAATCTGTTAAAAAACTGCAGCTGAATTCATTTTAATGCAGCTGAATACAGCTTACTGCTAATAAATATTGTTGTCTGTTACTAAAATGTTTCTTAAAGGTTGACAATGCCAGTGCTGAATTAGGTTTAAATCTTTTTAAGGCAACATTTTTTAAAAACTGTAGCTGAATATGTCTTATTCATGACGAATATTACTGCCTGTTATTAAAATTAGTCTGAAAAACTGACAAAAACACTGCTGAATTAGGTTTAACTCTTCTATTAAACAAAGATTTTAAGAAAACAGCTCAGTACGCTTTATTGAACACGTTTATTACTGCCTGTCGTGAGATAGTGCCTTAATAACCGACAAAATCAGTGCTGAATTAGGTTTAACTCTTCTATTCCATAAACACTTGAAGAGCACTGCAGCTGAATGCATCTAAATACAGCTGAATATGCTTAATTTAATACGACTATTACTGCCTGTCGTCAGATAGTGTCTTAATAACCGACATAAACAGTGCTGAATTAGGTTTGCCTTTTATATACGAACATTTCCTTTCATCAACACTTGGAACCTATTCTCATATGTCGGTTCCAACAGGTGTGAAGCCAAGCTGTGTTCAGTTTTGTACTGAAAATTGACAAAAATTCCAAGTGAGCAAGTTAACAAATTGCTGAATATTGTTGCGTTTATTGTGCTTGTTAGTCGCGTCATGCCACAACAGTCAACTGTGCGCAAGATATGCGGGCGCGAAAATATGTACGACATGTGTCGGCATCAACGACAACAATTTCAATCTACACTTGGCCCATTTTTGTTGTGTTACTAATGCGCCCACCGTCAAAGTGATATTTCTGCGCCATTGTAGCAACAACAATGCTGCCAACAATAATTACAATAACAATTGATTTGTGTTGCACATGTTGCGGCAACACAGCGTTGAATTGGGTGTTTGCATTGGTGTGCGAGAAAAATGCACTGAACGCATTTTGATTTATTTATATTGAAGGTATTTTGTTTTCTTTTGGGCGTAGTAGAATTTTTTGGTGTTTGTGCTGTTTGTTGGGAACAATCATTTGGTGTTTGTTTGCATTGATGATTATTATTGAATGGCATAAGTCGCATGAATAGTTGGAGTCGAATGTGAAAGAATGAAAAATGAATTTTTGGGTGTGTGTGTGTGTGTGTGTGGTTTAGCGTGGCGGCAGGCGAAGATAAATGTTTATTTGAGAAATTTCATTTGTATTTCGAGTGCTTTTGTCGGTTGTGAGTTTCTCAATGAATTTTGGGTCGCTGGCCCATTCGTCTTAGTGTCAACGTACCAGTGTTCGAACTGAAAGCGTTTGCAAGTTTTGGCGGCACTAATGGAATAAAGTTTTTGAAGTCGTGCTGTTTATTGGCGAGTATGGTGTGTGTTTTAATTCCCTGCCGTTACAGCTAAAATAATATGAATTTATTTGAGAAATGTCGCTAAGAAATGCTTTGCTTGATGAGTGGGTTTTCGATGTAAAGAAAGTGTTTCACATGTGCTTTTGAAGTTATTTTGCTTATAGTTTGGGGGGTCGAAAATTGCTGTACTGTTGTTCAAGAAGTTTGCAGAAAACTACAATTGAAAAAGTTCAAACATTATACAAAATGCTAACAAACATGTCTTTAGAAAGATGTGAAAACAATTTCACATTTAAATAAATTTACAAAATACACTTTTCTCACCTCAAGCAGACCTTCTACAATATCTTCTACATCCCTTACAACCTTTTCTACTGACTTAGAATTTGTTTCATAAATCAAAAATGGCTTCTACACCTCACAACTTCTCTAATAACATTTTAACCAGCCAAATTTGATTACTCGCCGGTTAAGTCATTCAATCCCAAATGCTATCACGCTGCTCGTTGCATCTTCTATCGCAGCATTGGTGCCGCCTTTGCCTCCTAAATGCTCCCGCCTTCTCGGCCCATGATTCTCCCCTCATTTGAGGCGGCAGCAAATGGATTTAAATAACTGTTGACCTTGAAGGTGCAGAAAGCGCCTTTCCCAAGTCGTTTAAAGTAGCGCAGCCGCTAATGAACCGCACAATATCATCAATCTGTGAGAGGTTTGCCCGCTGCTGCCAACAAACTCAACAGTCATTGCATTGCATCAGATGCATAAAGTGTATATATGTACAATAAATATGGCTGCATCTCCTATACACACACACACACACACACACACTAACCTGTACAAATGGGCCGGAAAATCTAATTCGTTGTTGTTATGATTTTGCTGCGCTCCGCACGCGTTTAAACAGTTTTTTCGTTGCATGTTTTTCGTTGATATGTTTCCATGCTTTGACTGCTTTGCTGCGCCATGCAGCCTCTTACACGTGTTATGTGTGTCGTCTGGTATTTTGCTTTTTGTTTTCAATTTGTGTGCTGTCTGCCATGTCTGCCGCAGTCGTTGACTAAATAATAATCAAGTAACTGCTGGAGGATTAATGATTTTCGTGTAGTAATTAAATTGCCTCCTCATGTGCACAGCGCCTACAGTCGTTGTTGTATTCTTGACGTTCTCACTCGGACTGCAGTTGCTGCCGTTTACCACATCATCAGCACCGACCGAGCGTTTCGTTGTGCCTTTTGTTTTTCCACACTTGAGGTGCAATTTCTGCTGCTCGTTTATGTTGCAGTGCAGTGTGAATATTTTACTTCATTCCACTTCATTATGTGCTCTTTTCATGCTGTCGAGCTTGGGTGCATTTACGAGCGTCCAACTCAGTGGCGGCTGCAACTTTTTCAAGTCGCTACGATTTTCTGTGTATTCGAAAGCATTTTGCATTTTTTGGGCTGATGTGTAAGCGCTTTAATTTGTATGCAATCGAATGGAAAAATTTTTATGGGTTTTGGTAGCGAGATACCACTGTGAGTGCATTTATGTGTGTCTGTGTGTGTGTGTGGGTTGGTTTGACTTTGTTGCTTGCCACTGTCGCAAGTGTAAATAATACATTTTAATTGCCAATAAATCTCCATATCTGCTACTCTTCTCCAGCCGCAAGCCGCCGCATGCATTACATCTAACAATCTGGCAGCCAACACTGCCGCCTATGCCAGCTCGGCTTCACACCACCACTGTAAATGCTTCTCACATTAGCCGCCTCTTTGCCTAACTACCGGGCAACAGCCTCTCTGCTGCTCTTGCCGCGTTTCTTTTTTTTTCATGCCGCACTTGTAAAACGATCAGTGCGTTGATCTAAAAATCATAGCTTTCTGTGTGCTGTAAAATCGTGTTTGATCAAATTGCCGCACTGTGCCGCGCGGCGACGAGCTCTGATGCCGCTAATAGCAAAAGTGAAACCTATCGCGTTGAGTTTCTAAGCTAAATAACTTTTGCTACATTCAAGTAGTTGTTGTAGAAGAAGGGCTGTATAACATGACAACAACAACAACAACATTACAATAAAGACTTTGCAGCGCACATCAAAAAGCCATCAAAAGTGCAACACCTCAACAGCAGCGGCTGTTGTGTGTGTGAAGCGGGCGCAGTGGGCAAGCGAAGCGAGAGTTTGCCATTTGCTACCTGCCACGAGCTGCCCAGTCCATTGCAATGTGATACAGGGCAGCGCTGAGAAGCAGTTGGCAGCTGTGTTTCGCATAGATACACGTAAAAAAATTACTAAAGTAATATGAAAATGTACTTAAAGAATCATAACTACAATGACTTGAAAAATATGGAAACATTTAAAAAATGTTCCTTTTACAAGTTTTGCCTTGTTTATTTTTTCAGCCAACAAAAGACTTAAGACACAAACTTGCAAGTCCATGTGGTGTTTGCCTCAGTTATAAAAGAAGTTTTAGAAGTAGAAGTGTCTTGTTATTCCTAACACGTCTGGTTAATTCTTTGCAATAACAAAAGACTTAAGACACAAACTGGCGAGTTCATATGATATTATTTTCAGTTATTAAAAATGTGTTTGCTCGTTTTAAAAGGTTGAACTATTTGTAGTGTCCTGTTATTTGCTTGTCTGTTTAATTCCTTCTGCTAATAAAAGACTTAAGACACAAACTGTCAAGTTGACTGTTTGTGAGAAGGATTAACCACTTCCTTTAGTCTTCCTTTATTCTTCATACAACTTTGTATTGTCCTTTTATTTTGCTAACAAAAGACTTAAGACACAAACTGGCAGGTTAAACGTTTAAATTTCAATTGCATTTTAAACACTTAGCAGGATTAACCACTTGTTACCTTCCTTTGTTCTTCATACAAGCGCTGGCTTGTTTTTTTTCGTGCAACAAAAGACTTAAGGCACAAACTTGCAGCTCTATATGAGGTTCTCTTCAATAATTAAATAAGCTTTTGCACTTTTTAAAAATGTTGCACAACTTATATCATCTTTATTTTTCCCCTAGAAGCGCCTACTTAATTATTTCTTCTAACAAAAGACTTAAGACACAAACTGGCTGATTAAGCAAGATGTGTTCCTAAAAGTTAAAGGTACTTTTGTATTTTTTAGAAGCTTTAAACAATTCCTTAATTCTCCTACAAACGCACGTCCAAAACAAAAGACTTAAGACACAAACTTCCTCTTCAAAAACTTGCTATTTTTTTATGTGCAAACATGTTGTTACCTGCAATTTTCATTTTTTAGAGTCCAAAAATCTTCTAACAATAAACTTCAATATTTTATCAATCTCTTAAATGTATTTCCAAGAAATGTAGCTTGTAGAAATCTAGTTTAATTTACACAAATGTAGCTAATCACTTCCTACAATTTATGTCTTGAAATACGCTGAAATCGTGCTGTGCTCTCTTTCTCTGACTTAAACAATTTAAGTCAGTTTTTTTTTTTTTAATCTCATTTCTATACTTCTATTTTCTGCTTATATTTTCTATTTTATGTTTTTTGAAATTATTCAAAGGTTTCCGTTCAACGAACGTGTTGCTGCCACATTTAAGGTCGTTGCGTGCGCTGTGCTATGTTGTGGCTCCGCATGCTGCTGCTGGCATCGCTCTCATTTGCCACACGCACGCAGTGTAGAAAAGTTGAAAGGAATCAAAAAAGCTAATGATTGATTGCTACAAATTGCTTTGAAACTACCAAAACTGAGCGCCAGCACAGCGTGCATGGGCGCAGTTCGTACCTACCCCACTTTGTCTATTAATATTGTGTACAAATTTTAGTTGCCGGTGCTGGTAGTCAGAGCCAAAAAATGTTATAATCACTTATCAATTGCTCTAATTAGATAAATTCCAGAACAAAAAACTAGCTAATAGTAGCCATAAAAAACTTGAATGAAAGCAAAATTTCTCTTTACTGTTTCTAATTTTCATATGTTTTGTTTTGCTGAACCACTTGTAACTAGAAAAATGGAGAAACTTTAAAATATTATAACTGCCAACTGCAGTACAAAGTTTTCTATTGTTAACCTTGAAGGCTTACTTTGCACATCCGTTGAACGAAATGTACATTGCCTTAAATATATATTTTTTCGCCTTTTCACCGCCTAACACGACTAAACAAATGCAATTTAAATTTCCCATTTACAATTTGCATCATGTTTATAGGCAATAAACGTACGCTGCGCTGCCGCATTTAAAGTTGAGTATCGAATTTTGTGCGATTATCCGACCGAGAGAATGCTTAATTTTGCTTCATTTCAAGAAACACCTAAACATCGCCTCGGCGTATCGCATCCGGCCCAACTTATACCTGTGACTAGCGTTGGTCGTTTAGTTTTAGCTATTTTTGTTCGTATTTTTTTTGTGCTTATTACTCATTCGCAGTGTCTGTCTGCAGTGTGGTTACACTTTAATTCCTTACAACAAATTGCATTAAATTAATTTTTGCATTCTATTGGAGACTTTTCACCATTTGGCTGCACACACATGACGAAGTTTCATCGAACTCACAGCCCAACTGCGTTCACACACACAATCAACTGTCTTTGTACGTGTGCGCCTCGCTGCTGTTTAAAGGTGTCTATTTTTCAGGCTTATTATCCAGCAATAGCAACAACAACAACAAACATAACACCAACAGCCCAAATCCCAAACGGCCCAGAGAAGTCAGAGAAGCGAGCTGCAGTCGCAGCGTCAAAATCGTGGCCAGATGCCACTGTCAGACCATAAAAGTACTTTATTAAAAGCATATAAATCGGCTGTGGTCGAGTGCAGCCGGGTCCTTTTTCACCTGCCAGCACCAGCTGAAAGCCGGCCAACGGTGCCGGTCGGGCTGGCAGGTTGCTGATTTTGGTGTTTGCCGGTGTCGCTGCTGCCTGCTGGTAATCGTTTGTTATATTTTACGCCTTTATGACCAGTTTGTGGCTTTTCACTTTTATTTTTTAATTCCCCGCCTTTTTCTGACAAAGGTCGCACAAATTGTGTGTATTAATGACGACTATTAGTAGCATTTCTATTTCGTTTAGCGTTATGTGAATTTGATTGGCAAATGATTCATGGCGTAGTTGTACAAATTCATTTGAACAACAGGCTCATAAGTTTTTTGATTTGATTTACATTTAGCACATTTAATGCATTCGCTTTGAGTGAACAAATTATTCAACTCTAATGAATGTTCATGACTCACAAATTTGATTTAATACACAGGTCAAACCTTTGAATTAATCAAACTGAATTATAATAAAGAAAAAAAATATGAAACAAAAAATTATAAGAAACAATTAATTTCAAAAACTTAAATTAAAGCATTTTAGCAAAATATTGAATAAAGTAATTTTTAATATTCAAAATTTTAAATAAATATTTGAAATTTAATTTTTCAATTTATTATGAATTGAAAAAATGAAATGGTTAATCAATTCGGATTTTTGATTTTTATTCTTTTAATAATAAATTTCTTTTGAAATAAATTGTAAAACAGCTACCAACTGTCAGTGTTGAAAAACTAATTTATTCATTAGAACTTTCCATTTCCTTATGACAAAAGCCACAGCTCAACATTGCCTTCAAGTTATAAAAACTTATTTTAAGAATTGGTTTTGACTCACAAACAATTTGATTACTTCAAGGCAACATTGAACAAGTTGGAGTAAAGAATGAAGCCAGATAAAGCCAACAAGTTGTGCATAATGTATCAAAGGGATTTCAGTACTTAGAAAACATTCGAGTAGTTCATTTGCCAGGGAAAATATTTTAATATGTCTAGAAACATATTTTTAAATATTGATTTTTCAAAAAATAATTCATTCATTTTTTGCGAAAAAAATATTAATGTTTTAAATTATTTTATTTATTATTTAAAATTTTTTTATATTAAAAATACCCTTTAAAATCATTTTATGTCAATTGAAATCTCCCATTAAGGCAGCCAAAAAAATTGTAAGCAGGTTCTACGAACCTTCAAGTCGAATTTTGAACTGATATATATGGTATATGATTTTATAAAAACTTCTAAACAACCTTGAAACCTTGTCAAAAGAAAAAAGCTTTAATATATTAAAAAAAAACATACTGCAAGGAAAATACAAATAAAAAAATACTTTTTCACTTAAAATTTAAATACATTTTTGCTGTTCGCATAGTTCTTAAAAAATCCTTGGATATTGCTGAGAAAAACGATATAAAGTAAAATTTGAATGATGTTCTATGAACTGGTGAATTGAAGTTTGAACTAAAATGGATCTCTGCGACATATTTTATAAAGAAAAGTTGCATTAAAAACATTTAAAGCCAGAAACGTCAAACAAAACAACGTTGTACACAGCTCTTGAAAAATCAATGCATATTGTTAAAAAAAAGTACCTTAAGTAAAATTTTAAACATGTTCCCCAAGCAGTGAATAGAAGTTTGAACTTAACTAAATCTTTGTATGAAATTTTATGAAAATAAAACAGAAATCACTTAAGCTTCAACTTAAAGCTTAAAACACTTAAGAAATCATAAACATAAAAAAAACCAAATTTTTCAAATTCTTAATTTCTTCCAATTATTAAAAAAAAGGTCTGTCCATATTTCTGGGGAAAAAGACATGAAATTATATTGTAATTTTAAAATTTTAAAAATTATTATCTTTAAATTATACAAATATTTAGAAGTAGTAGTAGTAGTAAAATTATTAGAAGTAGAAATTTAAGCCACAACTTTTTTTTGTAATATATGATTTTCCCGAGAATTGCGAAAATTCACTTTGAAGGCCGTTTAAAAATTCCGAAGATTCTTAAATTAATCGCAAAAGTAACAAAACTGTTCTTGTAAAAGAAATGCAAATTATTGAAAATTAAAAAACATGCTGAAAATAGTACTTTGAATAAAAAATGTTTTATTATAAAGTTTTAACCCTTTTGCTACTGCAGAATAAACTCGTAAACTTAATCATAAAGAATCTACAAAAATTCAAAGATGAAGTCGTAGCGAAAAAGTTAATAAAACTTACAAATTTTACTGTTTTTAGTAATACAAAAATATATAGCCTAGAGAAAAAAATATTTTAAGAAAATAGGGAAAACAAATTTTTTTTTACATTTTTTTTAATTTAGCTCAACTTAATTCTTCTTCTTTGTAGTCAATTTTATTTTAATATAACTTTGGTTATTATGTTTTTTAAATCTTATAAACGAAATACATTTTAATTAAAACTACACCAAAAATTTATTTTCTTTATAAAATTTAAAAAACATAATTCCTGTAAATTTGTTGCTTTAATAATACCAACAATTTTTCTTAATACAAATTTAAAAAATTATTTAACACATTTTAAATCCCTACCACGAGTTTTAAAAACCCTTATTCCTCTAAATTTCTTCTTTGCTCATACAAACAAACAACTCACCTCTCTTGAAATCGTTTCCAGTCGAACACTGC
Organism: Melieria crassipennis; assembly: GCA_963668005.1. Taxonomy (NCBI): domain Eukaryota; kingdom Metazoa; phylum Arthropoda; class Insecta; order Diptera; family Ulidiidae; genus Melieria; species Melieria crassipennis. Next base: position 141,107,807 of record OY764961.1, on the reverse strand, counting down.
TGTCAAAAGTTTCTTGCAGTTTTTCAATATTTATTTTATCAACAACTTGAATATTTTTCCCATGAAATTTGCCCACTTTTTGCTTGCCAATCTTCAGCCACTACGAAAATTGTCGCCTATATTTTCACACTTCAACATGCACTTTGCAGTTTCGAATGTTAAAAAACCTCGTCAGCAACTGTAACACTTTTTTTTGAGCAATATTTGCAGTTCAGTTTAGCACTTTTTGCAATGTCGCGCTTGCAAAACAACCCAGCAAAGACAACAAAAATCAAGACACTTTAAATATTTAAGCAGCGTTAGCAAAAATTTTCTTCACTTTAAGTTGTTGCTTACTTCGCGTCAAGTTTACTTTGTTGCCAAAAAAAAAAATCTAGTGCCAAATATACGCGAATTTTTTTCAAATTCAATTATCAAAATTTTAATTAAAAAACAATGTGTTGGGAGCACGAAAACGCACAATTGTCAGAAACAGAAATTTCAGCGTTTTGCTCCAATGTGTTGAACAAGGCACACACAAAAAACGAACTTGACCGTTGTAAGGTCGCCGTAGAACTAAAGTCTTTCGCCAAGGTAATGAGTTGTTATATAAGTTAGAAGACTTCTTCTGTCTCGAACGAGCCACCATCCAGCCACTCAGCCAACGAAAGAAGTTGCGGAAGATGTGGAAAAATTTCTTTTGCCGCTGAAGATGCCACAAGCACACACATACACGAACACACGCACACCATAGGCGGGCTGGAAGTTGTGGTGCGCACAACCACAGCAACACGGCCCAAGTTAACTTGCTGCTATACAACAAATGCCACAACAACATCATCACAATCATTATGGCCAACATAATTATGATCATGGGAAGCAACAACACAATCATGATTGCGGTGCTCATGATTGGCCAGAACGTCAATTCGTCTTGCGCGTCTGCGCCGAAGAGCGAGCATGCAACTGGCAGGAGGCAGCTTGCTTCCGCGGCCAAGTGTCGGCACAATGAAGCAATGGCAACGACGTCGTTGCTCTGCAGTTGAGTTGCGCGAGCGCCAGCAATGCCCAAGTAGTCCATCATCCAGCGACAAGATAAGCAACACCGGCCGCCCGGTACGTCGCATAACTATTCTCAGGCCGGCTGAGCACCGCACCGCAGCGAGAGCGAGAGCGCCATCAGCGTAAACAAGTTTTATTTATCTTTTGCATACGGAATAAGAAGAAATTTTGCTAATGGACGCTTTCTCCACAGCTCGCGACTCGTCAACGATCATCAGCGCCGCAACACAATCACGAGCTCGCTAATGATCTCGCGCGCATTTGCGACAATTTCTCCAATCTGTCCGCCATACGCGCTCATCGTCTTTCGTTTTTCGCTCCCGTCATTCCAGCGGGCACATTTCTTTCTCCTAATCGCGATGCAAACTTGCCGCGTTCCAGCGTCTCATGCAAGTTGCACGCGCGTGTCGCAAGAATCCACCGCCAACGTGTTCCACTGACTCACACCTGAGCGCTGTTCGGTTCACCTAGCGCGTCCGTCCACCTGTCCGTCTGGCCGTACGAATGTGAGCGTGCGCACGCTGCACGCCATCGTCGGCCCGCACAGTACATTGACCGTTCAGGCCGGACGACTGGCTGCGGCCGTCGACAAGTTGCCAACAGACCAACAGTCAACAGTGCACACTCGGCGCTCTGTCGCTCTGTCGCCGGTGTGTTTGCTGGTGGGCTCTGGCCGTGATTGTGAACTTGTGCGGTGGCCTCTGTTGCCGCGTTTGGCAAGAAGCATTTCGAGCCGCTAACAGCGCACTTTAAACGTTCGCTCTCACTCTTTCGAATTGCTGTTATTCGCCTTTTGGCCATGTCTAGGCACTGCTGTTGTGGCTTAAAGTCATTATGGCAGTTCTGCTCGACGGCACTAGTCGAGCGTGAACTCCCGTGCGGAGCTCTTTGTTTGGCAATGATCGTCAAATGTGGACTTTTGTCGTTGTCATATGCGTAGTTTTCTTGAAATTAGTTTAAAGTTATTAGCCTCTGGTGGTCAAATGCTTTATGAGGTTGAAAACATGAAACATCAGCACATTTTTGTGTGATTTTTCTTGATTTCTTTAGCCGTTACTTATATAGTTTTGAAAGTAAAGTTCAACAAAACACACAATTCAGATTTCTTTCGAATCTTACTTTATATAATACTCTAGCAGAGCCCCGCGACTTTGCATGCAAGTTCGAAGTCAATGAGCCCAATAAACCAAATTTCTTCATACAACACTTAAACCCATGTTTTGTCCCTTTAGGCCCCGAATTTCAAAAAAATCCCGTCTTAGCGGAAGTTGATTTTATTAAATGTACCAAAGTTCAAATTTCTTTTGTAGCTTTAGCGGTTTGGGCTGGGCGGTGATGAATCAGTCAGTCAGTCAGAGCAAACAATGTGGATTTGAGTAGTATGGGCGGTGCCACGTCCCTTTTATGCAATGCCCAACCCAGTGTTCCAGTCGAAGTGTGCGCGAGCCAGTTGCATTGATGTGCTACTACAGTTCCAACTTACGCGGAAAATTTTAGTCATAAAAAATACTATAAGCCCCTTAAATTTTACCAGCAGAATGACACATCTATTGGACGACGGTATACAAAATGTTACTTCTATCAGACTTATTATTCCAAAGCTATTCCATATTAAAAATTTGGGTTGTATGGGCGGTACCATTCCCCCTGTTGAAGGGTACGTCTAAATCGTAAGTCTGTGCCAAATGTCATTGCTGTGTGACCTGTAGTGCCAAAGTTATTCAAAACATTTGGGTCGGTTCAAAAATGCCACGCCCCTTGTCTAATGTAGTGTAACGAAACACCTAAACGTTAGCCCTACGCCAAATTTCAATGCTATCCGACCTATAATTCCGAAGATATTTCATATTAAAAATTTAGGTTGTATGGGAGGTGCCACGCCCACCTGTCGGGTTGTATTCGCACTATTCGGGGTTTACCGAGATTTAGTCAAGACGAACATTCCGTGAAAGATTCAGCTCAATCGGCCGTCTAGTTTTTGGGTTGTAGGGTCGTGTGACGAACAAACAAACAAACAGACATTAATTTTTATATTTATAGATAGAAGATGTTGCTTGACAAAATCTTCGAAATATCTATTTTTTATCTAATTTAATAATTTAGTTTCACAAATAATAATCAATTTAATGTGATCATTTATTTATATTGAACAATATTTATCAATTTACATAAATCAACAATTTTAATTTCTAGGATGTACAAAACTTAGAGAGTACTGTTGATAGTCATAAAAAATGCTATAAATGTCATAAAATTGATATTACATTAAGTCAGTTTTTTATAATAACAAATAGTAAATATAGAAATTTTGCTAAAGATTTTAGAAAAAAGGGTATTTCCAACGTTGTTGTGCAGTATGCGAAATTGTTTAACATTTAATGAAGAAAAGTGAGCCCTCAGTAATGAAACTTACATGAAACAACTTACGAAACATTGATGGATCACCAAAACCACAGCAACAATGTTTTTAAATCCAATCAGAAAATATTAGCTTTTTATATAAATTGTTGGTTTAAAAGTGAAAACCCAATATCGATCAGTTACTGACTTCATATTTTTGCTCTAAAAAACAAAGCAGTAAAGGCAACAAGTGCATTCCAGCACCCAACAAAGCGCCGAGAGCTGTTAACTACTGCCTGCCTGTAGTTAACAGTTGCCGTTGCCTGTAATGCAGCAGCAGCTGTTAAACTTAACAGCAACCTCTATACTCGCTTCCGTATTAACAGCATTATTGCTGTTCAATTAAAAAGCCTTCTGCTTGACTAGTGTTGTGAATTTGTTTTTGTTAGTGTTGTTGTGTCTTCGTGCGCCATGGTTCAGTTCAAGTTCAAGAACTTTTCGCTGTTATTGCGTTAGTTTCCAGTGCACTGTTGGCAGTAACAGAGCCCAACAGCTCTCAGCAGCAGAGCCGCTTTAGAGCACAGACAACGCTCTTTAAAGAGATTGCTACATAAAATTAAGAGTTCACTTCAACGCTCTTACTTGTGTTGGTCATAAATTTTGCTGTTTTGGCAATAAACTCTATTTTTGTTGTACTTTTAGGCTACTTTTGTTTTATTTTAGGTTTTTTGGCCGTACATTTTTTTTGTTTATTGCAATTTCAGGTTGTAAAAATATTTGAAAAAAAATTCGCATAATTCGCACAATGAAATCTTAATTTGTCAAAAACAAAATTTCACTTTTAGAGTTTTGATTTAATTTTTTTATGATCCTAAAAAATGTATATCTGCGGTTAATTAGGTCTATGACGTGATGCCGTTGTCGGGTTGCAAACAAAGTTGACTTGACTTCATCACGTTCGCACGTAGCTGTTGATGCTGTTTGCGAAAAATGTCTGCCCTCACGACGACACGCCAGCAGTTAGCATTTTGTTTGTTGGCCAAACAGCTGCTAATTAGAATTTGTTGACTTGAAAATTAAAGCCACATGACAAATTGATGCAATAACGGCAACATAACCCAATACACACACACACATACTTGTATACACATTGCTAGCTGTGCAATAATTACAGTCGGCCGCTTAGGCAGAGCCACATTGCACACTCCAAACAACAACAAATAAATGAAAAAAATTAAATCAACACAACATATTCAAACAAGTTTCATGCTTAATTTTCCATCCACATTCCTCAAACACATAAACGTTTTGTCGGCAACATGGGCACGCGGACGGACTGTCAGCAGCTGTGCAAATATTGAAGCCATTTCGGATGCGTTTCTTGTCGCATTTTTATAGCTTTAATAGACAAGTTTTAATTTTTATATTTTTTTTTAAATTCGAAATTATGAAAAATCGCATACGCAAGTGCCAAAAACCTACATTTTTTCGCATATATGGCTGCAGCCATATATGTCAAATGGTGAAACTTGGCTGATGGATGCAAAAATTCTTGACTACTTCCATCAGTCAGCAATGTGTGTTGGAAACTTGAAAAAGAAAATAATTGCATTGACATTGGGGCTGCAAAGCGGCTGGCAATGTGCGCGCTTGAAATGTAAACCGAGCAAAGCCGATTACCGATTGGCCGATACTGCAAATCTGCATAGAACAGCACAGCGCACGTTTTTTATTTGGGAGCATTATAGCAGCGCTTTGTGGACGCAGCAGCGGCAGCTGTCAGCCGTCTCATTGCCGTAGACGCCGCGCAAACAAAACGCTGCGCCCAGCCACAGCTAATTCGATATTCCCGCAGCCCGGGCGGCACGACAATTTGTCTACCCGCAACGCCTTCGCCGTCGGACAGACAGAACCGTCGCCCGAATTTATTTGTTTGGCCGCTTCGACTGTGCGCTGCTGACGTCGTTTTCGTTGCGTTAATCGTGATTAAATTTGACCAAAAACGTGATTTATGCCAGTTTAAGTGATCGTTTATTAACGCCACTCGCACTGACTGGCCGAATGCGGCGCTGCCTCTCATTGGCCTTCGCTCGGTGGCGTCTCGGCTGCTGTGCAGTTCACAGCGGGCGCTTCGTTTTGCTTCTTTTTTCGTTATTAAGTTTTTTTTTCTTTGCCCCAAACCTGTTGAATAATCATTTCGGCACTCGACTGTAATTTAATGCCACTGACATAATTTCTGCAAAAAACCAGAAAATCAAAACGAACAGCAAAAAAATTGAACAAAAAATCGAAAAATGTTTGCTGCAGCTATTGTTGTTGTTATTATTATTGTTGTTTTTGTTGTTGCAATTCAAGCCTCCTTTTTGCACAGCGACCGTGTGGTCTTTGTGGGTCAAGCAAATATTCAGCTACAAATCGTTTCGGCTGCTGTCACTCAGTCCCAAAAAAAACTCTCACAATTGCATACTTTTCTTTTGTTGGTTTTTGTATTTTTTGTATATTTATCTTGTATAAATTTATTAGGAAGTTTACGATTACCGTCTGGCACGCTCTTTTCGTGCGTATTATTAATAAGTGTATGCAAATTTGTGCTCTTAGTTGCCTAAAGCGTTGTTTGCGCACCTTTTCGGCTGCCCCCATTCGCCAAAAGTGACTTAGATCCGATCAATCAAGTTAGCCTATTTACATATAATTTAATCTAAGCTGACCAGATTCTCTAAGGTGCTCAACAGTGACAGACAGACATAAAAGAAGACTGCCAAAAACTTCAGTCGGGGGTACATTAGTCGAAGGAAACTTCAATTTAAACTAAATATAAAAAAAAATTTTTTATTTACTAAATTCATAATAAAAACAAATTGAAAATAATATGGACCCATTTGTTTTGGCACAACTTTTGAATGGTTTTTTAATGAACTTGGTAGCCTCTCATAATTCCCTGCTATATGTTTTACAAAACAATTAAATGTAATGAAAATAATCAATGAACTAGACAGTTCTATCCCAATTTCAAACATAAACATATCAAATCTTTTTCATTAGTCGTTGCATTCTTATCAGAAGTTTTCAGCTGACACTCTAATCTAACCGGATCTTGCCGAAAGGGACTTTCTACTTCCTACTTTATCGCTGTTTGGCTTCTAGCTGAAGGTTGGAAACCTCTATGATGCGTTTTACTGAATGACCTAAAACTTGTTACTACTTAATAAACTTCAGCTTCACCTTAGAGCTTCCTAGAAATTAAAATTTCTAAAAATATATGAATCATTGTCTTGTCCATCTTTTTTGTAGTAACCTGACCTGTTGCAACCCACTTTCTGACATATTCATTCATATGTCTTTCTAAATTTTTTTTTTTTGTGTTTTGACAACCACTTTTTCTTAATTCTTACCCCCCCAATTTAAGAATTAACAAATGTCTGAAAAATTTATACTGACATTGATTTAACAAAGTCAAACATTTGACACAAGTTCTTCACTAACCTTTAATTGCCCAAGCAACATCGATCAAACAAAAACTTGTAAGAAGATGCTGCGTCCCTCATAGCTGTGCTACAGTTTCCAACAACAAAGCTCTGTGGTCTCGTGACTGCGACATCAAACTAAATGTTAATATGATCTCACGTTCATTCAACTCGATGCGGCGCGTGTTCCAGCGCAATTAAACATCAACAACGCAAGAACAACAACAACAACACAAAGTTCAATTAAAACCCTATAAATCGTTTTGCTGGGTTTGCTCTCATTTGTAGGAAAATTAAACGTTGTTTGATATTTTACAACTTGATTTGTTTGCCGGATTGAAGTGATGTGATGGACTGTGAAGTGGTCGTCGTACTTCAACCGGCACAATTTTACATAAATTACTGTGATAAGTTAATTTGTTTAGGGTCTTGGTCAACAAATATGTTTGTGCGTGTATGTTTCATAATTGCTGGACGCATATTGTGAATTTATAGCACCGAAATAAGGTTAAACGTTGCAATCGGATCGGGAGAGAGAAAAGAGAAAATATTTCAGAGCACGTCGAGCAATCTGCAATATTACAATCGGATCGAAAGGCTTAAGTTGGTCGCAGTTGCTGAGCAGCGGAACAGAGCCAGAGGCATTGTTTCTCGTCATCTCTTGTGACCTGCTGTCCGCCTTGCATGCATCTATAGTCATCGATGATGCCCATTCTATGAGCTTGCAACGCCCCTCGACCAGTGTGTACTCACGTCTCATAGTTCTGTCAATCTCCGGCATGGACAGACAGTGTGAATATTTTCCTAATCACATATATTTGAAATGTTTTTATTCAATGATTAATAACTTGAAATGCCTTTTGTCGGGAGCAATGCGCTCGAAATGGTTTTGGCTGGATTCGGGAGGACACTTCGCTGTGTGTGTGGTCACCGAAACCGTTAGATTGTTACTACCTTCACTTAGTTTTTTATTTTCTCGACTGTTCATATTCTCATCACGCAAACTCTTCTTTTTATTTCGCTTTATTTCATCGAACTACGCACTGAACTCTGAGTGCCCCAGACAAATTGTTCCCCATAAATTGCACGGTATAGTATAGTCACATTTAGCCAACGCTCGATGTTAGTGATTTCTTTGATTGATGACTCTATTTAATCAAGCCTGCTCACATTTGGCCAATTCGCCAGTGTGCCGGTTAGCAAATTTAAATTTATGCGCTCAAAGTCACAACCGGAAATAAATCATTTAGTCACTCTGGCAGCAGCTTTTGCTGCTGTTGAATGCGTTCCAGCAAAATCTGCATATCAACCGATTGTTGTAATTCTTGATGGTTGTGTGGGCAAAAAACAAAAACAATAATTTGATAATTAAAATTTACACGCTCATTCTTAACCCTTTTAGATCGTTTATGGGGAATAGTAAAGTGATAATTGGGTTGAATATGGTTGTTTAGAGTTCACAGAGAATAGGCAACTCACATAGACCATGCTTGATACGTTGTGTTATCAGAGAAGAAGTAATAACATTAAGCTAGGCAACCCCTTTCTTCCTGCTTACGAACGGTTCAAAGATGGACTGTGGGGTTTGGAGCAGGGGTCTACTTCAGGGATCTGGTGGTTGGTTCGTTCTAGTGGCTGTCTCTGTATGAGACACACTTATGCCTCCACATGGGCCCGTTGTGATACCACAAACTCCACCCGTTGGAAATGTGTATGCAACACTGTTTTTTCCAGCATGTGTTACAACAAGCATTTCAGACGGTTGAAGGAGGGGAGGGAAACTTCAAAGTTTTGCCATTACCTACCAAGAGCGCACTTGTGCGATTCTTGTAATTCTCATCTGCTTCATGTGGATAGCGATAGAAGTAGACGAGCGTTTCACCAGCCCGAGCTAGGATTCGAACCTAGCGCCTCGGTATTAGAAGCCAGCGCACTACCGACTTGACTATCGAGGCCGGCGACAGTGATAACTGCGGCGATCTGGAAGCGGAAGTTTTGGCAATTAGAAACGATTTTCTTACACCAAAACGTCCAGGGTAGGTAAACATCCTATCTTCTCCGACAGCCAGGCAGCCCTTCAGGCACTCACCAACCTTAAAGTAAAATCCAAATTAGACTGTAGGGATTTGCTAAAGTTGGTAAGCCGCCATGTAGACCTTACCATTGTCTGGATACCCGATCCTGCGGGTATTCACGAGAATGGGTCGGCTGATGACCTGCCTAGGGTGAGGTCTGCCAGTGCGGTGGCGCCGCCTTTAAGTGCTAAACTAAGACAAGTACAGGATTACTTCCTGCGAATAGCGGACAGTAAAAGGAAAAATCTCTCCAGCTGCAGAGTGGCTTCACAGAATTGGTTACGCTACAACTCCCTAAATTCTCGGTAGAATACCTCTATGTTGACGACAGTAATCAAGGGTCATTGGCCAATTAGTCTAAAGATTTGATTAGTCCACAGAGATTAGGGATCCCCCCAAATCTTTTCGCAGAGGCTGCAGAGAGGAGGACCAGGGTGAGACACTCGCACACTTGTTATGCAGCTGCTCTGACTTAGCATTGAAAAAACATAATTTCTTTAGGTAAGAGTCTCTACCTGATCTGTCCGAGACAAGACTGAGATGCATCAAGTCCTATCTTGACGATACGTGCGGGCTGTAATGCTTATTTTCTCTCCCATGTACGGAACACATATTCGAGGAAGAGGCATCAAAACATGATGCTATTTTAGAACTATTTGAATAAGTTCAGGGAGCTTGCGATAGCAGCTATTACCTACCTAGGGAGCCCTTGGGTTGAAGAGGGTAGTCTTTGATGCTCTGTATTGAAAAGGTTGATGCCGATGATGTCAGTGGTTGACCGATTAGTAAGGTCAACTAGAACAGATGTTCCTAAGATGACGGGGTCTCCTCTTGGTCGGAGCTGAACAGTGACAGCTATGATACGAAAATTCTCTTTTTTACCTATCTAGCTTTAGTTGGGACAGTGGTCATTATTCCGCAAACCTAGTAAGTAGCTAGACGTGCTTTCCTACGATCCAATGATCTATTAGAACTTTTACTATTGAGGCACTTGTATAGCGCCTCCGACTCAGAAGCTGTTTAGTTCTCCTTTGAATAGCTTGGGCCAGGTTTCACTGGAAATCAAAAGCATTCCCTTCCTTGAGCATTCCATGTTCCCACTGCCTATTCATCAAGCAAATATAAGCCTGATGTACAGTCCAACATCAGTTACTCCAATAAGAGTTAGGGACGCCCTGGAGAAGGCGCCCTGGTGTGGCCAACTGGCGAAGGTGCGCGTAAAACAAAGGCGCTAGGCAGGTAACGGGTTGTTATGGCCAGTTATGTAAGTAACACTCTAAAACCACTTTACTCTTGCAAAACTCATATTAAACTATCAAGATTCAACGACTCAGGTCTGAAAGGGATAAAGCGCCGCTTATAAAAGCGATTACCCTACGTGTTAAAATGTTAATTTTTGCCGCGTTCACTATGGAAATGTGCCTCCATCCCTCACACATACATACACGCAAACTCACGTTAATTTTTAGCAACTTTTACGCTGACTAATCACGCTTTAATTGGCCAGCATTGATCGGCCACCAGTGGTGGGTCCAACGTCTGTCCCGCTAGCTCGACCTACAACACAACAATGCGCGTGTGCGCGAATTATTGCAAAAGCTTTTCCCACATTGTATTTGCCTACTGCCGCGCCAGAGTGCCGCCCAAAAAGAAACCAGCAACACAATTTGAAGAAAAAAAACTGATCAAGTGCTAAATACAAAAATCCACAGGTGGCCGCGGCGCCGCACACCATAAATGTTGCCATCGACGTTTTATTTATTTATTTATTGTTTTGGTGTGCAAATCTCTCGAAACACGCACACACATACATCGACTTTGTATGTGATTGGTGAAACGCTTTTCATCGTGTGACCCATAAAAGAAAAGTCGCTGCGCGTCTGTTCTATCGTTTACCGATTTTATTTATTATGTTGTTATTAATATTGCGCTGAATTGAGTTGCCCAACACGGATTCCATTAGTTGTGTACATGTTGCTGATCACCTGCACTCGAAACGTTGCTCATTGTTTGAACATCGCGATTTGAGGCGCTGGTACGAAGCCACTTTGATTAAGATTTTTTGCAATAATTGCAATACCAGAAGTTTGACCACTTAGTTGTTATTGCATCAATTTGTTGGTGCTTTTTTAATCGCCACTGAACGTTATGTCGGCTTTGTGTGTGAAAATCATTAATCGGCGAGATTTCAGCGAAGCTGTTTATTAGATAGTTTGATGTAGTAGATATGCTAGGCAGGTGGCATTACTATGCGAATTTGTTAATTTTTGTTATTTTTTTCGTCTGAAGAAAAAATGTGTAACAGATCCTGAAGCTCTGCCGATCATGCCGATCATTAAGATCACTTAAGTCATTAAGAGTACTAAACAAAATCCACCTATGGCCATTGCATCACGTAGGAGATCATTGATCCTGCGTCAGGATTTCGCGTGGATCTTTAACAAAACTCATAACTCTTATAACTTCTGTAACCCAGCTCGAATTATAGCAGAAATAGATTTATGAGTCGTCCTGGGTCATTATGGGCATTGTATAGGAGATCTTTGATCGTACTACAAATTGCTCTCGTCCGAATTTCTAAACTTCAGCGAAAACGCTGTAGTTGGATTTCAATGTATTTTACTCGAACTCGAACTTATGTCATCTGTTGGGATTATGAGTCGTCTTGGATTCAATAAAGAAGTATTGGTAATCTTACATTACCACAACTTTTAAAGACCATATCTAGCAAGGAGATGTCCCTATCAGTGAGTTTTTTATAAAATGTAAAATGAGTTTTTATAAAATAAATAATTTTAGATTTCCGGGATTTGGTTTTAGAGGCTTCTTTACCCTAGTTCGCATTATAGCAGAAATAGAAATTTGGATCGTCCCCGATTAAATGAAGAAGTTTAGGCTATCTGAACCAATGACATTGTAGCACGCAGGATATCTTTGATCCTACCTCAAATCACTCTTGCGCGAAAGCTGTGCCTGAATTTTAATATGTTTCACTCGAACTATTGGTTACTCAGATCTTCTGTTGGAATTATGAGTCGTCCTGAATTCACTGAAGAAGTATTGGTAATCTTAAAAAACTACGTCAGGAATTGATTTACATTCCACAAATTTTGGAGACTTAACCTATCGAGAAGATGCCCCTATCATTGCGTTGTTTGTAAAAGGATGTTCAGTTTCAGGGACTTGGTTTTAGAGGAAAAATTGTTCGTGCACTTGTCTTGAACCCTCAAAAATCTGAAGTGCTTCTGAAAGATTGCCACAGAACGACTATTCCATTCCATTTCATGAGGGACATGAGGGACGTGACAAACCTATGATCCCAATAGACTTTGAAACCATATTTGTCATCTAAACTTTTATTAAAAAACAGACATCTGGTGGGTTTGAACCAACAAAATTTTCTCTTGAATTGTTGAGAAAAGTTTCCGGTTTTAATTATTCAAGTGCAAAGAGTTCTCCCACCGGAAGTATTCACTTCAATTGACCACGTTTTCAGTCGGTTAGATTCGGTGAAGAAGAGGCGTACTACGAAAAAGGAAAGCACTTTCGTTCGAAGGCCATTCTGATCCATTATGAAGTCCTTTTGAATAAAAATATCGCCCTAATTTTATGGTTCAAATCACTTCAAACTTATGATGAAACTAAGTAGATCCAGTAATTGTTCTTCTGCTTAGCCAAACCCGATAAGAACTTTGACCTCGTAGTGTGCAGTCATCGATTCTTAAAGAGGCGAGTAGTGGCATAAAAAGTGTTGTATCGTCTTTACTTGCGTTTTAACTCCGCAAGACAAACATATCACCGGACAAAAAGCGGCATTGAATGATCTTCAACCCCAAGGCACAGTGTCTGGTTGTAACTTTAATGACCTGCCTCACAAAGCTTTGTCGTAACTGCTTACTTGATTGATTTCTTGTTTTATCCATTTCCATGCATTGGATCTCGTATAATCTCTACAGTTCAGTTCAGTACACATTATTCATCCTATTGCACAGAGAGTTTCTTCATTCTTACTAATGAAGAGTTTGTAATGGATTTTTGGGCATTTATTCACCGGTCCCAAAACTTGTGAAATTCATTTATCAATTGGCTTTTGACTGTTACTATTCTCCCGCCCATAGAATTCTTTCCTTCGTAACTAATCCAAATTCATGCTAATGTGTTTCAGCATCTCTGCTGTTAAAACCGTCCCACAAATTTTCCTGATTTCCGCTCATTTAATAGTTTCATATCTTACAACATTTGTTTTCAGTTTTTCCATCTCATTCATGCGGCTGTTACATTTCCAAATTGTACTCTAAGCCCTGCAGGCAGCTGACAGGCCACATTTAAGTGGTCAATAACTTCATAGTTCACTACTGACCACAAATTCAATGATACAAATAAAAATGTGCATATTAATGAGTCAAAGCGGTTGAAATTGTTTTTGCTTTAGGTTATAAACGTAAACTTTAACCGCTTTGGTAACAAACTGTTACCTGTGTGTGTGTTCCCTGTGTGTGTTTGTGTAGTGTGTGCGTGTGTTCTCCTTTAAAGTTTGAACACAATTGAATTGCGGCAATTGTGCTAAAAAAATATTGAAGTATGGCACTTAAAATAGCCAAGACTGAAATAGAACTTATGGCTTTTTGTGCAAATAAATAAAAATATTAAATTGAAATTTGCAGGCAAAGAGTTTTTTCCAAAAATGCAGAGATTTTTTTTCCAATAAGTTTATTCATTGAAATTCCAGAGCATCTTTTGACAGATCAAAAGCACTTGAAAAAATTCAATCGAAAAAGTATTTTGGAAAATTATAGGTCATGGTAAAAGACTGTAAGTGGAGCTAAAGTTATTTAATCTTCCGGAAAATTCGATCTCTGGTGTTCACTAGAAGCATTGCTTTACAATCTCTCTGTAACCAAGGACGCTATAAGAACTGTTGCTATCCAATCTCAAGAGATAATTCCGTAGCCAAATAGTCTGTAGAAGAAATCTGTAAATAAAGCCAAAGACTTTAAATAAACAAAATCAGATATAGATAGATTAGATAGAAGAATTAAAGAAGACACCTTCTGCAGTGAACCACTTTCTGGGCAGCGCAAGGAAAAGAGAATAATAAATCTTTCTTCTGGTTTCTTCGGAAAATAATAAATCTTTCTTCTGGTTTCTTCGGAATGAGTTTCGTCGTCTCTAATTTTAAAATATAAAAATATAAATATAAAAACATTTAAAAAAAAAATATGAAAATATAAATATAAATATACAAAAATATTTTTAAAAAAACCAAAAATATGCTGAACGAACGAGACCTGATTTGAACAGATTACACCGTGCGACACAAAACCAATTCTGTTGAAACCCATCCAAACAATGATGTAGCCGATCTAGAGGTCATTCATTGCAACCTAGCATACTCAGTTTTTCATTTTCTAAACCGACAAACTACTGTAATAAGTTAAAGTAGCCATCAGGAAAAGAAATTTTATAGGCAATAAATTATTGCATATTCCTTACTAAATTTTTGCTTAGAGACTTATTTTTTTAACTACAAACTATTAAAGATAAATGAATTTATTTTTGAGGTATTATATTGCATTCCAAGATCCAAAACATATATTTTTTTAAAGGATTTGTTAAAATACTTCAAGGATATGGAAGGATATATATCTGAAAGGCCTTTACTGACATATTTTTACGCTGAAAGTTCAAAATAAAAAATTTTGTAACAAGGCTACAATATTCCTGTTTCATTTGATACCCACATCCTCATCATTACACAAATGTAAATATTTAAAAAAAAAAAGTTTACAAAAACTAGAAATTCAAAGTCCCTTTCGACCCAAAGTTGCCTTAGAGCAACTTCACCTATTTGTCATCTTATAGCAAAAGTTACGATTGATTTATGGGTTTAATTTAAGTAGGCATCAACAAATTAATATTTTTAGAAGTGAATTCAAAGTAAATTCCAAAAATTTTACTGTTATCCGGAAAATGATTTCCAATAATTTGCAGCGATATCAGGGAAAGTTTGTATTCTAATTGAAGTCTACGAATTGGGCGCGTTTGATCAAAACCCTGTTTCTTTAATAATGATGAAATAGAATCTAAAAGTTATAGTTTTGTATTTTTCCATAAATATTAAATAATTTTTCTATAATTAAAAAATATTGATACAAAATTTATTTAACCCGTTTTAAGCTAAAATTGTTCAAAAGTAAACTAGCTCTAAAACTCTAAAGAGAACTCAAAGAGGCGTGGCGACTTCAAATGTCGTGTGCACACTTCTTAGGGAAGTGTATCATGATTTAAATGCCAAAAATTAATATCGAGACACAGGGTAAAATTCGGGGTCGAAAGGGTTAAAAAGACATTGGATCAGAAAATGAAAAACTGTGTATGCCAGTTTACAATGAATGACCTCAAGTTGCATGCCTGTATAATCTTTTGGATGGGTCAAAAGTGCTGTCGCACGGTGTTATGAAAAAAGAAGGCACAGCGTAGTATGAACCTCATCCTTGCTTTCTGCTTCAAGATTATGTCATATTTTCAATATTTATCACCAACCTCAATGCGTTGTTGTAGCTAAGCTTCATTCACTTCACTTCACTCTCTTCTCACTTCTCTAGAAGGAGTCAAGCATCTATTTTCTCAGTGTACTCGCTTGGTTGCTGTATAATTAAAGTTGGTTACTTGAGTTCCATTAAAAGTCCATTACTTTGTAGGTCAAACCACGTAAATATGCGACATTTGCCCAAAAACCAACAAATAAACCCAGCCAAAAGCCATTGTCCGCTTTGTTACTTTTGTTTCGTTCGCACTTGCCGCTTTTGTTGAGAGGTTTTTTGTTTAGGTTTTTTTTAATATTTTTTTTTTGCACATATGCCGAAAATTTATATTTGCTTTTGTATCAGCTTTTGTTTTCGTTTCTAATGATGAGGTGTTACGTTTGCTCTCGAACGTAAAAAGCCCAAAAACAAACAAAAGATTCTGTTGATTTATATGGTTTTGGTTTGTTGCCCCGCGAAGGGTGTTTCGACTTGGGCCCAAAAGAATTGTTTGGTCATAGGTTTATGAATTTTATGGTCGCCTTTAATTACACATGGCACGAGGGCGGCGCCAAAGGCATTTTACGCACACACACACATACACCGACACACCTGCATCAAAAACCCCACCAGACATTTTTTGTTGCCGGCAATAAGAAAACGATTCGCTCCTGGCAACACATTTATCGCCGGTAATATCGCCAGCGTATCGATTTCGTATCACCAGTCGCTCTAAAACGTCCGCCGAAAGCAACTCGCCTTGACGAGTCGTTTTCTTATCGCCTGGACGAGTCGTTTTCTTATCGCCTTGACGAGTCGTTTCCTTATCGCATTGACGAGTCATTTTCATATAGCTTTTTTATTGCCTTAGGCGACTTGCTAAATTAAGCAATAAGTGTTTTGAACAAATGTATTTGTAATATTTTCATTTTATTGGCAAAATTCAAAAGTGAAATTAGTTGTTCTCCTTGTCATGGCGCTTCCTTTTTTTTTCATTCAATTCTTTGCATAAATTATTTATATGCTTTTGCAGTATGCCATTGACGCGCAAGTCGTCTGTGTTGGGAAAATTTGTGTAACATATTCCGAAAATGATATAAACTCAGCATACTTTATAGGTAAATAACACTTCCACTTACTCACTCATAGTTTTGGTTGATGTCTTGAGCTGGAATCAATGTTCTTGATCAATGAACCCTCGACGAATGAATACAAATTTTTTAAATACGATCAGTCTCACTGAAATACAAAACATAGTTCAATTCGATATTTCAAAGTGCTGGAAAACAAAGTGTTTTTGTACACAACACAATTGTTTTTTTGTTGCATGAACTAGAAACTACGGGACATGTTGCTAATTTGTCGCTGCGGCAATAAATAGCCGAGTCGCCAATTTGTTGCCACTGACGATTGTTGCCTATTTCTTACATTTTGCTTGGTGGGACATGCCATAAAAAAATATTAGTAGCATCTCGCCTCGCATTTGTCTTGGCATGTTTTTGTTAACATTTTTCGCCCATACAAAAACAAAAATTTTGTTATAAAACTTTTTGGCTGCTTGCCATTTGTTCTGGCTGCCGGCTGCGATTAATTTCACATGTGAAAAGCTTTTACTATAAAAGTCTGTGGCCCACTTGAAATTATTTATTCAGCGCGCTATCAACAAACGAAAATATCGCCTGCTTTCGAACAAAGCGCGCGGCGCTCTAACGGCACTCGGCGCAACGCCCACTGGCCGCCACTGCAGACGCGAGCGTCGGCGTCGGCGTCAGCGTCTGCGTTGGCGTTGCCGTTGGCCGTTTGGCGGCTGTTGTGCGTTTTTTCGGCGCATTGTCTGGCGCGTCCACGTGCGGCCAGCCAACATTTATCAGTGCATAAAAACGCACTTTGCGCAAATATTTGCACTATTTGCGCAATGCAGCTGCCACTTGTTGCTTGGCTCCGTTGCCGGCTGATTTAGTGAAATGAATTTCATTTGTTGCCGCCTGCCGGGTGCTGTGGCGTCTCTGGCAATTCATACGTTTGCGAGCATTGTTTGTTGCCATTGTCTGTGAATTCTACATTCGCGGCTGCGTATGAAAATTTATCTGTTGGCCACACGTCCATTGAGTACGTTCGTCTGGCATTCGTTTGTGCGCTCCACTGTATCATTTGTTGTTGTTGTTGTTGTGGCTGCTGTAGCTACACTGGCAGACGTCTTAAAAATTAAGTTCAACCCAATTCGTTGACCGTAACGCATTTTGTTAAGCAGTTACGTGCTGCCAGTCTGCGCCGCTGCCGCATTGTGTGCAGTTCTTTCATGGCTACTTGGCCCGTTCGCAACAAATAAACTAAAATGCTATAAATAATTATGGAAATAAATTAAAATGCGCCAACATTTCTCATTCCGACTGCATATGCGTTCACTTAGTTGCTCGGTTGCGCAACTCGCACTGCGCATTCAATTAGGATAATTATTAATAATTGTGCTTAGCTAATCGGCCCCTATATCAATGTGCAGTAATATTTGCAACTATTGTAGTTGGTGTTGCAATTATGTTATTTCATTGTTTGGCAGTCTTTGGTCTTTTGATGTTTTGTAATTCTTTTTGCATTAAGGTATCATGGCACGTTAGAAAGGGGAATTTCCGGAGAATCCGGAGATTAAGTGTCCGTAATGGAGGATGTGTTTTTTTTCTACGCGACTTCAGCTCCACCTATGTATATAAGAGACAATATGCGAAAAAACAAATTTTTTTTGTGTTCCTTAAACCTTCAATATATTATCATTATTTCAAAAAGATTTTGTAAATCATTAAAAATTCCCCTTTCTAACGTGCCATGATACCTTAAGTGAATCCTTTGTAATCAAGAATCCACAATGTTCCTACTGAGTGAACCCGAAGGAAGCAGTTTACTATTGACCGTCCTAGATAGAATATGATAGAATAGCTCCCAGATAGAATACTGACGGTCCTAGATAGACGATGACACTTCCATCCCAATTCGCACAGTTTAACGAGTTAATATAATAATTGGAAAAAAGAAGGAATAGTTATCCTGTCATATTTTATTTTACATGACAAACCTTTTTGCAAAGTTATAGCAAAATCACACAAGAGCCACGCCCACCTTCCATTCAACCTGATATTATAAACCTCTGTGAATGCCGCTAATATTAATGGAGAACACTGAAATGTGTACAATCCACTCAAAAATTCATTCAAATCGGTTCATTGTCTTGTCCACCCGTTATAGGTATAACAATTTAAAGAAAAATAAAACTTTAAAAAAATGTAATAATATCTAATTTTATGTATTCAATTGCAATCAATATTGGTTATTTTTATCAATATTCACAAAGAAACGTTTGGCGGCATTGCCATCATTTGATGTACTCTATCCCGTTTTGACATAGTCTACAAATAAACCCAGCTTTGTTTTAACCCTTTCGACCCCGAATTTTAACCTGTGTCTCGATATTACTTTTTAGTATTTAAATCATGAAACACTTCCCTAAGTGTGCACACAACATTTGAAGTCGCCACGCCTCTTTGTTGGAGTTCTACAGCTAGTTTACTTTTGAACAATTTTAGCTTAACCCTTTCGGTACATCTTTTTACTGGGGAAAGTTAAAATTTTAAATTTTATGTTTTAGGCTTCTATGTGGTTATATTAGCAACAATCCATAAGAAATTTTTAAATTTTTATACTCGGACCCTGTATTTTAGAGTGTTTTTCTATGAGAGCAACCACATCGTTGTGGCTGTAATAATTACTTAAACATAAAACTTTTTATGCATAACGAAAATTTGAATATTTCTTCATTTACTTCAGCCAAAATTTAAAAAAAAAGTATCTAAATTGAAAGAAAACGGCCAATTAAAAAAGTTATCTAATTTTTTCTGCTTCTTCTTCCTTCACTATCTCAAGATATACCATTAAAAAACATGTATACTTCTCTTCTCTCAACTTAATTATTCAGTTTATTAATTTCGTATTTTTCCTAAAACTTCGAACTATTCTAAGGAACAAAAAAAATATAGTATCCGCAAGTTTTTTGACCTAAAACAGGCACTGAAAAGAGACTATGCCATATGGCATAGAATAACCGAAAGGGTTAAAACGGGTTAAATAAATTTTGTATCAATATTTTTTAATTACAGACAAATTATTTATATGATATGGAAAAATACAAAATTATCACTTTTTGATTTTATTTAACCATTATTAAAGAAACAGGGTTTTGATCAACCGTGTCCAATTCGTAAACTTCAATTAGAACACAAACTTTCACTGATATCGCTGCAAATTATTGGAAATTATTTAGGGGATAAAAGTAAAATTTTCGTAATTTGCTTTGAGTTCACTTTTAAAAATATTAATTTGTTGTTGCCTACTTAAATTAAACCCATAAATCAATCGTAGCGTTTGCTATAAGATGACAAATAGGTGAAGTTGCTCTCAGGCAACTTTGGGTCGAAAGAGTTAAATATTGCTTGCAGCCAAGCATCAAAAACTATTCAAATTTGAACTCGACTAGTCACTGAAAAAAGTTTTAAAACTAAAAAATTTTTTTAAATTTTAAAATTTTAAATTTTTTCTTACAAAGACCTTTGGCAAAGTTATCGACTGTAATCAAAATTATCGAATTTCAAAGTTGAAGTAATTTTGTACGTTTCTAATGAAATGAAACTGAAGCCAAGAAAAGTCCTTATAATTCCTATAATTATATATGTTTTTTTACAATATTTTAGATTTTTTAATCAGCCTTCATAAACCAAACCCTCATACTTAAAATAGACTTTACATTTTCGACTTTTCAAATATTGACTTTTGTCCACATTCGTTGCACTGTGCTTCGTAGCTTATCGAACACTGCATAACTATAGGTTTTTCCTTATAACTTATAACCAGGGAAAGGATTTTGTGGAAATTGTCTTTTTTGTTTGCTGCTAGATAGAGCATTTCTGATTGAAAATGAGCACGAATTAGGTCCTCCTGATTAGAAATATACCACTTTTATTTTGCCTTTTTTTTTGCCTTAAAAAGGCAGTTTGCCTTTTTCACTAATAAATGCCTTTTTTAGTGCCAATTTTACCTATAAATGCCACAAAATGCCGTTTTCAAGATTTGTCGAGCGTCTTTTTATTTTTCTTTCGTTTTAAATATTTCCCCCCCTTTGTTTCGCAAAAATACCTTTAAAGTAAAAAAAAAATTAAGTGGCAATATTGCAATTTCGTTAACTTATCGATGTTTTACATTGATTTGATCATTCCTAAACCGTAATTTTTTGTTGTGCAGTCGAAAATTTAAAGAAAAAAACATGCCAAAATCAAAAAGTTCGGTTAGCGCAAAAATTTTATTTATTTTTTTGTGATACAAGTACGGCTTTTGTGCTTTTATATGAGAAGTTAAAATATGAATGTAAAATATGTGCCAACATTTCAATTAAAATATCTTAGTTTTAGTTTTTAAACTATCTTTGAAAACCTTGATGTTCCCTTTCTTTTACAGAAAACGAGGTATAAATATTGTATGCTGCATACGTCAAATGAAATAAAATTATTAAAAAATACATACCGTTTCCCCTTTTTTAAGATTTTCTCGTATTTTTTTTATTTTTATGCAGTTTTGAGTGCCTTTTTCTGCCTTTGTGGCAGTTTTTAGTGCATTTTTTGCTATTTTATTTTGCCGTTTTTATAGGTTTTTAGGTCCTCAAATCCTTTCCCTGCTTATAACTATTTAGTCACTGGGAAAGCTTGCCTTTTCCGCCTTTTGCCTTCTCGAGTAAAGTCACGACATCATCTTAAAAAAAAGTGCAATTAAATACAAATAAAATAATAACATTTCCATTGAGCTGTTCCAAAGGTTATCGCAACAACCGTCAAAGCGAACCAAACAACGCATTGCGCTAATTATTTATTTACTTCTTACTTTTACCACACTCAAAGCTTACAATAATCACAAAATACAAAATAATCGACAAAAATTCTGTAAGAAAAAAATTACAACAACAACAGCTAAGTTGGCTGTTAGCACGAAAATAAATTGAGGTGCAGTACACTTGAACCGCCGCCGCCGTCCAATTGCCACCGTAAACCGGCGATCAAAAGCCCATTTTTCAAGCCAACACTTGGCCGCCGATCGGCGCACGGCGACTGCGTTGCACTGATTAATTCTCCGGCCTAATGTAACCAGCCACGCAACAATGCGCGCCACGGCGCACTGCGCAATGCCACAAATGAATGAACGATTTCAATAACGCAGCGCAATTGTTGTTGTGCGCGTTATTTCGGTTCGACTGCGAGGCATCGATTGGAATTGGCCAAAGTCGAGTTGTGTGCGTTTGCGTGTTGCCAAAAGTGCGCAGCACTCGCCGGCGCATTCTTATCGCGGCAGCGCGCAACTGAAGCGGCAAACGTATCGCCCTGCCAGCTAATCAGCAGAAACTGCGCGCACATTAGCGCCGTTCGCGTTGTTGCGCTCAATTCGGCACCGGCCGGCCGCTGCAACAACCGTGTAAGCAGCAGCGATTTTCTATTACGAGCACAAATTAGCCGCCGGCAGCTGCTAGCGGTGGTCATTACATTTTAATGCGTTTCCTCAACTGATTGC
Source organism: Melieria crassipennis (assembly GCA_963668005.1). Taxonomy (NCBI): domain Eukaryota; kingdom Metazoa; phylum Arthropoda; class Insecta; order Diptera; family Ulidiidae; genus Melieria; species Melieria crassipennis. Next base: position 141,085,766 of record OY764961.1, on the reverse strand, counting down.
TTGGCTTCCTTTTGTTCTTGTTTTTTCATTTGCTCTCTCCGACCCTACGTGCTGTGTGTAGAGGTGTGTTGATTGTAAAATTGCTAGGCACGTTTTTTTCTGTAAGAAATTCATTACAAAATAAAATATTGTTGAAAGCACTCGTATATTTATTGTTTGGTTTTTGGTAAAGTTGCTTTCTTCTTTTGAATTTCTCATGTTCAATTATTACTTCATTCCTTGGAAAAGATAAAACAGTGTATTCTTCGGCATTCTTATCAAAAATCAGAGTTCTCGAAACTATTTGCAAAATGTCGCCGTCTAAGCTGCCCATACTTTCACCGCTCCACGTAATGTTTCATCTCTCAATCTTTACTTGCCTAACCCCTATGAATCAAACCACTAAATCCATCCATTCATTCACTTGCTCGTCATACATCTATCCATCATACTCTATCCATACCTTTATTCGTCCATTCACCCATGAATCATCGATCCATCCACCTAAGCATCCATTAATACATCGCTTCTTTTGGCATTCAGTCAAACACCTAATCATCCATTTATATGCTTTCTTTTCATACTGCTTTCCATACTTCCATCCAATTTCATCACCTATTCAGCTTTTTAGGCTTCTTTCGATCCACGCTTCTTTCCTACCTTTCATTGATCAATCTTTCCTGCATTAATTTAACCGCATTCATTTTTAACATTTAACTGCATTCATTTATTCCGTTCTCGAATCACGCTTCTTTTCTTCCTTCCGTTGATCGACTCTATCGACTCTTTCTGCATTTTTTTAACCATCTATTAATCAATTTATCCTTCTCTCGATTTACGCTTATTTTCTTCCTTCATTTGATCCAATTTTTTGTTTTGCTTATTAATTCTCTTCTTCCATTTATTATATCAATCTTTCCTGCATTTACTTGGTGGTGACTTCTGTTTATCAACTTATCCTAGTTTCGTTCCATGCTTTTTTTCCCTCTTTCATCGATCGACCCTTTCTGCATTCATGCGTTTATGCTTCTCTCACTCCACGCTTCCTTCCTTCCATTGATCAACCTTTCCCGTATTAATTTAACCGTCTAATCATTAATTTATTTAGATCTTGAATCACGCTTCTTTTCTTCCTTGCATTGATCGACTCTTTCTGCATTTGTTTAACTATCTATTCATTCATTTATGCTTCTATCGTTCCACGCTTCTTTTCTTACTTGATTTTATATTTTTTTTTTTTTGCTTCCTTCCATTTATATCTTTCTCTTCCATTCATCCACATATCAATCCTCCTTGCATTTACTGAACATATTTTTTATCTACTTATCCCCGTTTTGTTGCATGCTTTTTTCCTTCTTTCATCGATCAACCCTTTCTGCATTCATACATATATATTTCTCTCACTCCACGCTTCTTTTTTTCTCCATTTGTTCTCTTTTTTTGTTTGTTTCCTTCCATCCATCTCTTTTTCTTCTTCCATTCATGCACATATCAATCCTTCCTGCATTTACTCAACATTCTGTTCATCCATTTATCTTTGTTTCGTTCCATGCTTTTTTCATTCCTCGCTGCTTCGCTGGACCCATTCTGCATTCATCCATTTATCCTTCTCTGGCTCGCTTCTCTCGCCCGCTTCTTTCTTTTCTTCGATCTCAATTTTCTTCCTTGTTTTCTTCTATCCATCCATATATCGATCCTTCCTACTTTTATCCATCTGCTCATTCATTTCTCTCGCCTTGCATGCTTCGTACTTTCCTTTCAATCATCCATCAATCCTTTCTACATTCAATCTACCATATGTTCATTTATTTATACTAATCTTGTTTCACGCTTCTTTCATTCTTTCCTTCCGTCGATTCATTTATGATTATATCGTTTCGCGTTGCTTTCTTTCTTTTCTTTTTTTTTTCTTTCCACTCTCGTTGTAATTATCTCTTTTTCGTAATATCTCCCGTTCCACGCTCCTTTCTTTCTTTCCCTTCGACAATTGATCCTTCCAACATTCATCCAATCTGTTCATCCAATTATTTATGTTATGTCCCGTTTCACGCGCCTTTTCTTCTTTTGATCCATCCATGTTTTGTTCCCTCAATCAATCTTTTCTTGCTTCATTCTTCCTTCCTTCCTTTCTTCTGTCAATCAATTTTTTCCTTTCCTTCTCTCAATTCATATATTCTTTCTTCCTTCATTCCTTCCTCATTCCTTCCTTTCTTCTTTCTCTCAATCCATATATTCGTTCTTCCTTCATTCCTTCCTCATTCCTTCCTTTCTTCTTTCTCTCAATCCATATTTTCTTTCTATCTTTCTTCCTTTCCTTCTTCCTTCCTTCCTTCCTTCCATCCTTCCTTCCTTTCTTCCTTCCTTTCTTCCGTCCTGTCTTCCTTCCTTCGTTACATCCATAAGTACATCTTTTTTGTTATACTATCAATCCATATAACCATATTTCTATCTAGAATTTCATTTCATTAATTTCCAATACCATTTGAAACCATATTTGCCTTCAAAATTTTTTAAAAAATTGATATTTGGAGCGATTTGAATCCCCAAACCTCTTCTTGTATTCACCAGTGATTCTATTCTTCGTTCTGCTTCTTTCTGCATTCCACCATGACTTTATTTTGTTCTTTTCTCTCCTCTTTTTTCTTGTTATCCCTCATTTAATATATATCATTATTATTCTACTACTTCAATACTTTTTTCTAGACCTCATTTCAATTCCCTCATTCAATCTACCCTTATTTCATCCATATCATTCTTTTTTTACTACTCCATCCATTCTGCCTTCCAACATTCTATTTTGTCTGTCTACATTTAATCTACTTTTCTCCTACATTACATTTTCTTATTTTCCTCTTTCCGTTCATATTTTTTCTCTGTTTCACACATTCACTTCTTCATTCATCTTTCACTTTCGTATCGACCATTTGTAGGGTGCCGTTTGTCTTTGATCAACTCCAACCTCAAAGCGAATGCTCGTGCCAATCAACTTTTTCTTTGAAAAAAATCTGCGCTTCAAATTCTTTGTGCACAATCAGCTGCCCGAAATTTATTAGAGGTTAAGTTTAATTTATTGGGGGCACGCACAACTCTGGGGGGCCGGCCACACTGGCTGGCCCCCAGACATTTCGCAACGAAAATTGTTTTTTGCTTGAAATGTTGCAACATCTAATTGTTTGTTGTGCGTTTTGACTTGAGCGAAGCAAACGAAGCCAATCTGCATTTAACATTTTGGCCAAATGTGAATTTGTTGAAAATTTTCACTTCTACTAAATTTATGGCGTTCAAATGTGCTTAGCTAAATTTCGCCCATTCACATTGGAGAATTCGCATTTGGAAAGCCGAGTGCTGGCAGCGTGTGGCAGTCGGTAGCGGCAAACGGTAACCAGCAGCGAACAGACGGCAGACCGCAACCGACAACTGCCTGGCCGCCGGCTGAGCAATTGAAGTGCGTGTACAATTGAACTCTGGTCCGGCTGCCAAGTTGCCACCATTTGTTTGCGATTCGGCTATTTCTGCTCGCTGTCGTTGAGTGCAACGTTATCTCGTTGCCTTGCGCTGAATTTCCAAATTTATGTCTTCCTTGTGCCGCCACTAAACGAGCCAAACGCACACACACACACACACACTGCGGTAAGGCATTGTCCACTGGCAGCCGGCACTGAAGCTTGCATCGATATGCTTAAATTTCGATTGACATAATTTAACGGGCAAACTTATGGCCACGTACACTCGGACTGCGCCTGACCCAGTTCGGCGTTGGGTGAAATACGAGGCCCAGCTGACAGCTACAAATGCGAACATTTAGTCGGAATTCCTCGCCAAGTCGCGCACGCGCCAATGTAATTGACTCGCATACGTTATGGGGGCCGCCCCCGCGCGCAATGCTTTTGTGCGGCTGTATTAATTTTTACAAATTGGATAAACTGTCGCGTTCTATGAACGCAGAGTGGTGCGAACAATGGACAGTGTGGGGACAGAAAATTTTCCCAATAGAAAGATTTGATGGATATTTTCGGTTCAAGTTTAAACTTTGCCTAAAGATATACCAAACGAAATAGTTTTACATAAGTAACACTTAAACGGCATGCAAAATGTGCATTGCATACTTTTAGGATACCTTCTGCATGAATATAAATCTTCTTGTTCCTTTCTTAACACAAATCTCCGACTATATGAAAACATGGCTCAGCTGCAATGCTGCACTTTGGCATAAATATTTATTGCTTTTTGACACTCGCGTCAACTTCACCCACATCGACCATAACCTCACATAATAAAATCAAACTGTGAGCAACAAATCCAAAATGCAAGGAAAAACAACTTGAGAGTGTTTTAGTTGGTCTTGTGAAACTTGTTTACGCTCTACACTGTTTTTTTATATATTTTAAGGGAGATGAAAAGCATCGAAAGCCTTGTCCCTTGTACTTTAACCCAGTAAAAGCTTCTCTCTCTAGTCCGTTTGATTCCCCCCGGACTACCGTCAAGTATTTTGTCGGGAGACGGATTGAGCAATCAGTTCGAAGCGTCTATTTAAACATCGTCAGTTGTCATTGTCGTAGAAACGTCGGGGTCTGTTCCAGATACTCTACACACACAGTACACTATAAACTGTAGCCACGCCCATTTCTTAGTGAGCTTTCAATGGTTTCACTTTTCAATGTAGAAAATTATAAGTTGAATCAAAACTCCTTGGCTTTAATTTTGAAGTACATACAAATTTTTGTTTTTTACCTAAAAATATCCGGGCACTACACGTATAGTGCTCTCTTTTTTTGAGGAAAGCGCAATTCGTACTATCCCTGAGTCAAACCTCTATTAGACAGCTCGTTGGAGTCATCACTGGAAACTGAGCCATGTGATCTTTGCTTATCAAATGGTGCCTCTCGTCCAGTGATGTCTGCAGAAACTACTGTCTGTACCCTTTAGTCAAGATTCCTGATGGACCTGGCTTGCGCGGCAACGGTTGAAATCTCGGATCTGCTCTCCTTTATTTAAAAGTTAAACAGGTTTACCCCGAAATGAGACTGATTGGTTAGCTTCAGAACCATTTAAGAAAGGATTCACAATGGGCCCATTTGACCTCCGAGTGGAAATGCGGTCTCTGTGCCGCACACACCCTTCCCTACCTAACCTAACCTACTTAAAAAGGTGGAAGAATTGAACTCATGAAGAAGAACCGCTTTCGAAAGAGAGAAAAACTGCTATTTTCCTAATAATCTCGATCAGAAATTTTCAAAATTTAACTTTTGTTCTTACTTACGTACTAAAAACCGATTGATAGTCATGTTTTCTAATCATTATAACCCATTGCTGCCTAATGGGTAAAATTTTACCCATGAAGACTGACTTTTTAAAAAAAATCACAGAAAAGTTGGTGGTAGAGATGTCTCAAAATCATTGATAGGAGGGATGGTTGGGGTAAAGATGGAACTACCTTAGTCTAGTGGAGGTCACCCTAAAATTCCGCCATCTAGCTAGAGTTACCAGACTCCAAAAATTGTGAATTTTTCGGAGGTGGAAAATGTGGCGAAACGTAGTGGCCCAGAACCTCACAAAAATCTGCCTCCTAACTCACCTGTAAACAATACTTCTTTTGTTCACGTGTTTAGCTGATCACTTCAAAAAGTATGGAAAAAAGCTACCATTGCTGCCTAATGGGTACAAAATACCCAATGAATATCTCAGCAACGTGCAGAGATATAAAGCTGAAATTTTGTTTCTGATCATTTTGTGTCAATTCCAGGTCGTATATGACATTTTATCAAAATCGTATGGGCAGAACTGGTACCCGGCAGCAATGGGTTAATAGGAGTTACGTGGACCAGAGAAAGAATATAAAATCTACTCCAAGCACTAAAAAGTAGGTCTTACCTGATTAACTTTTTGTTATACAATCCAGAAGAAGCCTATAGGTTAAAACTATTCACAGCCTTTTCAACTTTAAAGAAAGCTTTGTTCTTCCCTGGTCCGTACTAAACTTCGTCACCTTAGGACCCATTTTCTGGTTGATTTAGAAAGTCTGCCAACCACCGACATTAGCCTCAACTCTGTTAGAAGCTTTGTTCTGTCCAGGTCCGGAGTAGACTTCATCACCTCAGGGCCCGTTTTCTTGTGAACTTGGCAGGTCTGTCAACTACCGAAATTAACTGCATTGCCCACTTCGTAAAAGAGTTTGAATGACTTTCGAGTTCCAACATCAGGCTGTGTTGTCTAAGATTCTTTCCCCTTTCAAAAAGTAACTCTTGTGCTTACTGAAAAAAATGAAAGAAGAAAGGACTCCTGTCAAATTTATAGTGCAAATACCATCAGAAGTGCATGTGGATCACAAATATATTTAAGTTTCTATACCAACCACATCTCTTTGTAGACATTGTTTAAAAAAAAAAAAAAAAAAAATTGCAATGAAATAAAGTATAATAATAATAAAGAAATAAAGTGCATTCAATGTGAAATAGGAGTTGTGCTGTTGATGATCTGGAAAAGAAATAAAAGGTTCCAGTAGCGCACACAGAATTTCATTTTCGGGGGGCTTTTGCGTACAACTTTTGAGCCAATACCACATTTTGTACCAGCAATTTTTGTGCTTGGGGGGAGGTTTGAACCCCGAAATCCCCCTGTGTACGGCACTGTATAGTTCTAAGGAACTGCAGGCCACAACTCTTTTGGATGTTAATTTTTTTTTAATATATTGTTTAGTATACCTAAAAACGCAGAAAGGAAGGAAAGAAAAAGGACTTGTTTTCATGTTAAAGAGCGAATTGGGCCCCTCGTAATCGGGTTAACAAATATATGAACAAATAAAGTTGTTTACCTTTGCCTCTTTCTAGACGTTGCAAACTGAATCACGGAGTGAATGTGCCCGCACAACCGACTGCAGGGTATACAAAGTGGTCGCACATTTACTTCAACACATTTTTACTTAAAAGTTATTATTGCTTTTTGTGTTGTTGTTTTTATTGCAATAAAGACAACAGCACTTTGGCCTGTCAAATGACACAGACGGTCGCTCTTTCACGTTGACAACTTATTTGCAAGAAATTTGCAAAACTTGGTCAACGCAGCGCTCTAACAACAACAACAATATGCATAAAGCAAAATTTTTGTTGTGTGGGAGTTTTATGTCAGCGTTGCCGTTGTCAGTTCGCCACGCAAAAGCGTCAGAGGCTACGACATTGGCCACATTTGGCGTAGAATACAAATTTCTCACACACACATACACACGAACAAATGGCGCTTGAGTTGCATTTGCTGTGTGTAAATGTTGAGGTGTCATAGGTGAGTTGTATGCTGCGTGACTGGCGAAATGCATATATCACCGTTATGAAATCGCCGGCCGTTAATATTCTAGCGGCGCGCCAAATTAAATATTCCATTTGGCCAGCCAGCCGGTCACATATTTGCACTCATGAATGTGCGGGTTAAAGTGCGCTAATACTTTTCGGACTGCATTCAACTCAATTAGGAGTACGATGCGTGTTTGTGGGAGTGTGTGACTGACCCATAAGACCTACGTAATTGTCGAATTTCTGCCTGGCACAACGGCCAAGTCACGACGACGAATCGAATGCACACAGCAACAAATTTCAAATTTGCAGTCCTTCAATGCCTAAGATCTCCTTGGCCATGTTATATGACCATAACACAACCCATTAACAAAGCAGTTAAACTTAGCACAAACAAAATCAGACCGCATCCAGCTGACATTCCAGATATCATCAATGGTACAGTCGCGCCTTCAGTGGGCATTGCATGCAGAACTTTTGTGGTATTTCACAGGAAACACATCACAAAAACGTATGGTTTGAGGAAGTAGGAAATTTTAAATGACAACATGCCTGCAAGTTGCTGCCCCTTACACACTCACACTCACACACACACACACACACACACATATTCGTAGTCGTATATGCAAAGAGTCAAACACTGGTAGCCCATTAAAATTTGTTGCTTGTTAAATCTATAGCGATGACTTCCGTTTCCAGCAGTTCTCCAACTTCAACCTGACAACAGCAGCAAACGTCTCAGCACCGCTAACCAGAATTTAATTACCACAACTGTACGATTTTATTTGTGTCTTAACAACGGCCTTTATTACATAATTTCCACTTTTCCTCTTTCGTTGTATGTTAATGTGCGCAATGAACCAGCGGCCACTTGTTCGCACGCATTTCATTGTCATCTGTGCCTCGGGAGAGGGTTTGAGTGCCTGATGAGTGATGTCTGAAATGAAGACTCGAAAATGCCATCTATGATTAGGGAATTTTTGAAAATATTAACAAAAATATATGGTCTCAATATATAGAAGGTTAAACTAGGGGTTTCATGATAATTTTAAAAAACTGGGAGGTTTTCCGATATGGAGTGATAAATCCTCTAAAATATTAAAATCACCTGATACACTTCCAAACACGATTCCTTTCTTCCTCTCATCCTTCCTTCCTTTTCAAACAAAAACTGCTTCTGCACCTTAAAAATAACTGCTGCGTGCCCAGCTTTCGGGTGGTAGAGGCACAGGTGGCTCGACAGTATCCTTCAGCTATCGAGCGTTCTTAACTTAACCTTATTAGGACTACTGCAAACCCAACAACAACTAGCCACTGTAGACTAGTCTTGTCTAGAGTCCTGAAAGCTGTAGGGGTGTTTCTTAGCTTTCTTCTCACTTGGCAAATATAGTCCCTAGCAGAAGTGGGCCCCATTACTTGCTTTGCAAGAAGGGAGGCGGAAGCAAGGGTACAAGGAGCAAACTTTTACCTACGTGCCTGCGTTTCTGAATGGGCACTACACATCCATCATAAAAACATCATCGAAACTAGCTTCAATAATTTTCTAACAGAAACCAAAAATTTGCAAATTAAGTTATATTAAATGAAGCTAGGAAATCTAAACGGGTGGACCAGTTTGAACCTGAGACACGCAAGCTTCCTAATGCGAGATAGTTTCACATCAACAATATTGATTTCATGTGTCCCTTTCCTAACTTCAACAACAGATTCACTATCCACATTGTGTAATTGACATTCACTAATTGACTGAAGACTCTATTGAAATCTTCAGAGGCGGTTCTAAGTTTGAAAATATTGTGAGTTCTATGATATTCTTCAATAAACAGGGATACGATATTCACTCGGGATATCTACTATACTACTGCAGTATCTTTCAAGCTGAAGCCATACTACAGGCCTCGAAGTGGATCTCCCTGTAACGAGTGACGTACGGTATATACCACATCAAAGCTTTTGCCTGATTGTCACCGTAGTCTAAACATCGAGCAAATATCGAGCATCGCGTCAGATTGTTTTGGGCACCTGCCCACGGAGGCATCGCAGACAACTTCAAAATAAAGAACTGACATGATTGTCACCGGCTTCGGAACATCGACCAAGTAACTCATGGGTTAAACTTTATTAGATACTTGTTCGTAGAAGCATCACAGACGACTGCAAAACTAAGAACTGGCAGGATTGTCACTGGCTTCGGAACATCGAGCAAGTACCTCATGGGTCAAACTCTATTGGGTACTTGTCCATAAAAGCTTCACAGACAACTGAAAGGTGAAGAACTGGCAGAATAGGGAACGCTTGTCGAGGTGCTCTTCCTCCTCCATCAACATTGGATGGGTTAATCACGCCTACAAGCAACGCCATGTTGACGTATACAATCTCTGTGTGTAAGAACAAACCTCTAACAATGACAGACCTGGACATCCCGGAACAAGAGGCGATCAAGATCAGCTCAGCTAAACTGATGGCCAAAGCTGCATTAACAAAGTTGTTCCTTTGCTTACTGGAGACAATCTAATGCGGAGATACGAGTACACTAAAAGACTAGACGGCTTCTGTCAGGGTTGTTTCTCAGACAGGTTGACAGATCTGGACATCAAGGGAAAAGAGGAGATTAGATGAAGACAACCTAATGAGGAGATACACTCTAAGACTAGGCGGCTTCTGTGATGATTCTATCTCCGAAAAGAAGAAGAAACCATATTGTTTTTTATGGGCCTGTAAACATCTCCGGCAAAAAAGAGCCAACAATTCTTAGGCGTCTCGTTCAAAGACAGCATGAGTCTTGAACTCTAGTTGTCGGGGAGATAGTGAGGACCATACTTATTAGAAATACACACTTATGCTCCGTACCGTAGTAAATGACGTGGTACGACAACAACCCACAAAAGGTCTTTAAGGCTACCACTCCAACCTAACCTAGTCTGAGTTATTATTGGGGATCACGTACAAAAAGTCCGTAATTTCACTCGTAGGCATTACTGTGTGTTGTAAATACCCCCTATGAATGCCAGTAAGTACATAGCTCTCTTCGTTAAAGTATTTTCCTTGACCCTATGGAACACTTCCCCAGGTGAAATTAAGAAGGTTCAATAAATATAAACACACGAAGATTATTGTTGCCACACAACGGCTTCTGCCATGAAAAAAGAAGCAACTTTCCTGCGCTTTATGTGCCAATGACCATTTCTGGCAAAAAAGTTACTAAAACTCTTAGACAGACTCTTAGTTCAAAGGTAAAATTTATACTTACTAGATGAATCCTGCGGTGTAGTTTAAAGGTTGAGTGCGCCATTCTTACGTGGCATTACACGACTCATCGTTTTGTGCTTCCCTAGTGATCCCCTAAAAGATTGCAGGGAATGCGAACACTCCAATCCAAGGCGACCACTCCAAATTCGGGGGTCGCTTAAAAAGCCCGTAATTCCGCTCGTAGGCATTATTCCTATTATTATTTCCTTGTGAGTACCCTCCATGAGTGGTAGGCGAAGGCCTATTCCTCTCGTAGTCAAAGTATTGTCCTTGTTCCTATTGAACAATATGAGCTCCCAGGTGAAATCAAGAAGATTCGATAAATGTCCTTGTGTGATGTCTGGTTAGGTCTGCGAGGAAGTGTTATCCCAAATGCCTGAGTCACTTAAGTTTAACTTTAGTTAACTGTAGTGGCTCAGGTATTTGGGATCACGCTTAACTGTAGCCCTGGACATCAACGTCCAAGTTCCCCTTCCACTTATTTTTCTTCATGGTGGGAACTTATGCTGGGAGTATGTCCTAGTGGGTTCGTGACATCGTTGTAGCGCAGTGCACACTGTTCTAAGCGCTCTTAATGCAGATTTGTGGAGCCTTCAAAGGAAAAACTAACAATAAATTAAAGCTTAATTTCTTTAACTTCTTTTCTTTGTACATATTTCGAAATCCCGGGATATGAATAAACGGCCCAAGAACCATCATCCCTAACGAGTACTTAGGCTAACTACCCCGACTGGCTACAGCCACACATAACTACCACATGTACTGTTCATATGCTAACATATCTGTTGACTTAAGCGCGCCATTAAAAGTGCTAACAACATTTTTAATTGCAACTTATGCCGCGGATGCTGTGTATTCTTCATTAATTTGCTCAGTCAGCCAGCTGTGCGTAGAAGTGAAGTCAGTTCGCACCGACCGGCTAACAGCAGTAAAAATGTTGTACCGTTAGAAACGTACACATGTTGGACACTTTATGACCCTGAAATATGTTTATACAATTTTTGTTTCTTATATTTTTATATTTTTTATTTATTTTAAAAACTTGAGTTCACTTGTCTGATGTTGATTTTTAATTATTTTCTTCCTCTTTCTCTCTCTGGGTTCTCTTGCAGCACACGCTAACTGGACACAGCGGCAAAGTCATGGCCGCCAAGTATCTACAAGAACCCATCAAAGTGGTGACCGGCAGTCATGATCGCACACTAAAGATTTGGGATCTGCGCAGCATAGCGTGCATCGAGACAAAATTCGCCGGCTCCAGCTGCAACGATCTGGTGACCACCGACAGTCTCGGCTCGACCATCATTAGCGGCCACTACGACAAGAAAATCCGCTTCTGGGACATTCGCACCGAAAAACAAGCGGACGATGTGCTGATGGCAGCGAAAATCACTTCGTTGGACCTATCGAAGGGTTGGTGGTTTTTTGTTGCACTAAACTTGAAAGTTTTCCATTACAATTTCAATTTTTTTTAATCGTTTCTTTGCAGATTGCAATTACCTCATTTGTTCCATTAGAGATGACACAATAAAACTTTTAGATTTACGTAAAAATCAAATAATTACATCATATTCGTAAGTACACAATGCTCTTAAAAAATTTTATAAACTCTCTAAACTGCTTCTTTCTGTTTTCTTTCTCAGCCATGAACACTTTAAAATAAGCTGTGATTGGGCCCGAGCCTCGTTCAATATGAGTGCGTCAAAGATTGCATGCGGCTCGGCCGACGGCTTGATTTACATATGGAATATAAATGGCGACATGGAGACGACACTCAAGGGTCACACGTAAGTCAAACACTCTGAGTTGAGTTGAAAGGATAGTTTTGAAAAAAAAGCGCCGAAACAGCTTTATGTGGTTTCGTAGATTTTAAAGATCCAAGTTTAGAGTTGCGCAAAAATATATAAATATTCGTATATTTGGACTTTTGAAAAGGTCGCGATTATTATTTATTTATTTTGAGAGAGTCACGGCGCAGAAGATACTCTTCGTCTTCGATCTACATTCTAGATTTTTGGTGAATTTGAGGCATTTTGAAAAGTCAATGGTTTTGGGCAGCACTTGACAAAAGTTTGTGTTTAAATCAAACGGATCAAACCCCATAAGTGTTTAGTTCAGAAGAAATATTTCGGTATAATTTTGTTGAGGAAGAACTTGAAAAGATTCACGCAAGGACATTACATACATAGTTGTTGGATACGGAAGGGTTTCATTGACTTACATAAGAGATTTCCTTTTGTATTAAAGTCGACAACTTATTTAGCTTTAATAGGAAGTTTGACGGCAGTTTTTACATGTTTATTTGTGTCCCAAATTTGGATGCCCAAACGTCCACAGAAGATTTATCTTACTAAAAAGGGACTGAGAAACTTAATCTTTGACTACCTAAACCTCCATTGTTCTTAAAAATTTCTCTCACTAAAAAGGGACTTAGAAACTTCAAATTTCACGACCCAAACCTCAATCGTTCTGAAGAAGTTCTTTCAGTACAATCAACCTTAACAATTGATAAATTTGGAAGTCCCGAAGGTTCGTCATTCTAAAGAACTTCTCTCACTAAAAACAGACAGAACGCCCCAAAGCGCCATCGTTCTTAAGAACTTCTCTCACTAAAAAGAGACGGATGCACTTTAAATTTGACCACCCAAACCTCCATCGTTCTTAAAAACTTATTTTACTAAAAAGAGACTGAGTGACTTGAAATTTGGACGCCCCAAACCTACATCGTTCTGAAAAACGCCTCTCATCAAAAACAGCATGAAAAACTTAAAATTTAGAAATCCCAAAGCTTCGTCGTTCTCAAGAACTTCTCTCACTAAAAAGAAACTGAGAGACTTTAAATCTGGCCATCCAAACCTCCATCGTTCTTAAGAACTTCGCTCACTAAAAACGGCCTGAGTAACTTTAAATTCGACCTACCAAACCTCCATCGTTCTTAAGAACTTTTCTCACTAAAACGGACTGAGAATCTTAAAATTTGACCACCCAAACCTCAATCGTTCTAAAAAATTTTCTCACTAAAAAGAAACTGAGAGACTTTAAATTTGGCCATCCATCGTTCTTAAGAGCTTTTCTCATTAAAAACGGACTGAAAAAGTTTAAATTTGACCTACGAAACTTCCGCCGTTTAAAAGAAAGGAACTCACTAAAAACGAACTGAAAACCATGAAGCCAACCAAAAAGGGTGAACAAGTTTTCAATGGATTTCTGCAGGAGTTGAATTGTTGTTGTATGGAAAAGAAAGAAAATTAAGATGTTGTGTATCTCTCAGCAATTGCCTTGCACTTTTTAGCAAAAGTAGGACTCACTTGGGTAACATTTTCTTAGACAACCCAGAAGAATTAGTCTATGGGACTACTTTTTCCAAGTCTAGTCAACTGTGCTAGGAAGTTTGTTCTATCCTGGTTCAAAGTAGACTTGGTTACCTTAGGTCCCCTAAGGTGGTCTATCAACCACCGATGTTAGCTTATCGCTTATCGATTTCACCTCGGGTACTGTGTTTTCTAAGGTTCTATCCCCATTTTCTTTTCGCTTTTTTCAACGAACCGAATCTGACCTAACCTAACCTATGCTAGAAGTTCAAACTGTTTATGTAAGTCTGAGTCTAAAAAATATGTGCTAAGGACCTAAGGGCGCTCTCCTCGAAGCTCCCTCCTTCGTATCCATATTTTTTATAGCACTTTTTGATTCAATTTGCCAATTGTGAATTGTCAATTTGTGCCCCACAATTGTATTCAATATCGTTTTGTATGACTTCACTAAGTTTTTGTGCTTTTGCTTTACTCATTTATTCACACCACATGTTTGTATTTGCTGTTTTTTTATTTCTTTTTTTAATCTTTTTACTTTTGTGCTTTTTTAAATTTGCAGTTTTTTTGCTTTGGTTTATTTTCTCTCATACAAACAAACACACACATAGTCAACAGCAGCACACATACAAATTTTTGGTTTTTCTTTCTTTTTTTCTCTCTTTCTTTCATATCCTAACAGTTCTGGTTCCGGTTTTTTTCACAGCTCTGCGGTGAATGCGGTCTGTTGGAGCCCCAACAGCAATGCGCTGGCCTCGGTCGGCAAAAGCAAACGTTGCATCATCTACACCGAATCGTAGCCATTAGTGTGGCCAACCGATAAACCAAACGGATCAGAGCAACAGCGATGCCTTCAGCGGCCATGTGGGCGATAATTTGGACAGGATAGTTGATGAAACACACAGCTGTATGTGTGTCGGTGTGTATGAATGACTGGACGATCGAAGTAGATGACTGGATAACAGCCACGTTTTGAATAGTTCGTGAGCACGCAATGCAGTGATGGAAATTGCAGCGATAACTTAAAGTTGAAACATTTTACAGATTATTCTATAAAAACAAAACCACAAAAAAATAATAAAAATTCAAACAATACAAAACACAATTTTCAGCTTTATATTTAAGAAAATCAAAAACATTTTGATGAGAACGTTTATAATGCGACATTATGCAAACTATTCTACTCTATAAAGTCTATAACTCGATTGGAATTTTTTAATTAACAACAACAACAAACAAGTGTCTTGATTTTATAAGTTCTTTGAAAAAAGCAAAACAAAGAAAGAAAAACATCCAAACATAACTAAACTAAAATCCTTTCAAACGAAATTCAATTTCCTTGAAGAAACTTTTCCTGAAGAAATTTCCTTATTAAATATATAATGTAACTATTACGCAGACAATGACAAGAACAAAATTTTTACACACGTAACCTAAAATGTCTATTAGGACGCAAAGGCCGCAGCGACGGCAGCTTGCAAGAATTTCATTGTTACGAATTTAGGCGAATATATGCAACTACTATATTTGTTTTGAACGCGTCTGATTTTCAATATTTACTTGTTTTTTATTTAGCTTACGAAATTTTGTATCTTTCTATTTTTCTCTGCAAGTCACGTAAAACTTCCCTTAAAAATACTTTTTTTATAAGTGAAATGGTAGCATCACTTTGTTGTACACTTTTGAGAACAATCTTTTTTTAGATTTATATATCGTATATAAAGAAATCAGCTTTTAAGGAAAAATTAAAAAAAAAAAACAAGAAATAAATTTTTGTATAAATACATAAGCTAAAAAATATTTGTGAATGTATTGTTTTACAATACATTCGAATACATCTAAGTTGTATGTATGTAGAGGCAGAAGGATTTACATTTCCAAATGTTTACTATTTTGAAATTTGTCAACAAGCCAATAGCAAACAAGAACAAGAGAAAAAATATATTGTTTCTTACACAGTAATAATCACACAAGCATTAAGAAATACTGGTAATTATTAATTAACTACGCTAATGATAAAGTCAACAATAAAACTACTATATATTGAAATTTTGAACAAAAGCTTATATAAAGTGGGCGTTTTTTTACTTCGAATTGTAAAAGCGAATGGAAATTTGTTAAGTGAAAAAATAAATAAGAGCAACTCACGTTAAGGTGTTTGTTATAAGGTGCGAAATGGTGTTTATATATATGTATATCTATATGTATGACGAATATATATATATATACGTATTCCAGAAATTGATACAACTACTCGTATAATCGAAAGAGAAGTATATGTCGCTACCTCTTAACATTTTCGCTTTATTTTTGATTTGGGAAAACATATATTTTGAAATTTATAAAATTTGAATTTACTAACTGTATAATAACTTTATTATTTATAATTGACTTGTATAAAAAAAATCATTTTTAAAACTTGTAAAGGCTAAAATTTTCAAAAAAATTCATTGAATTGAAAGCGATTGCATTACTTCATGCTGTCAATATAAACCATTTTTATTTATATTTTCAGTGGCGTAAACAGGATTTCATTTTTTTGCGTTCCGCGTACAACTTTTGAAACAAATATCATTAAAAATTGTTGATTGATAGATATTTGTGGGGCTTGAACCGCCAAAACACTTCTGTTTTAAACTTAATTTTGTTTGAGATGAACACCATCAAAGAAATAAAAGTGAAAACCCATGTCAGGCGCAATCGATTTTGTTGATTCCGTTCAGGTAATTTTAAAGTCAAAGATGTACCAAGCTTTGGTAGACAAATTGTTGAAAATGTCAATAAAATAGTGGACTGTGCAAAAAAACCATTTGAAACTATTTGAATTAGGCTGAATACAGAAAACAGCTGGATATATCTTTGAATCGCTGCTGAGTCGCAACAAAATCAACCCACGATTGACGGTCAGGAAGATTTTGCTATTTTGGTGTTATTGCCTGCCATACTGAATCATCTAGTATGAGCTGCTAACCTGCATTCAAATTCTTAATTCAGACCTGTACTGTCCACAATTGGACCGACTGAAATAAGGTATTGCTCAGAAGCAGTCAGCTTTGGCCAAAAGGAGAGGAATTTCGTGCCATCAGAACAACACCAGACCCCATACATGGATAGTCACTCGCCAGAAGCTCCGGTAGTTTGGTTGAATGGCTCTTATGTCTTCATTTTACGGTCCTAGACCTGGCATCAAGTGATTACCACCTGCTCAAATTTTGTTGAAGAAAATGAGAATCGGTTAAACAATGACTGTCCCAGCTAGCTGCAATCAGGTCTGTAGTGGGAAGAATGGTGAAAAAACGTCCAGGAGGGAGTGCAGGAAGACTAGCACTGGAAGGAGTAATTGAGGAGCTGGATTTTCTTCAAAATCGCAACAAGTTATTGAACAAACCGGTGCATATTTGACCTAAATTGCAGTATTCTAACTATGCTACATAAAGCCTTAAATTTCATGCAAAAAAATGGATTTATTTCTATTGAACCTGACATGTTTTTAAAAATGATATGTTTGAACAAAATGTTTATCAGTTGAATATTTACAGACATGCTCGAGATTTGTTCACTGTTAAATCAATTGCATTTACCATTCAGGTTCAATCTCAACTGAACAACTTTCCCCGTCCTGC
Organism: Melieria crassipennis; assembly: GCA_963668005.1. Classification (NCBI taxonomy): domain Eukaryota; kingdom Metazoa; phylum Arthropoda; class Insecta; order Diptera; family Ulidiidae; genus Melieria; species Melieria crassipennis. Next base: position 141,068,324 of record OY764961.1, on the reverse strand, counting down.
CCGCTACCAATATCAACATACGATTCTCTACTTAGGACTTTTCAAAACAGTAGCGGTGAGTATTTCTATTAGAGAAACATAATGGAATTATGATAATACAAATTTACTATCTTAAGGTCCAAAGTGGGCAGAATGGTTGTAAAACGTCCAAGAGAGAGTGCAGAAAGACTAGCACTGGAGGGAGTAATTAAGGAGCTGCTTTATCTTCAAAATGGCAACCAGTTATCAAAAAAACGGTGGTGGATAATTGACCTAATTTGGATCATTCCAACTATGCTAAATAAAGCATTTAATTTCATGCAAATTTATTAAATTAAATTTTATTAATTACGAATTATTTTTACTACATTTTATATTTATAAATGTATGAACATCACTTTTATTGGTTGAATATTTGGTCAACTTTGAATCAATTACATTCACATACAAGTTTGAACTCAACTAAACAACTTCCCCAACTGCCCTCTTCTCTCTTCCAAAGTCAACATACAATTATCTCCTTTTGCAACACAATATCGCAACTTCCAGATAAATTTTCAACATCCCAGTGACCCAAAAAACCATTCAATAAAGTTGTGCAATGCCATGAGATTTCACACAATTTGCTACAATGCAAATGATTGCAACGATTTTCGAAAAACCGGATTTGGCCATATTTCGGCTAATGTTGCATTGCCCCATGGCTGCAATATGGACAGGCAGCGTGCAACATTTGCAGCGCCAGCAATGCAACGTTCGGTTTAATGGATGCGCGAGCACGTTGCATTTTATGGATTTTAATTTCTCGTAACGGTCTCGCGCAGACAATGGGAAAAATGCAATGTGCAAAATTAAGCAAATTCCACGCACAAAGTACACACACACACACACACAAAAAGAAAAACGGAGAGCACACCTGCCAACAGCTGAAAAATAAAACAAATAAATTGTTGAAACCTTGCTATGCAATTCATTAGAGCAAACTGTATGTTATATGTGTGTGTATGGGTGTCACACACACACACACACACATGTACACAACTATGTTCATACATGCACCCAAGCAATCAGCTAAGTGAACTTTGCGCGATTTATGCGACTACGTGTTGCTGTTGCTGCTCTAAATATGCAACGAGCCAAAACTCACAACACACACACATATACATAACAACAACACACACAATGTTTGATTATCTTTTTTATTATAAAAATGTAAAATGTGCACACAGGCGCGCAAATATTTCGCGCACGCTTCGTACATTTGTTTAACAGTAAACCGTGCAGCGCCAACAAGTGCAGCGAGCGGATGCGGCCGCAGTTAGCACGCGTTCGCCGTTTAAATTTAAATCAATTTCAACGCCACTACAGCAACGCCGAAAACGCAGCATTAGCCGCCACCAGCGCCGCCAATTGTTCGACTCTCCCCGACTCAGATGAGTCCTAATTGCCGCACGCTGTGCGCCCGCTGTGCCAACGCCTCGGCGCTGCCGCATTAATCTATCTTATCTGCATCGTAAATTCCGGCTATCTGATTGAGCTCGCGAATAGTTGCGCGCAGATAGGCGGCGGCTCTGGTCGGCCAAGTGTCGGCGAGCTGGTAGCAATTTTTCGCAGCTAGGATAAGGAAATATTGCGGCGTTTGTGCTACAAGTGGATTTCACACGTTGCACTCGTTTGAGCATAACAAAAGCAACACTGTGCAACACGTTATCGGCGCATGGGCCCGGCGGCAGGAAATTACAACAACTCAATAAGCAAAAAGTGCAGTTCATAGCTGCAATTTGCCTATCTGGCTAAGGTGTGGGAATATCTTTACAAGTATTAGGTTTATCATGATTTTCTGGGTTAAATCTGTGTATTAAAATTTCAATGTTGCATTATATAATCTCACAAATTCCAATTTCAGCTGCATGGCTAATAAATAGCGAATTGTTGAAAAGTTGGTTGTGTGGGAAAAGTTGTAGTTTTGCAATTAATTTTCTATCATAGAAATGTTTTGGGGTTTAAAGCCGCTAAAATATATTGTGACGTTCATGCAGCTCGCTCTGCGCAACTCCTAGCACAAGGCAACACGACAACACTGAACGGGCATTTGATGGCAGCAGCAGCATTATTGCATAATTTTAGGGGGCATGCTAATTTTGCATTAATGATCGCACAGATGATTCGCGAGCCCATGCTGGAAGGTTCGAGAACGAGTTTCGCTCTGGGCCAACAAATAAAAAGTTTGACTTTGGAAAGCAACAGTGCAACACAAATAAGAAGAAAAGTGGAGTGAAAGTGATTAGTGAATCATTGAAGCGAAATAATTGAATAGTGTAAAATTGTAAATAGGGTAATTCTTGGTAAAAGTGCGTTGAAAAATTTCAGTGTTTTATTTAGGTACAATCCAGTGATACGAACTACGCCCGCGTTGGCTAGCATAACTTAAATTTGGTAAACAATTTTTTTTTTGCAAGACAAATATGTTTTTAAATAATGTTGAGTTCAACAATTGTACATGGAACCCGGTCCCTCAACCGCCCCACCAAAAATTAAATCCTGTCTACGCCAGTGATCATATCCCAGTTGATAACGCTGTCCTTCACAGCGTTCCACTATATTATGTTGTGTCACGGGGATTAGAACGAATTTCATAAACACCACTTAAAGTGGCCCGTCGAAAGGCCAACCAATTGTTTAGAGTTTCTCCCGCATAGAGACACAAGAAACTGCGAGCATTTGTCTGATGGAATGAGAAGGGATGAGGGGAAGTATAGGTTTCATTTAACTGTAACCGGGTTGAAGTGACTCTTCTGTTAAGAGGCTTTGATGGCCCCAGTTGAATTAGGAGTCTGAGGTCTAGTTTTTGGCAATTCCCACATGTCCCAAGACCCAAGTAAGCGTCAGCCTATTATATCTGCCGAAAAAATTCGGCCTAGATTCAGACAAAGTCAACACTAACATATAAAACAAACAAAGCAAAAACTAGGTTTATATAGTCCAGTACTTGCAGTTCAAAACTTCCATAAACAGATCTTTTGAGTTAATATCAAAATTTTCTTCTTTCCTACATAAATCTTGTATGGCAACCAAGCTTGAAATTTAGAGAAGTGAAAGTGGTTTATCGGAGCTTTGCTGATTGACTAAATTACTACTGAATTTCAAGTTGATAGCTTTACTATGTAGTTCAATAGTTTCAAATATATTATGAAAACTATTCAGTTGATAGATGGACAGATAAACGCACATTGCCCAATCGATTCTTCTGGCGATCTAACTTTGTGTGTGCGTTTCAAAAGCTTAATTTTGTTCACTCAAATGCATGAATTCTTTTCACGTTTGCTAAATAAACATAGGTTTTTATTTTTAACACAGAAAACCACTGAAAAGTGAATTAGATATTAATGAACTACTAAATATAAGCAAACAGATTTCGAATGTGGTTGTCGATTCAAAATATTATATCAGGGTTTAATTTGAAGATATACAAAAATATGTTAGTGTGCCTAAAGGCATCAATAAGCATTTGAGGGTTAACCCTTTCGCTATTTTGTTGACATATGGCAACATGCTACTTTGTGGACGTCTGCATCCTCTATGGTTGCAAGAATACATTTTTTGTTGGTCTTTAGAATAGTTTGAAGTTTTAGGAAAAATACGAAATTAATAAACTGAATATTTTAGTATAAAGAAGAGAAGTATACACGATTTTTTAATGGTATATCTTAACATAGTAAAGGAAGAAGAAGCAGAAAAAAAGAGAAAACTTTCAAATTTGACGTTTTCTTTCAATTTAGATACTTTTTTTTTTAATTTTGGCTGATGTAAATGAAGAAACCTACCAGACATTTTTTGTTGCCGGCAATAAGAAAACGAGTCGCCCCCGGCAACAAATTTATCGCCGGTAATATCGCCAACGTATCGATTTCGTATCACCAGTCGTTCTAAAACGTCCGCCGAAAGCAACTCGCCGTGAGGAGTCGTTTTCTTATCGCCGTGACGAATCGTTTTCTTATCGCCTTGACGAGTCGTTTTCATATCGCCTGGACGAGTTGTTTTCATATCTAAATACATCATATTGTTTGGAAAATTATCAATATATAAAAAGTCAGTCAGTTTTGGTTGGGATGGAATTTCATTTGCATACAAAGATTCAATGTTGCTCTCATTGTTTTGAGCTTGAATCAATGCTGTTGATCAATGAACCGTCGGCGAATGAATAAAAATGTTTTAAATGCGATCAATCTCACTGAAATACAAAGCATATCAATTCGATATTTCAAAGCCCTGGAAAACGTGTTTTTGGGGCATGTTGCTAATTTGTCGCTGCGGCAATAAATCGGCGAGTCGCCAATTTGTTGCCACTGACGATTGTTGCCTATTTCTCACATTTTGCTTGTTGGGAATACTCAAATTTTCGTTATGCGTAAAAAGTTTTATGTTTAAGTAATTATTACAGCCACAACGATGTGGTTGCTCTCATAGAAAAACACTCTAAATACAGGGTCCGAGTATAAAAATGAAAAAATGTCTTATGGAATGTTGCTAATATAACCGCATAGAAGCCTAAAACGTAAAATTTAAAATTTTAACTTTCCCCAGTAAAAACCTGTAGCGAGAGGGTTAAGCAATGCCACTTGGCTCATCTGATGCCACATATTTATTGTGAATACTTGGCTTTGCTAATTTTCTATTTTTGCCAATTTAACAGCACTCCCCCCTAAAGCCTCATTCAACTCATTTAAGCGACTGTCACTTGGGCGCCGACTATCGAGCAAAGAATGTAGTTGGAGGCCATGTGGGCGTTGCTTTTAATAACATTCAGCTAACAGTTCCTCCTTTGGTGTGTTTGACAAACTGAAAAATTGACGCGACATAATGAAGCAAAACGCGCTGACAAGTTTGTCGACAATGCGCTCCCACAGTGCGCAGAAGGAAGGCCCACACTCACCACACCAATTGGCCTCAAGTTGCTGCAGGTGTGTGTCTGTCTGTGTGTGTATTGGCAGTCACCTGACGTCGATGCTGCCAACTCGCGCTGACAATAAAGTGAAATCAATAAATTGTATGCAAATAATGTGTCAGCGCGGCACTTTCTCCGTTAGACGGCATTGCCCGAAACCGGCGGCGTTGCCACAGACGCCGCCAACGACACGTAACCAACATCGGCGGACTCACCGGCTGCCGTTGAGGCGTAATTTAGGTTCGCACGTCGCATCGTCGCCGATCGGCTGACAAAGTGCTCGATCAAGTGGACCTTTAAATGTGTATAAATCAACAATTTGCGCATTCGGCCGGCCGACAGTGCGGCGACAGCGGCCGTAAAAGGAGCCACGGAGCCGTCGGTGCGCCAATCGTTCGCATTGGTGGCGACTGCGACTGCGACTGTTGTGGGCCGTGTGCACTTTGCACTGGTGCTGGACTGCACCGGCGACTGTCGGCAGACCTCCAGCGTTGCGAATAAATTGAATGGAATTCATTACAGTCCTTAGCGGCCGGTCTAATGGTCCGACTGCGCTCGCGGCAATGACACTTCATTCATACGGCCGGCAAAAACGCCAACGAGCGCTCGCTGCTTGGAGATTAATTGAGCGCCGCGCTGCGATAAAACCCAACTCGAGTCCGATTTGAGTTATTTGCTGCTTAATTGTGCTATCAGTAGTGCACTTTTAATAAAATGTGCGGCTGCCGCTGCAACCCAACCGGCCAGCGAGTGCTTTTGTTTTTCACCAGTGGCGCTGTCTTCCGCCTATTTTACGGCCGCCCATTGAATTTTGTGCGTTTTTGCTGGCGTAATGTTTTTTATTACACCTCCGATTGCTGCTGCGATCGCTTTGCTTTGCCGTGGGTTCGTTAAAATGTTTTTGTTTCATTTGTTGTTCTTAGTTGTTTGTTGCATTGCAATGTTGCAATCTTGATCCACAAAGACTTTCAATTATGTAAACTTGTCCGCGCGGACGGCCAGTAGGGCCCGGCATGTGCATCATTTGCATAGTAAAATGCTAAGCGATTTTCGTGATAAGACATCGGCAGCTGCCGTTTATCGACTTTGTTTATTAGACTCGATTGCGTTGCGCTGAAATGGAAATTGCATTTTCCGCAAACGGCCACAGTCAACTCGGAAAACTTTCGAAGCAAGTTTTATACGGAAGACTTTCGGCGAAGCTTGGTCGATTCGAGCGTCTGAAAGCTCTTGACGTCTTCCCACCGAAGCGGTGAGTTTGAACCAGAGGCTCAAGTACGATATTCTTTCAATGATGTGGTTCGAGCGCTCATTTTTCATCATCATTTTTGCACCCTCCGAGGTTTGGTTTAGATTAAGTAAGTCAAAAGACCAATCGACAGATCTGCACATATACTCGGAGGCCTCTCAGACCTAGACTGGGTCGAAGACTGTGGCAAGCTCCTGTCATTCTAAGGTCGAAACCAGTCTGAGCTCAGATTATTCAAAATACTTACACCCAAAAATCTATGAAGCAGAGTAGTCACACAGGAAGTGTTGCGGCGTGACTCTTTTTCCTTCTAATTTGAAGAGTTACTACGATACAATAATGCCGAGGGGGTAAATCCATATGGGAAAACACAGCTAACACAGTGTTCTTTGAAATCTGCATCTCTCGAACCATCCTAGTCGTAGTGCATCGATTTCATTTAAAGTAATGACTGAGTCTCCTGCTTATACCCACAGCTACAACAGTATTGCCGATAGAATGAATCAAGTTTATAGACACAAATGCCGTTAATACAGTGTCTTTCCAAATCTGCATCTTTTCGAAGCATCGTCAAGCAGTTTAATCATTTGCCTGGTCCATCAATCTCCATCAAAGTAAATTTTGAGCGCCGCTCCTTGTGATTTCAGGAAGCATATAATGGTTCAACTATGATGGGATGTGATGTGATGTGATTTAATTTGATTTTACTTGACTTGACTTGACTTGACTTGACTTGACTTGACTTGAATTGACTTGACTTGACTTGACTTGACTTGACTTGACTTGACTTGACTTGACTTGACTTGACTTCACTTGACTTGACTTGACTTGACTTGACTTGACTTGACTTGACTTGACTTGACTTGACTTGACTTGACTTGACTTGACTTGACTTGACTTGACTTGACTTGACTTGACTTGACTTGACTTGACTTGACTTGACTTGACTTGACTTGACTTGACTTGACTTGACTTGACTTGACTTGACTTGACTTGACTTGACTTGACTTGACTTGACTTGACTTGACTTGACTTGACTTGACTTGACTTGACTTGACTTGACTTGACTTGACTTGACTTGACTTGACTTGACTTGACTTGACTTGACTTGACTTGACTTGACTTGACTTGACTTGACTTGACTTGACTTGACTTGACTTGACTTGACTTGACTTGACTTGACTTGACTTGACTTGACTTGACTTGACTTGACTTGACTTGACTTGACTTGACTTGACTTGACTTGACTTGACTTGACTTGACTTGACTTGACTTGACTTGACTTGACTTGACTTGACTTGACTTGACTTGACTTGACTTGACTTGACTTGACTTGACTTGACTTGACTTGACTTGACTTGACTTGACTTGACTTGACTTGACTTGACTTGACTTGACTTGACTTGACTTGACTTGACTTGACTTGACTTGACTTGACTTGACTTGACTTGACTTGACTTGACTTGACTTGACTTGACTTGACTTGACTTGACTTGACTTGACTTGACTTGACTTGACTTGACTTGACTTGACTTGACTTGACTTGACTTGACTTGACTTGACTTGACTTGACTTGACGTGACTTGACTTGACTTGACTTGACTTGACTTGACTTGACTTGACTTGACTTGACTTGACTTGACTTGACTTGACTTGACTTGACTTGACTTGACTAGATTTGATTTGATTTGATTTGATTTGATTTGATTTGATTTGATGTGATGTGATGTGATGTGATGTGTTGTGATGTGATGTGATGTGATGTGATGTGATGTGATGTGATGTGATCTGATGTGATGTGTTGTGTTGTGATGTGATGTGATGTGATTTGATGGGATGTGATGTGATGTAATGTAATGTAATGGGATGTAATGTAATGTAATATAATGTAATGTAATGTAATATACTGTAATGTAATGTAATATAATGTAATGTAATGTGATGTGATGTAATGTAATGTAATGTAATGTAATGTAATGTGATGTAATGTAATGTAATGTAGTCTAATGTAATGTGATGTGATGTGATGTTAGGATTGGGAGGAAGGCTACAAGCCTTCCATAGCACTCAGTTCATTTTGACCATTGTACTTTGCCCATCGGGAAGACAAGGAGAAGGGAAAGGATATGGAAAGAGAATTATGGAAAGGATTAAAAGGGTCCTCACTCCCCCCGAACTTCCCGGTCCATTTTAGGAACCCGAGGAGGTTGGTCACATGCATTGTGCCCTAAGATCGATCCTTTCTTCTTCCTTTCTCTCTAGTCGAAGAAGAAAGTACAACAGACTGGACCGGCATTATTGGGAACTCAATGACGAAGGAGAGAATGCAAACTGTCGCACATTTCAGGATTTCATGACTTTATTTTGGGGGTTTGCTGACAACTTTTGAAACAAACACCATTTTAAGCTATATTTTTCACCCAAACAAACAAATATTTGGTAGGCTGCTGGAAGAAACTTTCAGGTCTAAGTTATGCATTAGTCTGTACATATAATTTATTTTCACTGATTCATCGTCACAGAGGAGAAGAAAGTCGTCTCTTATGGTAAATGCTAAATTAGGGCTGTGACCGATTAAACAGTTCATCTTTTTTCATCCCATAACTGACCTGACCTTAAATAACATTAAAATTTTATGTCTCAAGTTTTCAAACTTCAAATACCGATTATTTTCGATTCGAGATTCAGATTTGACTAAACTGAAAGAAATTTCTTGAAAATGGTTAAGGAGATTCGGAAAAAAGAGCTTAGGTTAGGTTAAAGAAGTTTGTTGAAAATGGTTCAAGAGACTCTGGCATAAGTATGATTAGTTATGTAAGGTAAGCAGGCTGGCCAGGTTGGCCAGACCCTGTTGAGTCCCTAGCGGTACCATTTAGAGCTCCATAGTGTTGTGGGTCTACGGAAAAGTAATCGGTGAGAATTTTAGGTGTTCCAAGCAAAATTCAGCAGTGACTTAATCTTAAGCTTGGGTACTGGCCTAACTGACCTGAATCAGAACTTTCGCAACTGAATCCAGAAACATTAACAAGAATACTGGAACAACATGGAAGGTTTACATCACTTCAAAAAGTTCCCCAACTTCGACTGGATGAGAGCAAATTTGAGCTTTAGATCTAAACAGACGACAACTTAGGACTCTATGTAGTGCTGTGACAGGCCACTTCTGCTGTAACAACCACCTCTACAAACTAGGCCTTGCCGACAGCTGGATATGCAAATTCGGCAATGGAACGGATGAAACAATGGAATACATACATTACCAATTGTCCTGCCCTGACACACCGACGAGAAAAAATTAAGGGTAAACATAGCCTCGGTGATGAGGACCTGATGCAAATATCGCAGTAGGGTCTGATTCAATCCCTGAGCATATAAATTACCAGATGATTTTAGGGGCACAATAAACCGTTTAGGTTAGCTGGGCCGAACCTATAATAATAATAATAATAATTGACTGGCACGTCAGCCCGCTTACGCGAGACTAAGGCCTAGCTTCCCGGAACCACCCGTGTTGTGCGTGTGAATTTGTACGCGGGTGGAGGGGACCTACAGTTTTATGCCGGTTCCGAACGGCGAGTTGGGAGCTTTTTTCATAAGCAATTTTTACTCTCAGAGGTTTGCCATTTCCAGCTGAGAGGACAGCCACCGAAAGAGAAAACTAATTTTCCCGTTATTTTTTTTAGGTGTTATTACAGGCAGTATTGAACCTGGGGTTGCTGCCTTCGACTCGCGGTCCAACGCACTAACCAACTGAGCCACGGCGGCTGCAAACCTATAATCATTACAATACATTACATTCCAAAACGTGGAGACTGAGCTAGTCCAGAGAAGAACGTGGTTTTTAAATGAGTAAGTCACAGTCTTGAGACAGTCAGACAGAAGCAAAGAATATGATCCAAGCCAACCACAACGATTCCACTTATTCAAGAAACTTAATTCTGTAAAGTTTTCAGAAAAGTAACTCTTTATTTACATCCTCCGGAGGTGGCTTTCGTATAATCTCTCCTGGACGTTTGACCAACCATTCGTTCCACTACAACCTTGCAACAGTAAACTTGCATATTTTTAAAAATTTCTCACATCAATATGCCAAATATTCGTTGATAGATCTGACTTGATAACAGAGGAAAAACCTGACTCAGTCCAGCTGACGCTTCCGGGTTTAAATTGAACTTTACTAAATCACAATCAGCCCAAGTGAAGTGCACATTTTGTGACAATGTGTCAAAATTGTCATGTGGCAAAATAAGAATTGTCCTAAGCAGTTAACCGAACTGTACTCAAGTCTTTATTAAAATTTCCCAACATTGTTCGAGTGTTTGAGGGCATATTGCGGCATTATGGGCATATTTGGCAGTTTCCGATAAACATCGCAATCGTTGCATATTTCCATTGCCTTCATTTCGTCCCTTTAGCCATGCAAAGCGTTGCTGTGCACTGCGCCCATCGATGCGCTTTCACCGGTGGCCGTCGCTGTGCATTTTCACCGTCGATCGAAACCAAAAGGAATGCAATTGCAACGGACGGCAGTCGAGCATTGTCGCTACGCCAAAATTTGAAATGCGAACACGAGAAACAACGGTAGTGGGTGACCAAGTATGGAATAATATGCCACCAACAAAAAGGCCAACACAAACGTCGAGTGCGCGATGGATGGATTTGCATTTGGCTGACACTTCATTACTGGCTGTGGCCGTTGCAAGCAGGAAATCGCCTGAAAGTGCCAGTGGAAGTGGCTGCAGCGAGGATGGGCAGACAGGACAGACCAGACCAGACCAGAGCAGAGCAGAGCAGCCAGCTGGCAGCGATCGGTGCGGTTCGCTTGGCGGGCGCACGAATTATGCTAAAATGCCGTAAATCATGGGCCCGCTGCCACTGTGTGTGAATATATGAGCAGCAGCACCCATGCTTCATGCCCTTAACTGAGTCCAAGTGCGCCACCGCTGGCGACATCTCGTAATGCCGCAGTCATGTTTCCGTTTTGGTCATTCACAGCTGCTGCTGTTGCAGATCTTTGCTCTTTTTTTGTTTGTTTGTAGATTTTTGTTATTGTTGCACTTTATTGTTTTTGTTTTTTTGGTGTTGTTTTGTAAGTGCCACTGCCAATAAGGCTGACACGGTTGCAGTGCTACTAATGTTGCTGTTAATGCTTCGCTCATGCGACAATTGTGGTATTCACCATATGGGCGTGAAATTTTATTTTTATTTATTCAAATAAGATAAAGATTTGTTGTTATCGGTAGACTGTATAAATGAAAAAATAAATAAATAAATAAATAAAATATTTATTTAGGTTTTTTAAAGGTTTAGTTTAGGCAGAAAATTAGTCAAATAACTTCAAAATCAAACGAAGCTAATATCTCATTAGCTAATTTTTTATTCATCCACCTCGTGAAAATGCAGCTCTTCATTTACCTCTCCAGGCTAGTCTTCCTGCACTTTCTGCTGGACGTTTTTCAACCATTCTTCTCACTTCGAAGAAGGGTGTTCCTAAGTGAGTAAGACTCAGTCTTGAGATGGCCGCAATGAAGCAAAGAATGTGCGCCACGGTTTCCCGAGGTTTAAATAGAATAAATAGAACCAACCAAAAAAAATATCTTATTTTCTTACACTTTGTAGAAATGCAGTTTTTTTACGCCTTTCGGAGGTAGTTTTCATACGTTTAACCAACCATTCTTTCCAATTCGAATCTTACAACAGTAAACTTGATAGTTGCGAGAAGCAGAATGGTCATCACTTGTTTAGATGTTGAGCCTTAGAATCCTAATATTGAACTGAAATGCTATTGAACACTGACAGAGTACTCACCATGAGAGCATTAGAGGCAGAGAGCCATCTCCTTCTCTTTAGGTGTTAAAACTATCTCTAATCAAAATTTTCAATCACTTTGCATGCAAATTGCTCAACTAGCGAAAAAGCCTCTCAATGTTTTGTTTACAATGTGGATCAGGTTTAGGAATTTGAGCGTGTCAGTCAAATGATCGCTTCCTAATTAAAGTTGTATGTATTTGTTGTAGTTTTATTAGTAATTACAACAACAAATGAAAATTCGATTATGTGTTCAAGCAAAGGTAGACTCAATAATAGTTCCTCGTTCTCGTTGACAAAGATATCGTATAATCGGATCGTATGAAGTCTTAGAGGGCAGAACAACTAAAATCAGGCATTTTAATTTAATTTTATAAGACCCCATTTTAATTAAAGCAAAACTTCTTCTCTCAAATTTGTGACTCCTGAGTTGTGACTTTTTTGTATTTAGTGAGGGAAATATCTAACAATGACAGCGTTGTCACCTGAAATTTCAGAGCAATAACCTGCCAAATTGGAATCAGAAGATCAATCGATAAATAGATGAAAGATGAAAAGATCAATATGGAAAAACTTGTGACGAAGTTAGGTGACGCTAGCGGAATATCTATATCTTCTATATATATAAAAATGAATGTCTGTTTGTTTGTTTGTTGGTCACACGACATTAAAACTCACAAACTAGATGGACGATTGAGCTGCATCTTTCAGGGAATGTTCATCTTGACTAAATCTCGGTAAGCCACATAGTGCAAATACGACCCGACAGGTGGGCGTGGCACCTCCCGTACAACTTAAATTTTTAATATGGAAATAATTCAGAATTAGGACAGCATTGAAATTTGGTACAGGGTCACTGTTTATGTGTGTCATTTCACTTGTAAAATTTCATAAGCTTTGGATAAGGGGCGTGACCTCTTTCAAGCGACTTCAAAAGTTTGAAATATCTTTGGAACTACAAGACTTACAATAGAGACGTGCCCTTCGATAGGGGAAATGGGGTGGGTATTGGACAAGGGGGCATGGCACTGCAACATACAACCCAAATTTTTAATATGGAATACTTTCGGGACTATAAGTAGGACAGCATTAAAGTTTTGTATACCTTCATCCTAAAGATTTGTCGTTCTGCTGGTAAAATTTTAGGGCGTTAGGCAAGGGACGTGGCACATTTTTTGTTACTCAAATTTTCCATGTAACTTTGGAACTGTAAGTCGAAGATCAATGAAATTGGGTCGCACCTTTTGACTGAAATCTTATTGGTTTCCTACACAATGTGTTCTTGAACACAGCAAAAAAATTCCAACTTGACTGGATATTAAAGGCTTTTACGTGGGTGGTCCGATAAGTACTTAGCCTACAAAAGAAAAACGAAAATTTTGGAAAAGAGGCGATTTATTTCTCAACGTAGTCTCCTTTCAACTCGATACACTTGACCCAGCGGTGCTCCAACTTCTTTAACCCGTCTGAAAAATACGTTTTCTGGAGGCCTCCGTGGCGGCGATAACCTCCTCATTCAACTCAAATTTCTGCCCGGCGAGTGACTTTTTCAAGTTTGGAAACAAAAAGAAGTCACACGGGGCCAAATCTGGAGAATACGGTGGATGGGGCAGCTGTTCGTAGCCTAATGCGACCAATTTGGCGAATCACCGACCGATATTGCTCTTTTTTCCATTTTTCTAAAATCTGCGGACACGTTCGTTTCCACACGAAGTCAAAACAAAACTACAAATCCAATATGGCTGAAATTTTGACAGTAGCCGTCTACGAGGATGTAAACACGATAGTAAATTTCTCTTACGATAGTGACACCATCGGGCGGTGGGGCTAGGTACTTATCGGACTGCCCACGTATATGCTTTAAAATTAAAAATTATTAAAAATTTTTAGAAGAATGTATCAAAATCGCCAACCAATGTACATGTTTTGTTATTGTTTTTAATAAACTTGAGCACTTTTCGCTAGATTGTGAATACCACCAACGCTGATGCTGCACACAAGTAATACAACTCTCAACTGTTTTCTGTTATTCCTTTGCGAATATTTTCACATGCTGACAATATTCCGTTGAATGTCTGTTATCAACTCGCCACCCTCGCCGCTCCTCGCCATATTTGTTGCTTTTATGGCAAAATGTTTTATTTGCACGGACGCGACTTGGTTCTCACAGCCTCAGCGAGACAATTCGCCGCAAAGCGTACAGTTTTGGGCGCTGCCCAAGACACGAGCAACCAACCAACCAACAATTTCGGGTTTTCTGTGTTTCCTTTTCTGCGTGTAAATTAGCTGCAAGTTTGGCATTTCGTTTATTCGCGACGCTGCAGCGCAATCGTGCTGCACCTTCTGCGTTCTTTTTTTTCGGCGCGTAATCAGAGCATAAATGCGCGCCGGCCGCGTCCAGCACTTTCTTCGACTTCTTTCTTGTGCCGTTCTGGACGCTGGTCATTCATTGAGGTTAACGAAATGAAAATGTTACAAATTTGTTAAGTCGCTAAGTTCTTTTTTTTGGTGATTTTTCAGCTTTCTTTCGCAATCAAATCTATCAAGCTTCGAGGCACCGAACAAAGCTTTGCCAAGTTCTGTTCAGTTCTTTGTTTTGTTGAAAATTTAATGAACCCATCAAGTGTGGCATTAAGTTGAATAGTCGCGAGGTGTGAGATGATTTCTTTCTTCGGCGGCAACCAGAGGCGGCCCAAAAAATTCAATTCGCTGCTGAACAAACAGCACAAAAAACAAGTGAAGCACCAGAAAACCTTTCGTACACCATTTAAGGTGTTGCCCGAAAATATTCGACAAATGGCTTTAGTCATTAATTTTCATTTGCCTGCATGCGGGCTGCACCGTTCGGTCAATGAAGCCAGCACAGGTCGTCGTATACATTCAAATATTTATGTGTGTGTGTGTATGTAGGTGTGAGTGTGTGCGTTTGGGCCCTTTCAAAGGTGCCAATCGAATGTGCGAAGCCGCATTTAAGACAAATTAATGGGCTGTGCAGCTGAGAAGAGAAGTAAGAATCACAAAAATTACACACCTGCAAATAATTTTGTTTTGTGTTTTTTCAAAGAACTTTGTATTGCACTGTTTGTGTATTTTGCAGCCACTTTGTGTATACTTATTTGAAGTTTTTGGCGAAATTTGGAGAATGTTCGTTTTCTGCTGTGGTATTCAAGCATTTTTCAGAGCATTCTTGGAAGCCAAAAGTATGAAAGGCCATAAAGCAAAACTTTAAGAAGGCTTTGTGCTTAACAATTTTTTAGGCCAGAACTTGGAAATTTACTACGACATTTTTTGCTCATTTATTATTGCTTTAAGATTTGCAAAATTATCAAAAAAATATTAAACAGGATTTTGGCAATCGTTCACTTATTAAGCTGCACAAATAAATTTTTTCTGTTTCTTAAGAAGCAAAGCTGAAGTCAAACTTCGCCTGGGCAATCATATCTTGCACCTCACACTAAGTGACAAATTTTAGTAATAAGTCAGCAAATGATAAGATCGAAAATAATTGCAAATAAAAAATTTGTATTTACTAAGAAAATTTATCAGACTTGGTCCCTTTCAAATCTGAGCCTCAGTAAGTGGACACATTTTATTTCTTATTTCTGGCATAGAGACTTTTTTGATTTAGAATCATGAACTAAATCAATTAAGGAATATAAATCAATTAAATTTAATTATAATCATTAAATTCAATTTAATTATTAAATTTAAATCATTGAAACCTTTTTTTTTATATCAGAATTTATTGAGATAAAATGTTTCCTTTAAAATATTCACTCTTTTTGACCATTTTAGCATTAAAATTCAACAAAATATTAAAACATCATTTAGGTTGAGAATTACAATTCAGTAAATTTTGTACGATTTATAGTACATTGGTCGGCACAGAAGTAAAATTTTTTTACAAATGTTATTTAAAATTTAAAATTTTGTTTATGATTTATAAATTTTATTTATGATTAAGAATCATGAACTAAATCCGTTAAGAAGAATAAATCAATTTGAATAAATCTTTAATTTTACATAATTTTAATTTTTTTTAATATTTTTTTTGTTTTCGAAAAAATTGATATTTGAGCTATTCACACGATTAGTCGAAAATATTTTTATAAATGTGCTATTGAATGCGAATGCGTATGAAGAGAAATTGTATCCGGTCATTGCTTGGTATAGTCAGTTAATAAGTTAGTGATTAGTTATATGATTGTTTTTCACTTGTCGAAGACAAGAAGATCTGTAAGGATGTTCATTATTGCCATATGAATTTCTAGGAAAGGAACAGGTGACCTTTCCCAAGAACATAACTCAAAATGATTTTGTGGAAGCATGCTCACTATTCCACACATTTTTGGTGAACAGTCGCTCTCCTCTATATACATATATCTTCCTGATGTCAGGAAATAAATTAAAATATAAATGACACAAATGAGCCTTTCAGACATTTAAATTGTTAAATTAAGAGTTTAAAAGCCACTTGTATACTTTTTTAACTAATATTAAAATTGTTACACCTTCTTATGTATTATAAAAAATATGTGTGTGTGTTTTGAGTCAATCTTGTTTAAAAGTGGACAAACCACATCATGAACATGTCTTTTCCAACATCTTCCCAGTGGAGAAAAACAACAACACATTGGAATCTTTGCAGTATTGGCAAAGCGTGAGAGATTATGTAACCCAGTCGCCGCATGGAGGAAACGTAGAAACAACCATCCATCCGTTATTCAAATCGACCAGCTACCCGCTCCAGAACGATGCCATTAATTAATAACCCAACAATGCCAACAACAGCACCGCCACCACTTATCCCAACACTGGCAGCGACCAGTGCCGCGGCGCTATCGGTCAATGAGCAATGAGCAACGAGCGAGAGCAACGGACAAAGGGCTCATTAATCAAGCGCGAGCGTCTACTTGTTGTTGTTGTTGTTGTTGTTGCGCGATCCCGCAGGCGCTCGCAACAAACTAAATAGCAGCCAGCATATATTGCCGCATCGCTACAGGTATTTAGCATAATAAAGAGCAACAACAACAAAGCTACTCGCCGCACGCCCAAAGCCCACCCAATGCTGCGCCATCTATGGCGGCCTGAGAAACCGCAAAGGTCAAGTGATACTTCAGTTTTGAATATACTTAATATATACATACATACATACAATGTATGCAGGTATCTGTAAGTATGTGTGTATGTATTGTATGTGTAGTTGAATGCACGTAAGTAAGTACTTCGGCGGCGCACTTCAAACGTCCACTCGCGATCAGCGCACACAGCATCGGTGAGTATTTTGATTGCATCCTTGCCGCCAATTCATCATTTTTATTCGAATTCGACACTTGCCATTACGTAAGCGAGCTGCTCGTCCGTCGCTGAAAGCAGGAAGTCGTCGCGTGCAGTTGCCAGCAGTGGCCAGCACTGATGTACGTTGCATCATATTCGTTGCTTGGTCGGGTGATTTTCGTATCTATGGCCAGCCGCGGATAGTTTGGCAGAGCAGACGCTCCGCCTATTATATCGCAGTTATGTGTCGGCCAGGGCCGCACAGTACGCGCCGTGGCTTGCTTGTGTTGTTGACATTGTCGCTGCAATGTTGGTGAACTTGCAGCCTTCTATCGGCCAGGTTGCGTAAGTTGTTAGCACAATGAACTTGCAACTTGCGCTGCCACACATGCAAATCCCGCATGCGCTGGCGGGATGCTAACTGAAAGCGAATATTGGAAGTTTTGTGCAAGAAGTTTGTCATGAAGAGTGTTTGAACTCTTAAATTGAATGAGAAGAGTTGTTTGATATGATGGATAAATTTACGGCGAATTCAAGTATATTCAACTCTATTTTGTTTTGAAGGTAATGTAATTCAAAAGGAATCTGTGACAATGTTGACAAGACTCGATCTCTGAGGTTGTATCATTGCGTATCATGTAATGAATTTTTTGAAGAATTTTTTCATCAGTTACTAAATTTTGTGGCTTTGTTGCCATAAATCAACGTCTTGACATGAGATGCACACAACAAAGTCTATGAGCATTAAATCGTACGATATTAAATGCCATTTTATACCGCTTCTTCTGAAGACAAAACATTCTGGGAGTCTTTCCTGCAACAAGTCTTATGTAAGGCGCGATATGTCACACTTTGCGTAGTGTTGTTGGAACCACATCTTGTCCAGGTTCATGCCATCCAAATTAAGCCAAATGGCCCAAAACTGGCCGCTGCTTAGCTATTTGCTTTTTGGAAGATGTACAAGGCTGTACAAACAGAAACTTTCTCCATATACAATGAAGACCCTTTGAACTTACGATCTCCGATCAGGGTTTGGGTCCATAAGATAAAGCACCTGACTGCACGGATGGGGACATGGTCTGCATCTTCGGCTGCGATCCTTATGGACCAGGCCAAGCGGACTCAACGCCTCCACGAAGGTTGCTTCTGTAACCGGGCGGTCCCTGGGCGGCTGTTGGAGCCTATCTTCTCAGCCGGCCAAGTTTGAGCTGCGGAAATCCAAGAGCGTCTGACCCACAGTGGGCAGCTCCTTGGTCAGCGTCTGATCTTCATGTTGGAGGAGCGGCTGTTTTTCTCATCATCTTTTGGTGGCGTGATAGATGTCAAAGAAACGCCACAGGGGAAGGCGAGCCCCTTCATCAAAACCATTCTGGAGGGCTCCCATAAGGACTCTTTTACGGTGCAGGGAGTCGGATTCCCAGTACCTGTCTGGCGTCGTCATCCAACGACCGCTTAGGCTGTGCAGCGGGACCCCAGGCTACGCGGTCTACTTAAGTTACTGGGAAGCAAGAGGCGCCCAAACCTGCATTAAGCAGACAAAAGGCGCAGGAGACCACCGCACAGGCTAGCCCCTCACTTTCAGCTGTGGTGCCTCAGCTCCAGGGCTTTCGACTCGACGCTGCTATAATGGGGGCAAAATGCACGACCGATGCAGCAACGCCTGGAAACAGTGCCACGGCTGCACGGCCCACCGGGAAAAGACGGGGACGGCAAAGTCTGGTAACAGTGCTGTGGTTGCTCCGCCAAGAAAGACTGGTCAGAGACTCACCACCTCTTCGAGGCCCACTTCCACCACGGTAGAAAAGGCCGTAAAAAGGGGAAAGATCGGGTGACGACCAGCCGACAGGGGAGGGGAAAAAGCTAAAGCCCTCAGCTAGCTTCTCTTCTCCACAGGAGTTGCAGATTGCCGTAGTGGACCGGAGCGATCCTGATGGGAAAATTCGCCCGGAAGACTGGCTATCTGTAGAGGCGCGCATTCTGCGAGCGATGCTCGAGGCGGCCGACGGCGAAATTGATTTCGACGGCACTGGCTGGCAGAAGGGTGTCAAAATCGTCGGTTGTGGCAACAAGGAGTCCCTCAACTTCTTGGTGCGTACTATCGGTGGTCTTGAGCTCCTCTGCCAGGGGGCAAAACTCGAGGTCATACCTCGTGACCGTCTGACACTCCGGCCTATCGTCACACTGTGGGTCCCCCCTCCAGTTATGAAGGACGCCGACACGGTGAAGCTGATAGGCCGGCAGAATAGTGGCCTTAACTCAGGAGAGTGGAGAGTTATATCTTCCACTACTTGCAAAAATGAGGCGGGCAAGGACCTCGTGATCGCTGTAGATCAATCGTCTTTTGCCCATCTGCGGGACTCCTTGGGAGTTGTTAAGTTCGGTTTGGGTTCCCTCAAAGCTCGCTTACCTAATAAGGAGCACGCCACACAGGGGAAGGCTGAAGGTAGTGCAGATAAACCTGCACCACTCTAAAGCCGCCACCCACGACCTTATGAAGTTCCTTGAGGAGACCGGAGTTGACTTGGCTCTAATTCAGGAATCCTGGATCGTCGGAAACAGGGTTTGTGGGTTGGATTCAGGTCAATTTAGATTGCTTCATTGACGCGGTGAAGGTAAGATACGAGCCTGTATTGTATATAGAAAGGGATTCGAATTGATGATACTCTGATTTAGTCTGAATTTCATTTATTTATTTATTTCATTTATTTATTTATAATTAGTCAAAGAACAATTGTTTCCTTACTGACTAATAAAGAACACCATAATGGATAAGTAACAATGTAAATATTACGTAACAATCGATAAACTTAATTAAAAACAGAGTTTAAAAAGTTCATAAAAATTGCTTTAGAAATAGTGAAATCCACCGAAAAATTCATTGAGATCTTATTGAACTCTATTAGAGCTCGCAAAAGAGGAGCATTTAAAGCATAATTCGTTTTGACGAAACCAACATTGAAAAAATCAAAGTGCCGGAGAGATCTAGAAGGGATGTTGAAGTGAATCCTCTCTAAGAGGGAAGGGCAGTCAACCAACCCGCAAACAACATCAAAAACAAATGACAAAGATAGGATGGATCTTCTATCCTGCAAGGTTTTTAAATTTATGAGCTTACAACGCGAGAAGTAAGAAGGAACAGGATCCTGAAAGTGTAGTGATTTCAGAGCGAAACGTAGGAAAACCTTCTGAATACGTTCCAGGCGATTAACGTGACAATAGTGATATGGCCTCCAGATAAACGAGGCATACTCTAACTTCGAGCGGACAAGACAGGTGTAAAGCAGTTTGAGAGTGTAAGGATTGGAGAACTCGGAACTATTGCGTCTCACAAAAGCTAACATGGCATAGGACTTGGCAATGGTGGAATTTATATGACTTGTGAAGGACAACTTTGCATCAAAAACCACCCCCAGGTCCTTAGTCTCAGTAAGAGATTTCAAATAAGTATTTGAGATTCGGTAGGAAGTCTGAAGGACAGAGTTGCTTCTAGAGAAAGATAATTTAAAGCATTTATTAATGTTTAGCGGCAAACGATTGCGAGAGCACCACATGTTGACAGCGTCAAGTTCTGCTTGGAGCGCCTGACAATCGGCGGAGTCCCTAACTGTTGAGTAAATTTTCAAGTCATCAGCATAAAGCAAAAAACTAGAACCCGAAAAACAACTACTGATGTCGTTTATAAATAAGGAAAAAAACAAAGGCCCCAAAATACTACCTTGAGGTACCCCGGAAGTTGCAACAAATTGAAGTAAAAAATTTTCTGATTTGTAGTCAATCTAACATTTTAGTGACTGAGACTTTCAATGACTAGAGACTTCTGACTCTAACTGGATTCCAATTAAAAGATCAACGGATTTAAGATCCAAAGCAAAAATCACTCAGCTAGTCCAGGTTTTGAACCTCAATTCTCTGACTTGTGTTCAGTCTGACGTTGTAACCATTGAGCAAGCCTAAGAATTGATTCTTTGATTCATTGACTTGTACGTCATCTGAAACCCAGCGTCCATGAAAGTGAAAATTCTTACAAAAACCTCACACTCAGTCAGCAAAGTGCGTAGATCTGGCAACGCTACTACGAAATAACCAATTCACTGCACTGTGCGCACTGCTCCATATCGGCGGTCACATTCGTTGGGCAATAATGCAAAATTTCAAATTCCCAGAAAACTGTTCGCACTGTCGCCACTCGGCACGGCTTGTTAGTAGTCGCAGTCATGTGACCAGGTCGATACGTATTTGACACTGACTTTGATTGTGATTTTGACCGTTGCGCAACAGGACACAACAAAATTTGCTGCCAACAAACAGGTGACACCGTCGACTAGCCAAACGCTGGTCATGCAATTACAGGCAACGCAGAGTACTTCATCCCTCCGCCCCCTCGCCCCACCATGGCACTGCTTTGAAAAACATTCGAGTCGCTGACAGCCGCCGACATGCAGAAATCACTTTTATTGCCACATGCTGGAATTTGTTTGCGCCGTAATTGATTGAAGCGCGGAATTATTTAGAGGAATGCGTAAAGACGGTCTCACTTGACCAGTCGAGTCGAGTTGGCTGTGCTGCGGCTTTTCGGCTTCTGGATTAGCCGTTTTGTGCTTTGCATTTAATTGCAAACATTTGCATCGATTCTATCGTTGAGCAGTCGTCGGTGCATATCACTTCGCTTGCATTGTGCTGTTGTGTTCCGACTGATTTCATGTTAAGATGATTTTTTAGTGCATAGCCTTTGGATAGACAAGAACGTGCTACTGTCTCTCTGTATGTGTGTGTGTGTGTGTGCAGTATTTGCAGCTAATAACATTTAGAAACTTTAAAAATTTTAATTAATATTTCACACAAATCAATTTTCTTCTCAATTTTAGTTTTGCTTTGCAAAGCATTGTTTGCCATGCAGCCAACTCTTCACTTTGAGCCGGCTGGCTGTCTGGCTTTGTTTCGATGATACTTGTGCGTCTACAAGCAGCCGCAGGTGCCATTTTTTTAATTGCAATGAAGTTTTAAAAGCAAATTGTTTTTGCGGCAATCAAACTCAACACCAAAGTACTGCAACCCACTGAGAACTGCCTGAAGAGATTCTGAGATGTGACTGTTAATGCTTCCTGGACACTTACACATGTCGCTGCAAGCGAAACAAGTCACACGTTATACTGGATCCGTTTTGAGGGAACTTGTGCTCAACACCAGTGGCGCACACAGGGGGTTTTGGGGGTTAATCCCCACAAAAATTGCTGGTACAAAATATGGTTTCAAAGGGAATTGAGATCAAAAGTTGTACGCAAAACCCCCCAAAATTAAATTCTGCGTGCGCCACTGTTCAGATGCTGTGGTCAGTTTTTTTTATTTTAAAGAAGCTGGATCAAGCGCCATTAAATACGCTACTGGACCATCCACTTACATCCACAGTGGATATCCTTCACGTCAGTTGTAAGCCGGCAATCTACTCAAGAAGAATAAACTTAAAAAACGATTCATGAAATCAAATTCTTTCGCAATAGAACTTTCTTCTTTTGAAGAGTGCCATGATAGTAGACTAGGTTTGACAGTTGAGACAGTTGCCGCAGTTGCGTCAATGAAAGGGAAGTGGACTGTTTGGAATCTTTGTTCCAACTGCCCAGCTCTCTATTGATGCGGGTGGGAAGTTTTCGACTTTCCGTTCTTGAATGACCTCAAATCAGACAGCAGTAGAGACTTGCTGAGGTCAGTATTGAAGTCGTGCTCCATCTACAAATCACTTTGGCTTGAATCGTTGTAGACTGGCAGGAAGTACAATTTGTCCATTAAATATTTGTGACTTAAATGTGTCTTCGACGATCTATGTGCCCAGACGTCCTCTTTAACCCTTTCGCTATTTTGTTGCCACATGGCAACATGCTACTTTGTGGACGTCTGAACTCTCTGTGGTTTCAAGAATACATTTTTTGTTTTTCCTTAGAATAGTTTGAAGTTTTAGGAAAAATACGAAATTAATAAACTGAATATTTAAGTTTGAAGAGTTCTCTTCTACACGTTTTTTTAATAGTATATCTTGACATAGTAAAGGCAGAAGAAGCAAAAAAATTAGATAACATTTTAATTTGACGTTTTCTTTCAATTTAGATACTTCTTTTTTTTTAAGTTTGGCTCAAGTAAATGAAGAAATATTCAAAGTTACGTTATGCGTATAAAATTTTATGTTTAAGTAATTATTACAGCCACAACGATGTGGTTGCTCTCATAGACAAACACTCTAAAATACAGGGTCCGAGTATAAAAATTTAAAAATTTCTTATGGAATGTTGCTAATATAACCACATAGAAGCCTAAAATTTAAAATTTTAACTTTCCCCAGTAAAACCCTGTACCGAAAGGGTTAACACTAGAAAGTTTTCCAGACCTACAAAGACTACATACTATATCCACTGATATCTCGAGAAGAACACATCGGATTTAGCTAACTGTAATTATATAACCCTAATTGTAGAACTCATTGTAGAACCGATAAATAAATAAAAGTCATCAAAGCAAAAGATGATAGAAATACTAAAGAAAATACAGATATTTAACTATGAGAAACCGTCAAAATGACCGCAGTGGTCTTTCTGGTGTTAACCTAATCTAATCCAGAATAAGCCACATAAGTTGCTATGCAACATTTCAATTGACTAGAATCAAATCCAAACCAACGATTTGGTTACAGAAGCGATGTGTGCAACATGCACTGCCATTTGAAAACCCTGTAGGGCCCATTGTGATTCTTTTCACTATGGATCCAGTCCCCTTTCCTCCGTGTTGAGTTCCCTGTACATCCAGATGTGATCTTTTGGGAATCATTTGATCTTGGCGAGTAATTTGTGTGGATCCGTGATTTGTGCATCAACCATTTCCGCGAATTAAACGAAGAACCAGGCTCCAAGAGTGCGGAACTACCGTTTCTGTAGTGATAGCAGTTGCTCGATTGATTCCACACGATTGCATTCTTATCTGCCACCAGCAGCTTCTGCCACCAGCCTTCAGCCATTTACATAACTTTTAAATTACTAACTTTTTAAATTAATAACTTATGGCATAACTAAAATTTGAAATGGGTATTTAACGCCTAAATGCCAATTAATGTCGATTTATATGGTAAAAATATATGTGTAATAATAAGAAATAATAAAATTGTAGTTCAGTGAACGGTAAAGCATTTTAGAGGAGTTCATAAATTCATACCCTCTCATTCACCATCGTCTTTTCGCAACATAAGCGATGCTCTTAAAATTATTCACATCTCCCGCAACTCTATAAAACAAAAGAACTCAATGCACGCTTGAAAGCTAACCGAAAGCAACTAATTAAACCGAAGCAAGTTGGTAACCTCGCTTGAACTCCATTTCGGACTCAAATATTTGAAGCTACAGGACACATAAATACTGCAACACACAACTTTGGCCCACTTAAACCGTTGGCAACGATCGCCGTTATTGTCACAGCGACTTGGTTGCTGTCATTTTTCGGTCATCTTCAATCTATGCGACATGAGAGATCGACTTGTGTTAAAGGTCTAAGCGTAGGCGAAGGTGTGAAAATGACAATAATTTGCTAAAACGATTTTGTCATTTAAGCAGAACAAATTTTAACTTAAAGCAAACTGTGAAGAATTTAGTTAGTGACAGTTAAAAGACAAACAAAATCGAAATGAATGCTTCTTTTCCATTCGCAATGGAAACAAATCTCAATTTGGGACAATGGAAAAAAAGGTCGATGAAGCACACAAATTGTAATAATCTCCTAAATATAGAAGAGAACTCACAAGAAACCTGTGAGAAATTTCTTTTGACTGATTGCAGCACCTGTCGTGCACTATGACCCGTCACTTTCCTTGAGAAAAACACGATTTGTACTGCCCCTGAGTCGAGCCCGAGACAGCTCGTTGGAGTCAACACTGGACACTAAGCCATGGGATCCATGCTTATCAAATGGAGCCCCTCGTCCCGTGATGTCTGCAGAAGCTGCCAGGAAGAAGAAACGATAATACACTTCCTGTCCCACTGTTCGACTCCGTACCCTTTAGTCAAGATTCCTGATGGACTTGGCTAGTGCAACAAAAGTTGAAATTTCAGATGTGCTCTGCTTTATTAAGAGTTCGAACTTATGTGCCCCGGATTGAGATTGATTGGTTAGTTTCAGAACGATTAAGGAAGGGATCCACAATGAACCACTTTGGCCTCCGAGTGGAAGTAGACCTAATCTATCGTAACCTTCTTTTAATTATGTCAAATTTGCTTAGAAGTAACTATATAGTTTCGATGGGATAAAGCAGGCATCGAGCATGGGAATCAAGACCTTCAAAAAGTAAGCCAAATACTCCACAAAGAGACACTTAACTGGTTATATGTCTTCACTATGTCTTCACTATGAATCCAATGTGTCTTATGTACACTTTCTCTCACCGACTAGTCTTATCTACTCATAACCAGATGAACCTATTTTAATGCTTTCTGGACCTCGGCACACATGGGTGTCTCATGCAATCCTACATTTTCTTAGGACAGTGAAGACTAGCCTACAACAATAAAAATTGTTCGTGAGACAGATACTTACATAAGTCCATTTCTGAAAACGTTGGCCATAAATCAATAGCAGACATCTGTCTAACAGTTTTTCTATAGAACGCGATTATCGAACTCGTTCTGGAAATGGATTGGTAGGACATTATTCGCTTTACCAAAGTGACGGACCAGCCAAATGGTATCCAGAATCTCTCGAGAACCTGACGTCACTAGCTGCCTTTTGAATTCCGTCGAAAGGCCCAACAGTGGGACTATCCTCTCTACTTTAAGTAGTTGCGAGTCTGGGCATTTGCTGGTCAAGGGACTCCGTCCTCGGACACTCCGAACAATAGATAATAATAATTATAATTTAGATAATCCAGTTAAGATAAGATAGTTCTGACTGATTGCGGCTTATAACACCATTTAACAAATCCAAACTAATCCAAGATAAACAAACGGTTTGCGTACCTATCTCTCGCTGAAGGTTTTTCAGAAGATCTTTTTGCTTAGACATCAACATAACCGGCATTTCACATTTTGTAGAGTATCGAATTTTCGGACTTTCGTTCCATAAAAATGCTTACTTGTTTCAGTTTTTCGACAGAAACCAAATTCGTTTGCCCTGAACTTCAATTAGTTTTCAAGTTTTTCTCTACAAATTTTTCGCATTGTTCCTGAAAAGCTGGGCGAAAATACGCATCTATTTAAATACCAAAACATACAAAACGTATTTATAAATATATTTTTGTTTGGCAAATTGTATTGTAATTTAGTGAGTTGAAGTTGGTGAAAAATTTAAACGCAGCTGTTGTTATCGAAATCATAAGCATGGGCATAACGAAGGAGGAAATTCTGCAGCACAATTTCATCGAGACCACCGATCGCAAGAGTCTGTACACGCAGATCAAGGCTCTGGTGACGAAGGCCAAGGAAGTCGCCCACAAGGAGTTGCGGCAGCGTCGGCGCGCACTGCAGCGACTGCTCGAGTGCGAGGACAAGATCTACGAGGAGGAGTTCGCCAGCAAGGTCAAGTCGCGCATCGACGAGGACATCAAGAAGCGCAAGAATGCGCTACTCAAGATCAAGGAGCATCGCGACAAGGTGGCACTGGAATTCCTCGAGGCGAAGCGCATTCAGCAGTACATGCAGAGTTGCTACGAGATTCGCGAAGCGCTGCGTCGCAAGGAGTTGCAGAGCGTAAAGGACACGCAGCTGGAGCAAATCACCGAGAAGGAGCGCCAGATTGCGCGCAATCGCGACCTGGACCAGTACTGGCAGAACATGTACGAGCTCACCTACGCGAAGGACGATAAGCGCCAGGAAAGCGAGAACTGTCTCAAGCAGAAGCTGTTGGAGCAGTACAAGGAGGTCTTGAGCATGCAACTGGCCGAGATCGAGCAGCGCCGGGACGAGGAGCGCCGGGAAAAAGCAGAGGAGGCCGAAGCGTTGGCGAAACTCATGGAGGAGATACGCTTGGAGGAGTTCGAGAAGCAAATAAAACCGGTCAACCAAAAGATGCTCGACTATCGCAAGGAGCTGGAGGACATGATTGCCGCGAACAAGGCGCGCCGCGAGGCCGAGGAGCGCGAGCGCGCCGACGAGCATCGCAAAATGTGCGAGGAGCTGACGCGCCTCGAGCGCGAGGAGCTGGTCGCGGCCGAGGCACGCAAGCGCGCCTTCCGCAACGCCACGCGCGAGTACATTCAGTACGTGCGCGGCATGCGCAAGCTGGAGGAGGACGCGCAGAAGATGCGCAACGATCGCATCGACGACCTGGCGCGCGTCGACATTTGCACGAAGCGCAACATAAAGCGCGAGCTCGAGCGCAAGGCGGAGATCGCGGCGCTCTGCCATGCCGAGCTGAAGCGTCAGATCTGCGAGGAGTACGAGCGGCGGCTGCGCGAGGCGGTGGAGCGGCGCGAGGACAAGATCATCGAGAATCGCTTCGCCAAGCAGGAGAAGACGCGCGAGGAGATCATGGCGCAGCGACGCCAGATGCGCCAAGACCTCGACAAGCAGATTGCCGACCTGGCCGTGATTCGCGCCCAGCAGGAGGCCCAGTACAAGGACGACCTGCGGCGCGCCATCGACGACCCCGTATTCTGCGCGCAGCTGGCCGAGCAGTACATACGCGACGGCGTCGACTACTTGCCGCCGCACGGCAACTGGTACATTCTGTCGTGCCCCAACAAGGAGTTTGTCGCCAAGGCGCCGCAGCCGATGTCCGACGTGCCGCCGGAGGGCGCGCCACAGACGTGCGAGGAGCCGTGCGGCTGCCGTGCGCGACCGCTGTACTGCTACGAAAAGCAATAAATATTTGTCATGAAAAAGGGGAAAAACTGTTTATAAAAAAATGCCATGAAAAACCCAAAGCTTTTTCATTGAACGGTTGAATGGGATTTGCGGAGTTGTTGGCAGCGTTGCGTGGAAGAGGAAGGTAATGCCGCACTGATCGTATTGCAATAATTTATTCTAATAACAGGGCTGCGCTGATCCGCTTTCTGTCGGCACGTTCGTGCCCAAAGCGATTCTAACGCACGAACAGCGAAATGTTGGCAGCGGTTGCGATCTCGCGCAGCGTTGCCGTCGGCGGGGGTCAGTAGCCTCGAAGCTTGCAGCAACGGCATCACCACCGGCGCAGCGACCAGCTGCCACCGCGTGGCGTTTGCAACGTTTCATGTTTGGCACAACAAAAGCAATTAATGAACTCGTGTTTTCTGCTGCTGCTGGCGGTGTCAGTGTCAGAATTTATGAAATAAAAATTCATATAAAGTTAACACATGTCGTGGGCATCCATAAGCAAGCGCAGCTTTGTGTGCTGCTGAGTGCTTAACCCATTACGTGACAATGATGCGTGCGTGCAACAACAAATAGTTATGGTCTTAAATTCCACATCTGCAATGAGTATTTCTTCATAAATACAAAAAAAACTTGGGAAATATTTTATCAGAAAGTGTCTCTATTGCATTAACCCAACACCCCTCAAATCGTTTTAGGATCGAGCCACACTCTCGATCACTTTTTTTTGCAATTAATTACGCTGGACACCACAAAAACGACAGCAACAATTTCCTAAAATTTGTTTGTTTTTAAATTTTATTTGAAGTCCCAAAAAAGTTTGAAACTGCTGTCTATTATTCAGGGTTAAATTTTTTCCTAGGTTCGCGAAATCTGTGTCGAAAAATCTTGCGATCTAACGACACATGAGAGAAAAGTTCATAAATCTAAAATATGTATAATTTTAATAAGTTTCAAGCTCCCATCTAAAGTAAGGCAAAGACAAAGCTGGAACAACTTTATATAAAAAAAAATAAAGACACTTCATATTATTTGGTCATACCCATTTATTGAAAGCTTTTCTCCAGTTTTCAAATCTGAGCCGCAAATCTCAAAAATCCAACGGCAAGTCGTAGTAAAGTCCAACAGCTCAAGCAATACACAACATTTCCAACTTTTTCAAAAACTCGAACAATACAAAACGTTCCCAATGATCAATGAAACCAAAATCCCAATAATGTTGTTCCCATTTATTATAAAATTTTCTCGAATCTTCAAAACTTCACCGAACATATCCGAAATTCAAAGATCAAATGGAAGACAAATTTCAAATAAGAAACGTAATGTCAGGTTTTTTAAATGTTTTCCTAATTGATCCCGAAGATCTCAAGATTAATTTGATCGGAGATGTTTGGTAGAGTTTTGAAGATTTGAGAAAAACAAGATCTTCCCAACATTTCAACACTTCTCAGAGGTTCCTAAGTATAACTCAAAAACCTACTGAAGGCATTGTTAAAGGCAATCCTTCGTTTTATACTCAGCTTTTGTTACTATGGCTGAAATGGTCAAATGTTTTCGAAATGCCTCAAGTTTACTCGCCTTTTGACTACCACGCATGGCACCATTTTCTTTACAATCATTTCCCAGCTGAATCTCAGAACCAAACCATAGTATTTGATCTAAATCTTTGTCCCTGAATCAATGGGTTAAGCCACTCGTGAATCTTTGATCTAATTACTGACAGCGATTCTGACTGAAATTCAGGTTGAGTCACTCACACGGCAAAAAAATCCCACACGCTGCCAATGCTTCCTAGTATCATGTGACATTTGACAAAATCTGCGCACATAGCGCAAACTATGATATAAGGGAAAACATGATGTAATTATGGTTTGCTGCAATTCTTCTTTATTAAATTATGCACTCGCCAAGGCGATTAGAAGAGAAACTGTTGCTGACATGCCTAATTAATTTAATTAAAATAATATTTGAAGCATGATTTCAACAACTTGAAGACCCATACATATACGTGTATGTATGTATGTATGTATGTATGTGTGTATGTATGTGTGTACTTGCGAAAGAGGAAGGTTTGGCAATAACTCAGTGAAGTAGATTATGAATATTTTCCTAGCTGCTGTTCGAGGCAGACAATGATTGTTTTGCGATCATTAATGCTTCTGTGTTCAGGAACTTAGAATATTTTTCGACGTAATTAGCAATTCTAGACATTTGAACACAACGTTTTGTTCCTGCTACTCTAATCTATTCTAACCTATGTAACTTCTAATACTGACAGAGTGGTCGCCATTTCCTTTCAAATTTCACCATCTTCATCATCTTCATGGTCATCTTCGTAACTTTTTGTCACTTCAACCCAACCTAACCTAACTTCTGCTACTTACAGAGTCATCTCCATTTCTTTTGAGGTATCACAATGAACTGTAGTGAGTTTCCATTTCTTATGAAGTATGACAATTAACTTCAGTAAGTAAGCTCTTGCCACTTCAACCGAGTCTAATTTGACTGAGTGGTCTCCAATAAACCTCAGTGAGTTCCTTCGTAGTTTGCTATTTGATTCTGATCTAACCTAACTTGTGATGCTGACGGAATGATCGCCATTTCCTTTCAAATTTCATCATAAACCTCAGTGGTCACCTTCGTAACCTTCTGTCACTTCAACTCAACCTAATCTAACTGACAGAGTGGTCTCCAATGAACCTCAGTGAGTTCCTTCGTAGTTTGCTATTTCATTCTGATCTAACCTAACTTCTGATGCTGACGGAATGGTCGCCAATTCCCTTCAAATTTCACCATAAACCTCAGTGGTCACCTTCGTAACCTTCTGTCACTTCAACTCAACCTAACCTATTTCTTTTGAGGTATCACAATGAACTGTAGTGGGTTTCCATTTCTTTTGAAGTATGACAATTAACTTCAGAAAGCTCCTTCCTCTTGCCACTTCAACCCAGTCTAATTTGACTTCTGGGGTTGACAGAGTGGTCTCCAATGAACCTCAGTGAGTTCCTTCCTTCCATTCCTCAGTGAGTCTGCTATTTCATTCTGATCTAACCTAACTCCTGATGCTGACGGAATGGTCGCCATTTCTTTTGTGATATCACAATTAACTAAATTTTCTCCTTTATAGCCTTGTCACGTCAACTCAACCTAACCTAACTTCTGTCACTTACAGAGTCGTCCCCATTTCTTTGGAGGTATCACAACGGACTGTACTGGGCTTCCTCCTAGTCTGGTTTCCATTTCTTTTGAAGTATGACAACGGACCTCAGTAAGCTCCTTCCTCTTCCACTTCACTCTAAACTATCAAACTTCAGAGTCTGATGGAGTGGTCTCCATTTCTTTTGATATATCTCAATGAACATCAGTTAGCTCTTCCCTCCTGCTACTCCTACCTAATCTAACCTAACTTCTGGTACCGACTGTCACCATTTCTTTTGAAGTATGACAATATACCTCAGTGAGATTCTTCGTACTCTGCCACTATAATCTGAACTAACCTAACTTCTTACTCTGACTGAATGGTATCACAACGAACCACAGTCACCTTCAGTCACTTCAGTCTAATCTAACCTAACTTTTGGTACTGACAAAGTGGTCTCCATGTCTTTTGAGTTATCACAGTGAACATCACTTAGCTCCTTTCTCCTGTTACTTCAGTCTAATCTAAACGAACTTCTGATATTGACTGTCTCCATTTTTTTTTAAGTATGACAATAAACCTTAGAGAGCTCCTTCGTACTCTGTCACTATATTCTGAACGAACCTAACTTCTTGCTCTGACGGAATGGTATCACAATGAACCAGAGTGGACTCCTTCGTACTCTTCAGTCACTTCTATCTAATCTAACCTGACTTATGCTACTAACAGAGTCGTCTCCATTGCTATGGAGGTATCGCAATGAACCAAAGTGGACTCCTTCAGTCACTTCGGTCTAGTCTGACCTTTCTTTTGGTACTAACAGAGTCGTATCCATTGATTTTAAGGTATAGCAATGAATCACAGTGGCCTCCTTCAGTCACTTCAGCCTAAACTAACCTAACTTCTGCTACTAACAGAGTCGTCTCCATTGCTTTGGAGGTATCGCAATGAACCAGAGTGGACTCCTTCAGTCACTCAGTGGCCTCCTTCAGTCACTTCAGCCTAATCCAACCTAACTTCTGCTACTAATAGAGTCGTTTCAATTCCTTTTGAGGTACCGCAATGAACCACAGTGGCCTCCTTCAGTCAATTCAGTCTAGTCTAACCTAATTTCTGGTACTCACACAGTCGTCTCCATTGCTTTTGAGGTATCGCAATGAACTGCAATGAGCTCGTCCGTGGTCTGCGACTTTATTCAAACCTAACCTAACTTCAGCAGCTGCTATTATTTCCTGTGATATATTAATATCAACCTCAGTGAGCTCCTCCGTAGCTTTCTGCCACTTCAACCTAACCTAACCTAATCACTGGAACTCAATGCAGGTGTCTCTGTATGTGGGTGCGTGTATGTGTGTGACTGGCACTAAAATTGCAATCTCTCATTTTTATTGTCCGTATTGGTCTTTAAACCATCAGAATGCGACGTCTTTGCTTTTGATATTAAATAAATAAATTCCAACAATTGTTAATGGGCGCAGTAATCCGCATTAATGTCGGGTTTTTTAGTGTTATAATGCTGGCAACTTACACACATGTCCACACATACTCTATGCATGCACGTACATATATGGAATGCGGTGCGCTTGTATTGGTGGCGGTTAGAGGACACTCGGCGCGAAGAGAAGACGAGCGCAGATTTTCACAGCGTATTAGTGGGCATGTGCGAGATACCGCCAAGGTCATGGACGAGATTACTCAAGCATTAATTAACAAAGGCAATAAATGCCATGGCTATAAATAGAGCCACGTTAATACACGCACACACACACACACACACACACACACACACATAAAAATGGTGAATGCATTGAATGCCACAAAGCGGCGTGGCAATTGTGTTGCTGCAACAACAACAAAGGTGTTGCTGTTGCTGTTGCTGCTGCTGGTGATGCTGATGACGCTGCGGCTGACAGTGCCGCTGCGACTGTGCGACAGGAATAGGAACGAGGGCGATCAAACAGAAATCGATACAGAAACTTTTTGCTATTTTAAGTGCAGTTTATATAAAATAAAAATGAAAGCAATGTGCGCCCATATCGGCTGCCGCAACCAAACCGCAAATAGCCGACGCACAGACAGACAAACGTAAATCGTAAGACGGCCCGAACCGAAAAGTGTTATGAGCGCAAAAGGGCGCAACAGCGAATCGCCGTCGCCGTCAACTTATGGCCGGCGCACTAAAAATAGTTAACGCTCGCATGCCAACTAAGTGCGGTGTGGCGTGCGTGCGTGTGGATTAGCAGAATGATGACAAGAATTTTAATGGTTTTTGGCATGTCGTCTACACACACACAAACACAGAGCACACAAGCACAAACATTGTTCGAATGCAGCCAAGTGAAGCCCTACGACAAAATTGTGTTGTCTTCTGTGTTTTTCGTTCGTTCGTTCATAGGTTTGTTTGTTTATTTGCTGCTGCCGCTGTCTCGACTTTGAAAACGAGGCGCTACTAGCAGAGCACAATTTGCGAACGGGCCAAGGCTGCACCTGAACGCCGAATGGCAGAATAATATTTTATAGTTTCAATAGTTGCACGATTTGGCGTGGCATTTGGCGTGTGTGCAGCGCTGCATACCTGATCGACTTCTGTGCACCGACCCGGCGGCCACAGCCCACACTCGTACACCTGAGTGCATCGATGCGCCGCTGTGTGTGCATATGTGTGTGTGTGTGTGTGCTTGCCGGTGTTGGGTTTCCGGCGTTGCTATCGTTCGCGCCACTGCAACACCAACTCGGCAGCATGACATCTTGATAAGATTTGAAATCGGCCGTTTTTTTCACTACATTTATTTCTACTGCGAAATTGTCAAGTTGCGCAAAATTTGAGAGCCAGATACGACGAGACAAGTGTTGAAAAGTTAATATCTTTAATCTCTTTTAGCGTTGCTGTTCGCATAAATTATTAAAGGCGTGAACCCATATGCTTCAACTTGAGGTGGTGTGTCAATTCAATGAGGGTTTCTGTGGAAATTTATTTACAAAAAGGAAATTCAATAAAAAAAATTGGTAATTCAATACTCATTAACCCTTTCGACCCCGAATTTTACAATATTATTTTTTGGTATTTAAATCATGAAACATTTGCCTAAGAAGTGTGCACACGACATTTGAAGTCGCCTCTTTGTTAGAGTTCTAAAGCTAGTTTACTTTTGAACAATTTTAGCTTAAAACGGGTTAAATAAATTTTGTATCAATAATTTTTACAAGGTGCGTCCCAAAGTAAACAGGACTTTTGCAATAGGGACGTTTCTGGTGGCGCCATCTATGTGTGAGGACATGCGTTGGAAAGGTACATCTTTCATTCACATACTGTCTAAATTTCATGACATTTGGTCTAGTAGACGCCGAAATATCCCGCTCAATGTGACAGTATGTTTTTAACTTTGGTACGAGAATGTCGATCGAACAAAGAGCTAATATTAAGTTCTGTTTTAAACTTGGTAAAACTTTTACCGAAACGTTTAAATTGTTAAAGCAAGTTTATGGTGATGATTGTTTATCCCGTGGCCGTATTAATGAGTGGTTGAATCGATTCAAGAATGGTCGTGAAGACTTGAATGACGACGAACACGTCGGCCAGTCGAAATTTGTGATTACTGACGATGCCATCAAAACTGTGCGTGATTTTATCAAAATGCAGCCAAAATCATCATTGGAATTGATGGAAATGGAATTGAACATCTCCAAAACATCAATTGATCGCATTTTAACCGAACATTTGGGTCTCCGTAAAGTGTGTTCTCGCTTCATTCCGCACACTTTAACCGACGACCAAAAAGCGCAGAGAATTGAGCACGCAAAAGACATCGTTCGGGAAGCCAGACGTGATCCAAATTTCTTGTTCAACATCGTAACCGGTGACGAAACGTGGTGCTTTCAATATGATCCCGAAACAAAGCGTCAAAGTGCCGAATGGAAGCACCCAGATGAGCCAAATCCGAAAAAAACCCGCCGTGAGAAGTCAAAAATCAAAACTCATCTCATTTGTTTCTACGATTCAAAGGGAATAATTCATCGAGAGTTTGTTCCACCGGGAAAAACAATTAACGCTTTGTTTTATGTTGAAGTTTTGAAGCGTTTGGTGCATCGCATTCGTCGTATTCGGCCAGAATATCGCGAGGAAGGAAGTTGGCGTTTATTGCATGATAATGCACCGGCTCACAGAGCCCTAGTTACGACCGATTATTTGACCAAAAATCGCATTTTTACCATCAATCATTCACCGTATTCGCCTGATATGGCTCCCTGTGACTTCTACTTATTCGGTCAGTTGCATTTGCCGATGAAAGGAAACCGTTATAAGGACGTTGAGGACATCCAAAAGGCTTGTACCAACATTCTGAAGGCGATGCCAGCCGATGACCTAAAACACTCATTCCAAATGCTTTTGGACCGTGCAAAACGTTGTATCGAAGCAGAAGGAGAGTATTTTGAATAAATAAAAAGAATTATACAAAAATAATCATCCGTTTTCTTTATTTTATAAAAGTCCTGTTTACTTTGGGTTGCACCTTATATATACAGAAAAATTATTTTATATTTGTGGAAAAATACAAAATTATCGCTTTTTGATTTTATTTAACCATTATTAACGAAACAGGGTTTTGGTCAAACGCGCCCAACTCGTAGACTTCAATTAGAACACAAACATTCTCTGATATTGCTGCAAATTATTGGAAATTATTTTGGGGATAACAGTAAAATGTTTGTAATTTTCTTTGAATTCACTTCTAAAAATATTAATTTGTTGGTGCCTATTTAAATTAAACCCATAAATCAATCGTAGCTTTTGCTATAAGATGAAAAATAGGTGAAGTTGCTCTCAGGCAACTTTGGGGTCGAAAGGGTTAAACCGTTGAGTTGAGATAAAAAATATTTTAAAATTTCTCACAGTGTATATTCGCTCTGTTGTCATTGGAAGTTAGTTAAATTTATTTGTTCAAATTTGACTTTGTACATTTTTGCACTCCTGAAAATAAACCCATATCTACTGTACACACATATATTGTTCCACTGCACAATGAAGACAATTTCCAATAGAGGAGTTGACTGATCTTCCATCGGTCGTGTCATAAAGTAGAGACTGCTTGTTGCCAGTGTTCCTGCAACAAGCAGATAACAGATCCTGGACACAGGGCAGTCACATACAAGTGGCAGGTCCTGAACACAGCACAGTCACCTGTATGGCTACCACAATGGTGATTTAGAATTAGGGACCAAATTAACTAATTAACTGTGGTATGACCACGCCATGTCATGTGATAACTAAGACAGACGCAGTCAAGTCCCTGAAATTGGTTAACAATGAAATCTCACAAGCAGTGGCGAACACAGGGTTTCATATTGGGTCGATTTTGCGTACAGCTTTTGAGCTCAATTCCATTCGAAACCATATTTTTCCCCATATTTTAATTTTTGTATTCAAGGAGGGAGAGGTTGAACCATAAAACCCCCCTGTCTGCACCACTGCTTGTGAGGAGTCAAGAGGTTCAGCGCAGCGAATGAGGCTTTCATGATGAGACACGGTCTGATGGGATCCATAGCGCACGTAAGGGGAGTTTTCGGGGTTAAATAACTGTTTGTTACAAAACTTGTATGCGGCAAATATCATTTCAAATGGTATTGGGCCCTCGTCCCCCCCAAAATGAAATGAAAAGGACTTCAATGCATTCAAAGATGCTGAGAGGTTATCCTCGTCAGATCGTATAAAATGTGAAGTCTGTCCAGGTGAAGTTGGCATAATAAGTAAATAAAAACAGACTACGTTATAACGTAGGAAGGAGGCAAGGTCCATTGGAGGGCCGGCACCCAGCCGAATGGGCTTCTTAAGAAGAATTGCACTCCATAGCAGTAGGCTTCTTTAAAGAGCTTTGCGAGTGGAAACTTGTCACCTTTCAAGAGTATGAAGCCGAGATGTAGAGGAATCAGGGGAAAGAGGAGTTTGGATGGACAAACTGCTAAGACTGTTAGTCTTGTCTCGGTTTTGTCACTGCCGGTTGGTACACAATCAAGCGTCGAGGACTAATGATAACTGGTCCACAACAGCAAAGAGACATAGACAGAAAACAGCATCAAAGAGACACAAATGTTCAAGTACGGCAAAGATGACATTAATTGCAGACAGACTCTAACCAGTAGTATTTCACAGTATTTTTAAGCAGCGATCATTCAAAAATGAGAGTACAGGGGCCAGTAATGGTTTAACAAGGACAATACCTTGACTTTTTACAGGAACCCCAGTTAGAGCTACGTGCCTCTTCCAGGCAGTCGTAGAGGGCACTCACAATAGGCAATGATGCCTCAGAATAAAATTACGGGTTTTCTGTACACGCTATGTGAACCGAAGCTAACCTAACACTCATCTAAAATTACAATTATATTCGAAATGGGGAGGTTAATGGGGTTTTGACAATACATTTTGATTTTTGCTTCGTAGAAACCCAAAAGTTGACAACCACACAACCCCGATTGTATGGGAGACGCCCTCTGGTGGTGAATTTCTGAAGCTTAAGTAATTATGTATATTTTGTACTCAAGAATGTTGCCGATCGCTGTATAAATCATTCAAATCGGTTTAGTAGTTTCCAGGATACGATGTTTCCTCGCTTACTACTACATTTACAAGTGGGGAGCCAATTCCATAGAAAATGGCCAGTTTTGTATTTCAGATCCCTTAAGACTTGAAGATAGCGGGTAGGTATGTTTGGAAGAAACATTCGGAATAGAAAATAAATTAGTGTCGGTCTTACATTTGACACATCTGGTGGCAACGTGGGAGCAGTTGGAGCCTATTTTATAAAAACTATTATTTTGTGTGGGAGCTTCATTAAAAGTTTGAGATAAGGTATAAATATGTTTGAAAGAAATATTCAGTAGAGAAAGATAGTGGGGTCAGTCATAGATTTTAACCCTCTAAAAGGAACTTCTGAGCAGCTGTGGAGTAATTTGTCGTATTTTCCAGCTTTTATGTGAACTCGATGTGACGCCATTTAATTCCACTCTAGCTCCACAATTTTTTGGCTCATGTATTTCGTCACTTAACTGCATAAAATAAGAGGTTCTTCATCACCGAAATCGAAAAATCGTGCACTAAATCATGTCTAATGTGCTTTCTGGCATATTTGTCCCAGAAGACTGGTTCTGGGAAGACTGCGAGGAAATTCTTGTGCACTATATAGATGGAGTAACCTTCCCGCGTGGTCTTAGTGAGGCCCTCTTAACCTACTTACCTACCCAGGACAATCGTTCATTTAAGAGATCAAGTTATGTACCATTAATCAGATATATCTACTAAACATAAACCTGAAAAAGTGGTTCGGAGGGAGGTCAATGATTATGACAGACCTCCGAATGACTAGTCACAAACTTCAAGGTGACGAAAAGGCAGACACTATGTGGTCTTGTTTCAACATATGGGTGATCGTTTTCGGTGTGTAAGAATCCGCCAGGTTGGTGGACTTGAGCCTACCAGTTTCTGTGA
Organism: Melieria crassipennis; assembly: GCA_963668005.1. Lineage (NCBI taxonomy): Eukaryota > Metazoa > Arthropoda > Insecta > Diptera > Ulidiidae > Melieria > Melieria crassipennis. Next base: position 141,029,633 of record OY764961.1, on the reverse strand, counting down.
AGATTGTTCACCTCTTACGATAGAATGGACGCATAGAATATAATTTTATTGCCATAAAATAAAACTCATTCCATTAACTTACCTCCAATCAGAATTGTTCACTGTGTACGACTCTCGTCCAATAAAAGCTTCTGCGGTTTCTCGTTACTCCTCTACAATTTCCCACCATTTCCGCTTCGTCTTTAATCTACGACACGCACTTGTGTTAAAAACTATCATAAAAATCCTTAAAACCAAAACATGCAAGGTGTGGCAAAAAATTGCAGTTGTTACAAGCCACTTGCGGCGCTTCTTCAGTTCGAATACACTGCGCGTTTAATTGTTCTGCGACAATAAAAGTGCGCAACTGAGCATCAGCCAACGATTCTTTGGTCATTGGTGGACCTTTTCAAGGACATGCATGCAACTTCCAGTTGTAAATTGGATAGTTGGTTAGAAAAGTAGGTTTTTGTTGGTACGTTTTTGCTGCATTTGATGGCATAAGGCAAGTCATAATTTTTGTCAGCCTGAGGCAATTTGTTGCTAGTATAAAACTGCATTAGAATATAATTAAAACATAAAGTAATATTGTGTAATAAAACTCCAAATTGCCACATTATTGCTTCGAGCAGTGGCAACATTTACATAATTTACACATTTCGCTGCCAGCACTTTGACTTGCACGTGTCGTTTATTTTGCATCAAAAATCCATAAGATTTTATGAGATTTTTTGCGTAAGTGAAAAACCAATGGCAACGTCTCAATTTTGTTCAGATGGTCGTTGATGGGCGTTGGGCCAAGCATGCGCAGCACTAATCAGCTGAGCTGATTGCAAGATCGCGAGGCGGTAGACGAGTTGGTTTCGTGTGCTTATGAAGTCATAAAGTTTTGCATAACATTTAAAGTATTTAACTCTTTAGTAATGCTGCTCAAAAAAAATCCAATCTATGCGTTTTCACGTTTGACATTTCTTAGTTAATTGGCAGCTCCATTTCCTGGTTATGTCATTGCCGCAGAGCCAAGCGGCCGTAATTGTTCCCTACAGCACAGCTACTCATAATTGCACTAAGTACAAGTACGACAAGACAAGCGGTACCCGCGTCGCCCACGCCCTGGCCCTGGCCCTGCCCCCCCCCCCGCTCGTCAAACAACTGTTAGTGCAGGCTTTCGTTCATAATTAGCAAACACCTTCCTTCCACTTCCGGGCCATTCTAGCGGCCGATTTTCCCTTTGCGATAAAATTCACGCCGCGCAAAGTTCTTTCTGCACAGATTGGCGCGCTGGGCGATCAGCGGCGTTTCATGCTGATAATTGCCGTTGCGGATAATTGTTGCAACGGTCGTTGGCAGTGGCAATGGCCAAAGCTGGCGGCGCCGCGGCGAACGTTGTGAGTAATGCTCATCTCGCCCAGCTGCTATGCAACACCAACGGCCATCCATCCGTCCATGCGTTCACCTGTCCGTCCGTGCGTCCGTGCGCGTTGGTCGCATTGCGAATTTTCTCCGCTAATTAGGATTAATTTCGCCTGCTACTTGCTGTACTCGATTCAGCAAGTGAAATTGTGACAGGTGTGTATATGTGTGTTGTTGTTGTTGTTGTGCAGCAAACTGTTGCATATGTTTAATATATGTGTGTGCAGTGCGCACGCGTAGCGCATTGCGAATGTGATATGCGGCTTTGTTGCGCGTGTCGCTGTGCTGCTATGTTGTTGTTGTTGTTGCCGCTAGCATAGTTGAACAATTGTGGCGGCCGTTGGCTATGATTTAGTTTATTATTTCTGGCAATGATAACAATCACCAAGTTACGCTCATGTTGCAAGCGTTTGATTTAACAACAACAACAACCACCACAACAAGTGTTACAGCTATTGTTGCTGTTTTTGCCGGGAAATTGTTTTAGGGCCACGGCCACAGCGATTTATTAACTATGCGCACATTTGGCATTTAAGTAAGTAAAAGTTTTCTACGTCCGCACTCAAACTTATAGCAGCACAGACTTGTCATTAGTTAGCATTAGAAAATATGTTGGCGTTCCCATACATATGCATTATTCATATAAATGTTATTTGCGCGCGTGTGTGTGTGTGTGTGTGCGTGAAATTGAAACGCAAGAATGCCTCTGCACGTGCAACTGCCAACTTTTGCTGCAAAGTCTCAACTTGAACGCAATGCATGCACGACATGTTTGCCAGCTGTTGGGGGCAGCTACCGAATGACACTAATGACAGCTATTGCAAGATGTTCCCTATTAGATTGCAGCGCTTTGCACATTAAAGTGCCGTTATTTCATCTTAATAGAAAAACAAATTGAATATATTTGAAAAAGAACAAAGCAACTTTGACTGTGTTGGGCCCAAGGGGGACGTTACAAATGCGTGCACTGGCTTAAGTTTTTTAAATCATATGAGACAAAAACAACTTGAATGATCGGATTAGAATCTCTTTCACAGGTAATAATTTTTATCTCAGAAGTGAACCCATGGCTTGTGGAGCAATGCAATGGTCTCACTGAACCAAGGCGAATGATATTTTGTTTGATTTACAAAGCTGATTCCTTGAAGAGTTTTTGAGCTCCTTGAAAAGTTTTCAATATGAAAACGTTGTATTTTAGGTAGATTGGGTTAAGATAAGACAAGTCATGGTAAAGTAAAGGTAAAGGTTTAGTTGGTTAGTTGTTTAGTTTGATAGTAGTTAGTTGATTAGTTAATAAGTTAGTGAGTGATGAGATATTTAATTAGTAAGATGATTAGTTAGTTAGTTGAGAAAACGTAAATCATAATAAAGTAAAGGTAAAGGTTTAGTTAGATAGTTAGTTGATTAGTTAGTTAGATAGTTAGTTGATTAGTTAGGTAGATAGTTGGTTGATTAGTTAGTTAGTTAATAAGTTAGGGAGTTGATAAGATATTTAATTAGTTAGATGATTAGTTAGTTAGTTGAAAAACGTAAGTCATAATAAAGTAGAGGTAAAGATTTAGTTAGATAATTAGTTGATTAGTTAGTTATATAGTTAGTTGATTAGTTAGCTATATAGCTAGTTGATTAGTTAGTGAGTTCATAAGATATTTAATTAGTAAGATGATTAGTTAGTTAGTTGAGATAACGTAAATCGTGGTAAAGTAAAGGTAAAGATTTAGTTAGTTAGTTTGTTAGTTAGTTCGATAGTTAGTTTATTAGTTAGTTAGTAGTTACTTAGTTGAGTAGTTAATAAGTTAGTGAGTTGATGAGATATTTAATTATTTAGATGAGTAGTTAGTTAGTTGAGAAAACGTAAGTCATAATAAAGTAAAGGTAAAGGTTTAGTTAGATTGTTAGTTGATTAGTTAGTTAGTAGTTAGTTAGTTGATTAGTTGATAAGTTAGTGAGTTGATAAGATTTTTAATTAGTAAGATGATTAGTTAGTTAGTTGAGAAAACGTAAGTCATAATAAAGTAAAGTTAAAGGTTTAGTTAGGTAGTTAGTTGATTAGTTAGTATTTAGTTAGTTGATTAGTTAATAAGTTAGTGAGTTGATAAGATATTTAATATTATAATATTTAATTAGTTAGACGATTAGTTAATTAGTTGAGATAACGTAAGCCCTAGTAAAGTAAAGATAAAGATTTATTTGTTAGTTGATTAGTAAAATAGTTAGCTATTCGATTAGTTAGTTAGTTAGTTATTTAATTAGTTGTTCTAACTACAAATTTTAATCCTTGAACAGTTCTTTTAAAAACTTTTCAATATGAAAAACTCCTAATTTAAGTAGATTGGGTTAAGGCAAGATAACGTAAGCCATAGTAAAGTAAAAAGGTAGAGGTTTAGTTAGTTAGTTGTTTAGTTAGTTAGTAAGTAAAATTATTAGTTAGCTAGTTAGATAGTTAGTTCATTAGTAAAGATAATATAGTAATATAATAATAGTAATAATATAGTAATAGTATAGTAAAGTAAAGTTTTAGTTAGTAAGTTAGTTGATTAGTTAGTTAATTGATTGATTAGCTAGTTGATTAGTTAGTTGAATAGTTAAGATAACGTAAGCTATAGTAAAGTAATGGTAAAGATTTAGTTAATTATTTGATAAGTTAGTGAGATAGTTAGTTGATTAGTTAGTTAATTAATTAGTTAATAAGTTAGTGAGTTGATAACATATTTAATTGGTTAGATGATTAGTTACTCAGTTGAGATAACGCCATAGCAAAGTAAAGGTAAAGATTTATTTGTTATTTGATTAGTAAAATAGTTAGCTATTCGATTAGTTAGTTAGTTAGTTATTTAATTAGTTGTTCTAATTACAAATCGTAATCCTTGAACAGTTCCTTTAAAAATGTTTCAATATGAGAAAGTTTTATTTTAGGTAGATTGGGTTAAGACAAGATAACGTAAGCCATAGTAAAGTACAAAGGTAAAGGATTAGTTGGTTAGTTGTTTAGTTAGTTAGTAAGCAAAATAATTACTTAGCTAGTTAGATAGTTAGATCATTAGTAAAGATAACGTAAACTATAGTAAAGTAAAGTTTTAGTTAGTAGTTGATTAGTTAGTTAATTAATTGATTAGCTAGTTGATTAGTTAGTTCAATAGTTAAGATAACGTAAGCTATAGTAAAGTAAAGGTAAAGATTTAGTTAGTTAGTTGATTAGTTAGCTAATTACCCAAATGATTAGTTAGCTAGTTAGATGATTAAATTATTAGTTAGTCATTAAATTAGATGTTAGAATTACAAACCTTCTTCCTGGAAGAGTTTTCGAGCTCCTACAAGGTTTGCAATACGAAAAAGTGTTATTGGGTTAAGATAAGATAACGTTAGCCATACTAAAGTAATGGTAAAGGCTTAGTTAGTTAGTTAGATGATTATTTAATTAAGTAATTAATGAATTTATTTGTTATTAATTAATTAATTAATTAATTATTTTATTTATTTTTTAATTAATTAATTAATTAATTAAGTAATTTATTAATTTATTACAAATCGGCTAGAATTAAATAACAATTTATACAAACAAAAAAACAGTAACATGTAAACTAAAAAACAGTAAAATTGATTTGACGTTTTTCAATGCTGCAGTCTACCGCATCAATTGTAGCAATAAGAAGCAGTCTTCCAGGAGGTTTTATTGGATTCGAAAATGATATAAGGAAAATTCAAAAATTTTTTAGTTATTTATTTGCCAGAAGCATGACCAGAGCATTATAATCAAACGATTTAAATCGCATTAAATTCACACAAATTCAATTGCGCAACCATCAGCAACACACCCAACAAACAAATAAACGAGTTCATCATCACTGGATGCACAAGTGGCAAATTCAACATAACCTATACGACTGAATGGCTATCAGTGCGTCGACGCCTCAACATTGAACCAACTAAACACAACACCAACGACGTCAATCAACGGTTGTAACGATTGCAGTAGCGCTGCCGATCGCTGGCGAATTAAGCAATTTTCGTGCGCATCATAAAGTTTGCCTTTCCTCAATAAAAATTACTTGTACCTACTCCTTTTGATTTTTATCATTGCGCACAATTGCGCTATCAGCGTAATTCAAAGGCATATAAATTCAACACGCACACCAACACACACACACACACACTCACACATGCGACTTTATCTTGGAGTTTCAAGGAGCGTTGATGCTGCCAACCCTCCGACAGGTATCCTGAGAATTTGCAGCATAGAAACAAATAAAAAGCAAGCACTGACAGTCGGCTTTGGGCGCAGCAACAACTGCAATCAACAACAACAACAATTGTTTTGTGTAGTGCCAGCAAAGTGGCGACTCTGCAAGTGAAAACCAATGCGCGTGCGATCGCACTCGCGCTTCAAAAGTGTTTCTTAACGCTTTCAGTGCCTAGTAGAAGGTGGCTTTAAAAAGGAGTTTTGTGTTGAATTTGCTTTTAAAAATAAATTAACTGCAATAACAGAAATTGTAATTGATGTGAAACAAATTAATTTGCAAAAAATCCAAGCTGACTTCAGACACCAACTTCAGACACCTCGATAGGTCCGAGAAGCAAGGACGCGTTTTTAATAAGCTCCTCTGACAAGTTATTTGACAAAAATATAAAATTATTCGGGCTCACACAAACAGCGGACCAGGTAGAAACCTCCAAGACCTCATACCGCTTTATGTTAGATTTTAGTCTGTATTCTGAATTTCAGGTAAGGTCTCGAAATTACCCAAAAATCATCTGCGGAAGATCTAAAAGACCATTGAAATATTGCAGAATTTACAATTCCACAATGTAGAATGGAACGATTGGAATTATTTCAACAATCAATTCCTAAAAATAGTTTTTAAAAATGTCAAATCTCCACCTATAAAAATTAATATCTGTCCATTTGTCTGGAGATTTGTTGGTGGGAAATTAAAGCGGCTAATTGTTTTTATAAGTTTGTTCATCTCTATAAAAATGTTCGTCTTTTGTATGTTTGTTCTTTATGGACTTTAAACCTACTAATCGTTTGATCTGAAATTTTGATACATCGGGAAGTAGGTATGTCCAGAAGTATGTTGTGCATACAAAATACATACAATACAGTACATTTCTAACCTGGAACATTGACTGTTTCAAGAAGTTTTCTGGGTATCTTTTGTTCCCATACAATTCAAACCTGGAACATTGAATATCATCAATTATAGCTCGTACAGTATTGAAACTTGGTTTAGCGTCCATATAGATTCATGGACAGTGTTGCCAGATATCTATATATAATATAACATAATATGCCATATAATGACTTTCTCCTAAGTCTTAAAAAGAGTAGCTGAAATTTCTACCAAAAATTAAAAAAAAAATCTTAAATAATTTTTTATAGTTTTTATAATTAAAAAATAAGGAATAAAACTTCCCATAAATAAAAATATATTTATTTTTTTCATTGCAGCCGTTTTATTCATTCAGCTTTAGCTTAACAACAATTTAACGCAAACAGAACATATAAAAAATGAAATCGGTATAACATTAGCTTCCTTCACTCATTGTATAAATTATGCAATTTGAAGCTGACAATTTAATTGAATTAAATTAAACAGTTTAACTTTCAGTAATCAAGGCTTCAGTGCCACTAATGGTGTCAAATGTATCACCACAAAAATCTTCTAAACTTTCTCGTAAGCAATTATTTCTCCTAAAAGTTCTCCTTTCCTAAATCTAGGAGGAAATCTCCTGATTACTGTCCATTGAAAGATCTCTCGTTCCACTGGTGGAATTTTATGGGTGTTGAAGAAGGGCGGCATTGGAGTTGTGATACAGATTTCCTGATAGTTGAACAACAATGATATTTAGTATTCACTTTCTACTTAGATTCGCCTTTTGAGAGCCTCTTTGATCCAGTTAGCATTAGACGAAAGTTAGCATACAACTCAAATCGTTAATAACTTCAAAGTTATAAGTCCAAAAGCATTGAAATTTGGCATACCGCCATTTCATTTCATCTGCCATTTCACTGGTTAGATTCCTTGAGCGTTGAACAAATATTTTGTAACCAATATTTTTACTTTGACTCTCCGTACGAGGAATTCATACCGGTTGAAAATTCCTAAACACATTCAACTTTAGTTACGACGCACCTTTGCTTACTTCATTCGTCTTCCGCGAAGAGGTTAAATTTTCTAACAGCGCCAAACTCCACAATGCCAAACTCAGATCGCGATCTATTAAGCGCCGCATCGAGCTTAGGCCTCACCAGCGCCCAGGCCGCGCCGACTTTTCTGCGAGCGCTGATTAGCTGCACACACGGCGCGAAACTACAGCCGCGGCCCACCTGTTGTTGCTCGAGTATTCAATTAAGTCGCCGCCAACACGACGACGGCGCGCCACAATGTGGCAACACGAAATTTACGAGGGCGTGCACTCGCCCGACAAGGAGCGGGCGCTCACTTCCGCCGATCACGACGCAGACAACTCGTAGAGTGTATGAAATATTTTTTGATATAATTAAAAAATAATTACGCTTTAATAATGTTATTCGATTGCAAGTGCAATCGAAGGTGTTAGGGCCGTGCGAGTGAGATGGCAATAGTGCAAAGAGAGTTGTGCGCTTTTGGCGTAATTGCACTGAGCGCAAAAGCAATAAACCAACCAACAAAAACAATTTCACGTTAATGATGAAAAATGAGGTGGCGCTACTGGTTACGCTGGGAATATATTTTTAGAATTGAGTTAAATTGGATTGGGAATTTATGAGGCGTTTGCATGTCCAGACAGTGGGCTGCGCCTTCTTCATCGAACGACGGCGCTTTGCATCGACAGCGAACTTGCTTGAATTAATCATAATTTAATGTGAATGGTGGACTAGCAAAAAATTGAAAAGAAAACAAGCTTTGCAGTCAATTGAAAATATTGGCGGTGTTCACAGTAGGTGAGAAGAGAACAAATTTAAAAAAAGAAAACTAAAACATTGCTGACAGATTTGTCGTGTTCTGTTTCTTCTGCTTAGTGAGGGGTTACCAATTTGCAATGTCAGAGAGTAAACAAAGAGCAGCTGATGTCTTAACTTTTTAGTCACATCACTTCATACTCCGTGCGGTATTACAATGGACTAAGTCGGGGCCTAGACGGTCACTTTATCTTAACCTATCTTAGCTCTTTTAATGTTCAGTGAAATGAAGTGTCCAACCAAAACATCTTTTTTGGGCCGAAACCGAAACCGAATTTCGGTTTTTTTTTTAATATTCGGCCGAAACCGAAGCGGAAACTTTCTAGTTGAAATAAAAATCACCATATCAAGCATTTTTTTCAACAAACGAATTTTACGTTAAGTAAGTAAAGAACAAACAAACAAACATAGCATAAATAAATAAATACTTATTAATAAAAACAATTTATTAATTTTTTAAAAACATAAACATGAAAAAATCACCCTTTCGTACCTTACTTGCTAATATTCAAAATTAAATAATTCAATATTATATGCTAAAAAAAGAAGTTTATTTGCATTGGTGGCATCTAAATTACTGCTCCTTTCACTATATATCTGCTGAAAGTTTCGGTTTCGGCCCTTCGGCCAGTTTTTGACCGAAACTTAAACCGAAACCGAAACCACTTATTTGGGCCGAAACCGAATATTCGGTCGAATACTAGTCAAATGATTGAATAAATTATTCACTACCTTAATTTGTTACTCCTTGTTCACTTTGCTTGGGAACATAGGAGCTCAACAAGGCTAATACCTGTTGAGGCTGCTGGAAATGTTTGACCTATCGCTAACAGTCCTAAATGATGGGGCTGCCATCTATCGTCTCCTGGAAGAGATGCGAAAGTTTATTACTGGGTTGTGTAGAGCGCCCTCTGTGCATCCATTGCTGCTGGGTTGGAGGTGTTATTGGAAAATGCAGAGGTTGGTGTCTTTGATGAGTTTATTTTGGATGAAGTATGTGCTGCGACATACCAGTTAAAGGATTTGACTTTGTATTGTTGAAGAGTTTGGGAAGCAATTAGGAAGAAAGGAAAATTTGGAAATTAATCTGAGGTTAGGAATCACAACTATTCTTATTTACGGTGTACAATTCTACTCTTCTGCCCAGACAGTTGTCACATGTCGCTATTTTAATTATCATTACGTGTTGCCAGCGAGTGGGCCTTAAGTTCCTTTTCATTCAAGCAAATTAAACATTTTGGCCTTACTTTGAACTGCATTAAAACCAACAACAACAATAACAACAACTCAACATTACAGCTTATCATTTCATACCCAAACAAAGACTAACTGTGCGCACGGTCCGTTCAATTCATTGGCATTGTCGAGTATCAGTTTCTGCAGTTAACTTCTTGACACACACTCAATTAATTTGAATAATGCATCAGCCAGACGATGCTGGTGCCGTTGTCGTTGTCCTTGTTTTTGTTTTTGTTGTTGCCATTGCTGCTGTTAACGCCGTCGCTCCATTGCACCGCAAACATAATCGATGGGTCCACACGTTTCGCACAAACACACACACACACTCACATATACTGACACATATACATACACTCACACACATACAGCTCGCGCCAGTCAGATATCACCTGCTGACCATTGGGTCAGTTTGTCATTTTTCATGCCGCTTGACCAGAGACGCGGAAGCGCTTATTCAGCCGCCGCAGATAAAGCGCGCTCAAGGTTCGCCACATAGCCGCCAATAACCGAGACTGTGCATTCGCCAAGCTTTGGCTAAGAAATTGTGGTCATTTTGTGCCACCGATACGACTTCCATTTGCCATAATTCAGCCGGTAGTAGGAAATGCCTAAAAAAAAAGTATGTGGAATTAAATTATGGCACTGCGCTCGCGCTTCAATGAGCCTTAACCCCCGAGCAATGCATTCAAATTGAAATGAAAATAAATTCTGTGCTAATGTGGCCTTTTAGTATGAAATGAAATTGAATATTGCGCTCACGGACTGACGGTAGCAGTGAAGGGTTATTCCAGACGATAATATTGGCCAATGTGCTTTGGTATGAACGATAACTGAAATGACGTCTTCATTCGTCAGTTGGTTGGGGATTAAAGCGGCTAGTGTTGTCTTTATAAGTTCATTCATCTCTGTAAAAATGTGTGTCTGGTTGCCTGTTTGTATGTTTGTTCTTTACAGAATCGGAAACTATTTTACCGACTGATCTCAAATTTTGACACATTGAGAAATGTGTCCAGCAGAAGGTTTCTGTATATCTTTTGTTTTGTATGGACAAACCGGCGTGGCTCCTCCTTTACAACTCCAATTTGTTATATTGAATAACGTTGGAATAAAAAGTCAGACAGCATTAAAATTTGACTTAGCGTCCACATAGATCTGTGGGATAATCTGTCGTTCCACAGGTAAGATCTCAGTGGCGTTGAACAAGGAACGTGGTACGGTTTTGGTGTTCCAAAGTTACTCATAACTTTGGTACCAACCTTTTACTTAGACGCGTCCTTCGACTGGCAGAGTGGGATGGGTATGGGACAAAAGGGGGTAGCACCTCCCATACAACTCAAATTTTTAGTATAGAATTTTTGTCCTTGTTCACTTCTCTCGGGAGCATAGGGCCTCCACAAAACTTTTTGCCTTGTGTTGGTTATGTTAATCTTAAGTTATGTTAAGTTAAAAAAAAAAAAAAATCAGTCGTGTTCCTTCCGCAGGTAGTCCTAAGTGATGGGGCTGCTATCTCCCGCCACTTACGAACGACGCCTCCGAGCTACTACTCGTAGCGCCATCTGTTGTGTAAGGTAAGTGACAGCAGGATGGTTAGGGACTTCGCTAAGATCGGTTTGATCCTCTGTTTTTTTCGCTAAAACCCGCTTCCCCTTACAGGCATCGCTGGTGCATAGTGTAGCTGTATATTAGAAAAATTTGAAAAGTTGGAAGAGTGCGGGACAATGCACCATGTAGGAGTCGATCCCACGACCTCTGGGATGACTATGCTACTAGTCAGTATAGAATAGTTCGGAATTCTAAGTCGAGCCAGGAGTAAGTATGTACAATATTTAATGATAAGTTATCCCGTCGTTACATGGATCTGTCGTTTGTCGTTCCACTGAAGAAATTTCATGGGCCTTGAACAAGCAACGTGGCACTGTTTTTGTGATCCAAATTAGCTGATATCTTTGGAACTATGCGTCACTCATCAATGATACTCGCTACGAACTTTCTACTCAGACGCACCCTTCGACTGGAAGAATCCGCTGAGCAATAGACGAAAGGGCGTGGCAGATTTCAAACAAATCAAATCTATCATTTTCACTAACGTCGAAGTTATAAGTCGCATCTACCGCCGCTTACGAACGACGCCTCCGAGCTACCATTCGTAGCGCCATCTGTTGTGTAAGGGAAGTGACAGCAGGATGGTTGGGGACTTCGCTAAGATCGGTTTGGTGCGCTGCATTTTTCGCTAAAACCCAATTCCCCTTACAGGCCTCCCTGGTGCATCGTGTAGCTGCATGTTTGGAAAAATTGGAAAAGTTGGAAGAGTGCGGGACAATGAAATTTCATGGACCTTGAACAAGCAACACTTCTGATCCAAAATATCTGATAAGTTTGGAAACTTATACTTCCAATGCTCATCGTCTCATCAATAACATTCGCTACGAACTTTTTACTTAGAGGCACTCTTTGACTGATTGAATGAGGTGAGCATTCGACGAAAGGGCGTGGCACCTCTCAAGCAACTCAAATCTATAATTTTCAATGACTTCGAAGTTATAAGTCGAACAGCATTGACATTTGTTATAGCGTCGTTTCATGCATCCGTTGTTTCAATGCTGATATTTCATGGGACTTGCACTGTTGTGATATACCTAACTTTGGAACTATAAACCTAAATAACTCTTCACTTGCTCAATAATATTAAAATCAGAAGGCTAAGAAGCACTCGTTTCCAGCACATTTGGACAGTTGTAAAGCAGTTTCAGGCTCGCAATGCTTTGAAACGGTGTCTTGGTAGAACTGTAGAATTTATCTGCCAGTGGCGCATACGGGATTTCATTTGGGGGGGGGGGGGGGTGCGTACAACTTTTGAGCCGAATACGATTTGAAATCATATTTTGTACCAGCAATTTCTCTGTTTGAGGGTTTAAACCTCTAAAACCCCTTGTGTGCGCCACTGGTATCTTTATTACGAAGTTCGAGCATTTTTCCATTAGATTTGTCCTCAAATGTTAAAAGACATTGGTTGATTTGTACTATCATCGACAATGTCAACGCTTCGGGACCTGTAGATTATATTGAACACCATTATAAAGGATGACCAGATAGTAGTGACAGTTTTTTCCAACTGGAATGCCTCAGCAACTTTCAAAGATATCAATGACGTTGAAATGACAAATCATTTAGTATAGCTTACTATTTCATTATGCATTGTTTAACATTTGTTGAATATGTGGAAAATATTAAACAAGTTTATCGAAAGTTCAGCTCAGTAAATAGGCAATTTGACTTTGTTCTTTCTGATTTTCGATCGTCATAGCTGGCGTGCGCAGACGATTCGTTGAATTGTTGAAAAGTTTGAGTGTGAGTACACACTTTTGAACCATATGCCACCCAACCACACAGAGATTGGTGCAAAGATTGGTGAAGAAAACATAGCTGTCGTAGCGGCCAGTATCGAACAAGATCCAGAAATGTCCATTCAGCGCCGAATAACATCGCTCATATTGGACCTAGTCATCAAAATTGAACGGACCGCTTGAAGCACCGGCCATTTATTTATTTTATTTAAATGAAGTACTCTTCCATACATAATGACATGGATTTTTTTAATTTTGAATTTAACTTCAAAATAAAGCCAGAATAAATTTGATGTTTTACAGTGTTATTGTTTTATTTAAATTTATTTTCTTATCGTTCTTGTGTACTTCATTAGAATTGCAGCTTCCACCTTTTTTTAAATAACTCTCTAACCAATAAAGTTAGAGTAATGACATTTTGACACGTGATCAAGGAGATTTTGGGTTTAAACATACTTACTTTTCAAGAAAATTCTATATAAATTTTCAAGGATATAAAGGATTAAAATTTTCAAAGGTCATTTTTCGTATCCTTTTTTTACAAATCGATAAAAGATCAATTTTATTTAAATTATTGAGCCTTTCTTCTTTCATTTGATATATATATCGCCATATTCTAACGAGGTTAAGTATTTTTTATATTTTTTTATTTTGTAAGTATCCCCTTCAAAATTTTGAAGTTTTTTTAAAAGGACAAAGGATGTAGAAATGAAAAACTGAGTACGCAGTATTACTATGTTTGATCTCTAGTTAAACGACCATATGGATTTTTTCGGTGTGAACATTTCTTTTTATTTTTGTCGCACGGTTTATGGAACACACACAGTGCTTTACTCTGCAAGTTTTTTCTATTAGCTCAGTATTTGCTTTCCGTCAAACATCGGTACATCCATTTGCACCATCCATCCACCAACCATTAGGAAACGTTGAATTTAATCAAATATTTATGAATACAAATTATTTTTTTTCTTATAAATTTTAATGAATTTACCTCAATGTTTTCTATATTTTTACTAATTTTATTTTTTAACTAACTTTTTAACTAAAATTTTAAGATTTTTTCATAAGGATTGCTTTCTCATATCGATTCGATATTCTAATCGTTTTAGTGCACAAATTCTTCAAGGCCTAAGAACTCTATATGAATCCCTGCATATATTGACCTCTCTAGGCAATCGATGAAGCCAACATTTCCACACACATACACACATACAAATTGAACCTTACAGTAGCCGTCGTGACTGGCAACAACACTTGCGCCGATCGAACCGCAAAGCGAGACGCGCACAGTGCGGAAGTGCCGAATCGCTGAAACGAAAATTGCCATTCACAATTGGCATCAATGGCAGATATTGAAAATTGAAATTATCATATTGGGCACTGACCGTTTTCGGTGCCGCAGCCTTTGCATGCATTTTTCGCGTCGCAGCGCGAGTTATGTTTCCGTAATTGAATGCGGGTTGGTTTCGTGCCGTCCAATATACGTCTCTCTTTATTTTTCAAAATCGTTTTCTTAAATACTATTTTACATGTATACTTAGGTACTAAGCGATAAGCAGGTAGTGTACATCGTTGCTGCTGCCTGCACTGCTTATCTATATGTTGCTTATCATTAAAACCAGACAGGACGGTTCTTATCCTGTAGAACAAACATCCTAAGCAATTTGGTTTTATTGCTTAAAAGAATGTTTGTGTGTTTTGTTTTGTGTCTTTAGTTGCTGGTTTCGGGGAAGTGAGTTCACACATAACTTCTCCTTCCTTTACTTCAAATTTCTCCTGAAATTTGTTAATAACCTTTACTTTCACATTTTTTCGGTTTTTACAAGTTACAATTATAATGGTGAATATGATTATCAGTATAAGTACTAGCGTTAAACTATATGATACGTTTCGGTGAAACTTTAGTTCTTTAATTTCGTTCAGATTTTGCTTATTTTGTAATTGAATATCTTCGAAGGTTAATTTAGTCGTAAAATTTTTTACATTATCGATATTTGAAACTATAAATCTTTGTGTGAAAGTGTTATGGTTATTTGCAAAATGTTTTTCAAAAATGTTAAGTGTACAGTCAATAAAATGTATAAGATAATTTCCTGTTAATATCAAGTTTCGTCCATCACAATTGTGCGATAAATTTACTTTGAAAGCATTCTCTAATACAATTGTTTCATCGTCTATATAAATTATTTCTGTTTCTCTGTTTTTTATTAGTTTACAATTATTTTTAAGTATGCAATTATGTGAAACTTGTAATTCATTTAACATTTTGTTAATTTCATATGTATATGTTTTATTTTTGTATTCAAACACTTTTTCTTGATTTGCTTCTATTTCCATTTGGTATTGGTTTGTAATGGGCAATATTAACTTTAGTTGTACCATCGTAAATTCTGTGGGTACTTTAATTATAAACATTAATTTATTATTTTCGTACATTACTGCCCCAATTTTTATATATTTCAACTTATCAAGATCCATATCATAATAATTAATTTCTTCATTTGTAAGTATATTTGGATGGAGTATGCCATGTTTCGCTGAAATTATATTATCCTGTATATGGTCAATTTTTTCTTGTAAAATATTTATTTTAAACATAATTTCATTTTCAATTATTTTTGTGTTTATCTTTTTTAATTCTTTATTTATTGTGTTTATATTATTTGTTATTAACTCTCTGTCATTGTCAATACTGTTTTTTATCATTGTGAATGTATTTTGAAAGTAGTTATTTAATTTTATTTGTTGATTCATGTTAGTTATTGTATTATGTAAGTTTGTGTCGACAGACTTCAAATGATTTTCAATGTCCTGTCTGTCTTCGTCATCCATTGTACCAAATAGAAATTTACTTATTGAACCAACTGCGTTAACCAATCCTCTCCTCGTTTTGGCTTGAACTTTAATTTTCGGAATCATTGTTCTAACTTTATTTTTTAATATTATTAGTTCATTGTGTATCATATTTTTATTTTTGGTGTTTAAATTGTGTAGATTAAGTGAAATATTATTGATTATTAATTTTATTTCTTGAGGATCTATTATGTGTACTATTAAATCTGACCGAATGCCAATAGTCTCTTTGTTGATATTAATCTCCGTGTATCCTTTTTCTTCATTAATTTGGTGAATTTCTAGCAATCCTGATACCATCGACATCCATACATTCATCAGAATCCATATTATTATCCAAATCTGCAAATTTACGATTTCGTTTAATATTACTTGGATGTATTCCTTCTAATTTTAACTTTCTAAATTTCTCAACTTCCTTATGTCTAACAGCTCTGTAATTTCTAACGTAACCTTCTTCCCTTGTTTCTTCATAATTCTCTCTTGATTTATTTTGATTATCTAGCATTCGTTCTTTTGTGTTTAATATGTTGTTTCTAATTATTTCAAAATCTGCTTCTCCTAATTGAACTTGTTTTGGAGTAGTTTTAATGGTAGAGTGGAATCGTTGGTTATAATTATCAACTGCTTGTTGAAGTAATCTTCGAGGTGTCAAATTTGTATTTTCGCTTTTAAGCATTCTAAACTTTTCTGCAATCGAATTATGAAATCTTTCAATGTCAGAATTTCCGGTATGACTATTAGGTTTTGTTAAATGTAATTCAATATTATTTGTAGCTAGAAATTCCGCTATTCGAATGTTTTTAAATTCGTTGTCTGCAATTATTTTCTGTGGGCATCCTATCCTTGTGAAATGTTCTTCTAAAGTTTCTACTAATGTTGTACTGTTTCTATCCGTCAGGTAATAAACGTATGCAAATTTTGAAAATTTGTCAATTATTGTTAAAAAACAGTTTCTCATAATAACATAAGTATCGATATGTAAAATTTGGTTAGGTTTTTCTGGAGTTTCTGTCAATTTAAATTTTTGTTTAATCGGCTTTCTCTCATATTTTACTTTCTGACATTTTTCGCAATTATTTATAACTCTTACTATATATTCAAATAATTTAGGAAAATATATTTTATGTCTAATTGCATGATATGTTTCCAAAATACCTGAATGTAAACTTTCTTTAATATGGTACAACGATATTTGCTTTATAGCTTCCTCTTCCGTTTTTAAATCTTGAGCTCTGCGAGAACATTTAACGAATTTAATTAATTTGTTACCAGTGTAAAGTTTTGTGATTTTAACCTGGAGGATATTATATTTTCTGTCTTCTAATTCTGAATATATTCCAATTATACCTTTTCCTACATATCTCTTTAAAAATTCTTCTGCCTGTTCTAGTTCGTTTTCAGAAATATATATTATTAAATGTTTATTTATTCTTTCATAATCTACTACTTTGTCGTTAGTCAATATAATTTGAGTTTTATATTTGTTAACTATTTCTTCCTTAATTGGTATATAGTTTAATAAATTTTCATCAGCAGAGTGAACTGTTATCATCGACCTATCGTCATTATCATTGTTAGCCATGCTTCCATCTGCTTCCATATTGCTATAATTTATTTCAATTTCCTCGGCCTTGTCGTCAACATGAACAATTCGTGACAAAAAATCTGCAACTTTGTTATCTTTCCCTTTAAGGTATTCAATTGTGTAATTATATTCCCCTAATTTAAGCATCCACCGTTGATGTCTTGGAGAGATGTCTTTACCTTTATATTTTGTTACTAAGTATTTAATGGGTTGGTGGTCACATAATATTTTAAACTTGTTTCCATAGAGATATGGTCTGAAATAAGTGACTGACCAAATAATTGCCAAAAATTCTTTATCCGTTGCTGAATAATTCCTTTCGCTTACGTTAAGTGTTCTGGAGGCATAACATACAGGCTGTCCTTGTTGTGTTAAAACTGCTCCTAATGCATAATTTGATGCATCCGTAATAAGTGTAAAGGGTTTTTCGAAATCTGGATATCTAAGAATTGGCTGACTTGTTATAAGTTCTTTTAATTTTTCAAATGCATTCATGTAATTGGGATCGTTTATATTAATTTTTGCCCCTTTTTGAAGATATTTTGTTATAGGCTGTGCTACTTTTGCATAATCTTTTATAAATTTTCGATAGTAACCTGTAACTCCAAGAAAGCTTTGAATTTGTTTGACCGTTTTGGGTAAGTGTAGTTCTCTAATTGTTTTTATTTTGTTAGGATTGGGTAGTATTCCATTTTTAGTTAAAACATGTCCTAAAAATTCGGTTTCCTTTTTCATAAAATTGCATTTGTCTATTTGAATTTTAAGGTTATTTGTTTCTAATACCGAAAATATTTTTGCTAAACTGTCCATGTGTTCCTGTAGAGATGTGCTAAAAACCAAAATATCATCTAAATAAACTACGCAAATTTTGTTGATATAGTCCCTTAGTATCTCATTCATCAAACGTTGAAATGTAGCTGGTGCATTTTTCAATCCAAAAGGCATTCTAATAAATTCATATAACCCATGTGGTGTTACAAATGCAGTTTTTTGTCTATCTTCTTCTCTTACTAAAATTTGATGATAGCCTTTCGCCAAATCGATTGTTGAAAAATACTGCGCTCTTCCTAGTTTGTCAAGTATGGATTCTATGTTTGGTAATGGATATTTATCGTCTATAGTTAGTTCGTTAAGTCTTCTATAATCTACTACAATTCGATATTTGATTTCTCCTGAATTATCCATTTTTTTCGGAATCACAATTAATGGACTTGAATATTTAGAATAGCTTTTCCTAATAATTCCTTGCTTTTCCATCTCTGCAATCTGTTTTCTGACTTCTTGGTCATGCTTTGGAGGATATCTATAAAGTTTTGAATTTATTTGTTGGTTTGTAGTAGTCTGAATACTATGTTCAATTATCGGTGTGCTTGTTAATATGTCACCTTCTTTAAAAAATATTTTGTTAAACCTGTCCAAAAGCTTATCTAATGATTGCTTTTCCTCATTATTCAAATGATTTGTATGTATTCTGCTATGTATATCTGCCACTACTTCTAATAAATTAATATTATCAAATGGATGTTTTTCGAAAAATATTTCTTGGTTATTTAAAATTATTTTACCTTCTTGCACATTTATTTTTGCATTCAATTTGTTTAATAAATCAGTTCCTATAATAAATTGATATTTTTTATTTTGCGGAAATTCTGTTACTTTCCATTTAATTATACCATTTTGTATATTAAATTCTTTTGGTACTGATGTACGTATTTCTTCCTTGAAAACTCCTTGTTTATTAATTGTTGAAAATGAGACTGCATTAATTTTACATTTTTCAAAGTCTTTTACATCTGCGCTTACTAAACTCACATTAATCGCTCCAGTGTCTATTAAAGCAAAATACGTTTTTTCACCTATTGTTATTTTAATTATTGGACTTATATTTTCTGGTGTTGGTTGATAGAAAAATGTATTTACTTCCCTACAATTGGTTCGACTTTCAATATTATCTACTTCCATTGGTACAACTTCTTGTGGTTGATACCTATTTTGTCTGTAGTTGTTTGAATTTTGTCTAAAATTATTAGATTGTCTGTAGTTGTTTGAAGTTTGTGTAGCATTATTTGACTGCGGTTGCCGATAATGATTGGCATTTTGTCTAAAATTATTAGATTGTCTGTAATTGTTTGAATTCATGTCGTTACGTGTATTATAATTATTTCTTGGTGGAACGTAATTTTGTTGAAATGAATTTGAGTTATTTTGGTATTTGTTATTATATTTTTTGTTATCTTTATAAATATATTTCTGATTAAGATTACTCTCATCCATTCCTATAAAACTATTTATAGTCTCCCTTATTTCCATTAAATTTGTTTTTCTCATTAATGCATATGCTAACGCTCCTCCTACAATTTGTTTTACTCTTTGCACTAACATTCCTGCAAAAATGTTCTTCATAGGACTATTCTTGTCCTGATATGCTACATATTCTGTTATTTCTTCTAGTAATTCCTTAATTCTTATATCTAACTCCCTTATGCTTCTCACCCTCAGTTGGTTGATGTTGGTTGTCAGCTCGCCTTCGTCCTTCGCTGGCTTGTAGTGCTGCTTCAACTTGACCTTACATTCTTCCCACGTAGCTGGCTTTTCACAATTTAGTAAGTTTTTTGGCACTCCCGAAATTTTCGTGTCGTATATTATTTGAAATACGACAGGATCGTTATTTTTTTCTATAACGATTTTGTCCACTGTTTCTATGAAAGATGGCAATTTTTTTTCATCGCCTTCAAAAGGTTGAAGGTATTTCAGTTCCTTTTCAGTATTGTACCGAATACTGTGAACTTGGTTTTGCGTTTGTTGTGCGAGTAACTGCGTTACCGTACGGAGAATTTGGCTCAATTCGTTTGCCATTCTTTCCGCTTTTTGGTTTCGACTTTACTTTAACGTTCCGACGCGACTTTATGTCAAGTGTTGTTGTTTAAAATGTATTTATCGATACACTTCCGCGTTTTGCACGATTATTTAATATATTAATATATAACAAATTTTATATTAATTTATATTTTTAATTTGTTGGTGGTTTATTAACTTGATTATTGGCACCAATTTTTGAGTTAGGATATATATTAATATTTATTTATTTAAATATATTAATTTAAATATCTTGGCCGTTTACCGACTGCGCCAGTTATGTTTCCGTAATTGAATGCGGGTTGGTTTCGTGCCGTCCAATATACGTCTCTCTTTATTTTTCAAAATCGTTTTCTTAAATACTATTTTACATGTATACTTAGGTACTAAGCGATAAGCAGGTAGTGTACATCGTTGCTGCTGCCTGCACTGCTTATCTATATGTTGCTTATCATTAAAACCAGACAGGACGGTTCTTATCCTGTAGAACAAACATCCTAAGCAATTTGGTTTTATTGCTTAAAAGAATGTTTGTGTGTTTTGTTTTGTGTCTTTAGTTGCTGGTTTCGGGGAAGTGAGTTCACACATAACTCGCGCGAGTGATGTGGCGACGCGGTGCGGTGATGGCGTTGACGACGGCCGCGGCCATGGAGGCGGCGCACATCAGTTGCATTATTAACGGTGACGACTTGATTTGAGCGGCGCAGGCGCGGAATGCGCTGCCAGTGTCCGCCTGAGCGCCGCACAGGGCGGGGTAATTCGGTGGTTTTGTGTTGCGCACAGCTCGAGTGCGCAGATTAAAACCAATTTCGCTGCAAATTTGCCGCATGCATGCCGACATTGTCTGTATGTATGTGTATGTGTGCGTGTGTGTTGTGTGGCAAACGCAATTTACGGCTGGACGGCAGCCGCAATGTTGCCGACTGACTGTTGCTGATGATGCTTTCGTGCTGATGACACCGATGATTGCAACACTTGCAGCACAATTTTAATGGCGTTCGGACTTTTATTGTTGGCACTTGGGAGGCGCTAAAGCGAATTGCGGCCGCTCGCCGTAGAACACGCTGCCAGCAGTGGCAGCGAGCGCGTTCTGAATAGTCCGAGCCGCTGCTCCATTAAGCGATCGTGTGGGCTCCAGCGGCAGCACAACATGTGAAAGTCGGCTTGTTTTCTTTTCAACGTCGGTTCATTCTTGTTTGGTTTAATTGTTTGCGTTGTTTATGGGCCTAGACGACCCAGCCGACAGGGAAATAAACCATTCGATGGCATTTAAATTCGTTTTCAATTTCCTTGAATTTATGGCGCACTGCAGCGCGTTAATGGGAATGGCAGCCACTACGATTTGGACTCGAAATGCGAGCAGCGCGTTGTCAATTTCGCATTTGACGATGGGCCATCAAAACGGCAGCGATGATCGAGTTATTTGCTCATTCGATGAGTTTTATATTTCAGGTTTCAAGTGAATGTAATTTTATTGTTAATTATAATAAAACAAATTAACATTTTTGTGCACATTTAGTAGTTTAAAGAGTGTGTGGGCATTCACTCTTAATGACAAACAAGTAGTAGAAGAAAAAGTAGAAGAAAATCAGACGAATCTACGAATTTAAATGACAACATTGGAGGACAGTATTTACCACTGAAAAGCATTGAGATTGAAAATGAATGAAATGATAGCAACTAACTACTTAATTAGTGGCAGTTTCAAGAGATGTATTCAGACTTGTTAAGAATTGCAATAAAATAAATTTATGTTTTTTCTCTTTCGAAAAGACTGTAAAATACAGAAACAGCGACTACAAATAATAAATGAAAATTTCAAAAGTTGACAAAGTTAAAGCGATTTGAAGAGAGTCGTTGCCACTGATGTCTACTAGAAAAAATATAGGAGCCATCAAGTTGTGGGCTATAAGCTTTCAAAAGGTATTTGCATCTTTTGTGCATTAAAGTTTAACTGTTCGGGATTAGGTGAAGTAATGATATCTAAAGCAATAAGAAGATGGATATCCCTACATCGCAACTTGAGCAACCTCTGCTCAGCCAACATCAGAGACTAGCTGAGGGTTTATCCACAAATCGAATTGGTTTGTGTAGGCTCAGCTATGTAGCAGTAAGACAGATAAATGTTTCTTTGTAGCATCACAATGGTGTCATTCGGCAAAGTGCCGTGCCCACACAGCCAGTTTAACCCTTTCGCTATTTTGTTGCCATATGGCAACATGCAACTTTGTTTACGTCTGAATCCTCCATGGTCCCAAGAATAACATGTTTTGTTGGTCCTTAGATTAGTTTGAAGTTTTAGCAATAATACAAAATTAATAAACTGATTTTTTAATTTTAAAGAAGAGAAGTATACATGTCTATTGAATGTTATATTTCCACATAGTACAGAAAGAGGAAGCAGAAAAAATATAAGAAATTTGTTATTTGACTTTTTCTTTCAATTCACAAACATTTTTTACATAAATGTAGCAGAAATAAATGAAGAAATATTAGATTTTTAGTTATGCTAAACAAAATTTTTAAGTAATTATTACAGGAATAATTAATTTTTAATAATAATTGACTGGCACGACAGCCCGCTTACGCGAGACTAAGGCCTAGCTTCCCGCAACTACCCGTGTTGTGCGTGTGAATTTGTACGCGGGTTGAAGGGACCTACAGTTTAATGCCGGTTCCGAACGGCAGGTTGGGAGCTTTTTCATAAGCAATTTTTACTCTCAGAGGTTTGCCATTTCCAGCTGAGAGGACAGCCACCGAAAGAGAAAACGAGTTTTCCCGTTATTTTTTTTAGGTGTTATTACAGGCAGTATTTGAACCTGAGGTTGCTGCCTGCGACTCGCGGTCCAACGCACTAACCAACTGAGCCACGGCGGCTTATTACAGGAACAACGATTAAAAACAGGATACGGTAATGAAAATTAAAAAATTATTATGGAATATTGTTGATACAATCACACAAACGACTAAATCGATAAATTTAAAATTTTAACTTTCACCACTAAAAACCTGTAGCGAAAAGGTTAACCTAACCTAACCTAAGCTACAGGATCCTTGTTGAACCTTGCTAATTTAAAGTCTGCAGCTCTGCAGGTCTGCAGTGACAAATCGGAATGCCTATTAGGATTCTTAGATTTCTCCTAGACTTGAATTGTGTTAGTCATTTATGATTGAAATCTTCAAGAAAGTCCTTTGGCAAACTGTGTTTTGAGAGATTTTTCCACGATTAAGTTCTTTTCTTGTTTAAATGGCCTTTCAGTAATGTGTGGAACATTTTGAAACAGAGTACAAAGAAAGATTTAGATACCTTTATACATTTTTAAAGACACTTTAACCTAACCTAAGCTATCTGGAACCAGATCCACGCAATTCTGTAGGTCTGCAGAGATGACTTTATATGTGTATGACGATTCTTAGATTACTTCTAGACATGAGTTGTGTGAGTCATTAAGGATTAAAGTCTCCTCCCGGAATGGTTTCTTTTCGGAATAGTTTTCGATGATTTACTTCTTTTCTTGCTTGTATAGGGTGTTTTTTTTAGAGGTTTGTTTTTCGAATAGAGATAAAACTGGCATTTTGTGGTCAAATCTGGCAAATCTAATGTCATTTATGTTCAGTTTGGTTTGCCATTTCATCATGAACAGGTTGACAAAAGAACAACGCTTGCAAATCGTGCAAATTTATTTCGAAAATAATGGTTCAGTTCGCGAAGTTTACCGCAAGCTCCGTCCATTTTATGGTCGACATAATCGTCCATCAGAGCAATTAATTCGGTTAACCATGGGTTGTTTTCGCACTACGTTTACTCTATGTGATAATACGCATCCGCAGAGACGTCGAACAGTGCGCACCGAAGAAACAATTGCCGCTGTAGAGCAAAATGTTGAAGAGGACCCGAATGAATCGATTCGCCACCGTGCACAGCAATTGGAGCTTTGTCCATCAACTTTATGGAAGATTTTGCGCAAAGATCTTGGCTTGCGACCTTACAAGATCCAGCTTGTGCAAGAATTAAAGCCGCGAGACCATGCAATGCGTCGTGATTTTGGTGTATGGGCCGAAAATGAGATTGATCTCGATGCTGATTTTCATCGCAAAATTTTGTTCAGTGATGAGGCTCATTTTTGGTTGAATGGCTACGTCAACAAGCAAAATTGCCGCATTTGGAGTGAAGAGAATCCACATGAGACCCTTGAGACGCCATTACATCCACAAAAACTGACTGTTTGGTGTGCTGGTGGAGTCATTGGGCCATACTTCTTCCGAAATAATGCTGGAGAGTCAGTCACCGTTAATGGAGACCGGTATAGAGCCATGATAACCGACTATTTTGTTCCCAAATTGGATGGCATGAATGTGGATGAGTTGTGGTTCCAACAAGACGACGCTACATGCCACACAGCGCACGTCACAATCGATTTATTGAAGGAAACATTCGATGAGCGCATAATTTCGCGGAATGGACCTGTCAATTGGCCACCAAGATCGTGTGATTTGACACCATTGGATTATTTTCTTTGGGGATATGTGAAGTCGCTCGTCTACGCCAACAAACCAGAAACGTTAGGGGACTTGGAAGCCAACATTCGTGGCGTTATTGCCGACATACGGCCCCAAATGCTCGAAAAAGTGGTTGAAAATTGGACCTGTAGAATTGGCTTTATTCGAGCCAGCCGCGGCGGCCACATGCCCGAAATCATATTTAAACATTAATGGCATAAAATTATCCTTCCAATAAAGCCAAATTGATGGACATTAAAACGATTTTCTTGTGTTTTATTTCAATTCGAAGTTCTATAACCTCTAAAAAAAACACCCTATATAATCTTTCAGTAATCTTCCACACATTTTTAAACAGAGTCCATAGAAAGATTCGGGTTCCTTTATAAGTTTTAAAAGTTTTTAAATTTCTTCAAGAGTCTGTTTAGAGGTCTACTTGTCCTACGCCTTGACTAACATAAAGGAGAAGTCTCGATAGTCATGCGATCATTCGTTGTGCTGACTCTCGACGAGAGATGTCATCATTTGATTTCGACGTTAGGTAGAATGGGTGGTTAAGTGGCCACCTTAGATAGACCATTTAGGACTTGGGGCTCGTTGTGTTACCAGCTATGCATTTCATATATGTAGATCAGAGCCACGTGGTAGCTCTGATGAAGTTATCAACGTTACTTGGGGATATCTTCTTTAGGCCCCATAGACAGATGAGGATTTGCTGTCGACGTTAGCTGAAAATCAATTTAAATTAATTTTCCAGCAGACTGTGGTCTCAATACTGAACTTACTTTCCTTTTTTTTGGAGGAGGAAATATATTTGTGTAATAGACATGATTTTGTGTTGTATGGAGATTTTTAATAATGTGTTCTCGATGCTGAAGAACACCTAATTTTTGGCGATTTGGTGAAAAAACACATGGGCCAAACAAATTATGGGGCTAGAGTGGGGTTAAATTGACCACGAGTTCTCAAAAAAGCTTGAAAATTCAACAAATTACTCCACAGCTACTCAGAAGTTCCTCTTAGAGGGTTAACATCTATGACTGACCCCCACTAGTTTTCCGTACTGAACATTTCTTTCAAACATATTTATACCTTATCTCCAACCCTTAATTGGGCTCCCATACAAAATTATGGTTTTTATAAAGTAGGTTCCAACTGTTCCCAGGTTGGACCCAGATGTGTCAAATGTAAGACCGACACTCATTTATTTTCCCTTTTGAATGTTTCTTCCAAACATACCTACCCGTTATCTTAAAGTCTTAAGGAGGCTGCCATACAAAACTGGCCATTTTCTATGGAATTTACTCCCCACTTGTAAATGTGTTAGTAAGCAACGAAACATCGTATCCTGGAAACTACTAAACCGATTTGAATGATTTATTCAGCGATCGGCAACATTCTTGAGCACAAAAAATAAAAAATTACTTAAGGTTCAGAAATTCACCACCAGAGGGCGTGTTCCATACTAACGAAGTTGTGAGGTTGTCAACTTTTGGGTTTCTACGAAGCAAAAATCAAAATGTATTATCGAAACCCCATTAACCTCCCCATTTAGAATATAATTGTAATTTAAGATGAGTGTTGGGTTAGATTAGGTTTAGGGGGCATGTATGGAAAACCCGTAATTTTATGGCAGTTTTTGGCTAATTTCCTTTTTTTCCAAAACGCATAAAATGAGAGGTTCTTCATCACCGAAATCGAAAAATCGTGCACCAAATCAGGTCTAAAGTGTAATGTATGTATGTACTCGTACTACCATATGGAAGTGTGAGACTTAAACCCACTAAAACCTCCCCACTGCCAGACGTTAATACAAATACTGGACTCCCTCTTTCCTGACATTTGTATAAGTATAAATTTTATTTGTATTAATCATTATATAACTAAAATTTATAATTTAAAAAAAAATTAACTAACACATTTTTCAAATGAAAATCAATTTTAAAGAATTTTTGCTAAAAAAAAATGGCAACTATTCAGAAACTATGGAACTTCTGGCTATCAAATCATTTTTGACCACTGATGTTTAGTGCAAAATCGCAAGTTTTCAAACTAAATGCAATAAAATATCTATTTTTTTAAATTCCTAAAACTTTGCCTGAATCGCAAAAACAAAACTCAAGCGCTCTGTCGTGCCACTACAGTGCCGGGAAAATCATCAACTGCTCATCTTAATGAGATTCTCGGAACCAATTTCCTTTTTCCTTTTCATTTGACTATCCGTTTGACTGCAACAATAAAACTATCGAAACAAAAATGAAACCATCAAATACTTAGTTACCTCAACGGTGCAGCAGACAAACGGACTCGACTTGAGCTGCAAAGTGACCAGTGAATTTGTGGCAACGGTACCGAAGGTTGTGTGGTGCCACTTCACAGCAACGCGTCGTGGCCACTGACGTTGCTGCGAGGTGTTGCACTTGTTGGCGAATCGTGAATAAAATCAAATCGAATTGTATGGCTTAAAAAAACCACAGCTGCGCACTCATTCACTTGAAGGGGGGTGAGGGGCATGCAGCACGTCATTATGCAACAGGCCGCTTGGCGCTTTAGTTGCTGCACTTTAAAATGGATGAATTCACTTTTAAGCGCGCAGGCGCACACTTCCTTCTAAGCATTTCCATTTCCTTTGCATTGATTTTCGCTCATCGCTCATTGTGCGGCTGCCGGCGTTCGCCGCGTTGCATTGCATTGCGTTTGGTTTGTGTCGATGACGATGCAGCCGCTGATAGCAGTAACTGTGCACGCAGTTTGCAGCCACCTGCCGCCAATGTTCTGCGTGTTGCGGACATTACTGTTGCAATCACTGGCGGCCGCTGCATGCAACAACTGCCACCAAAAAAAATAAAACGAAAAAAAATGTATATTGTGTAGTAATGTTGCTGGCGTTTAACGCAAGCAAAGTGCACTGTCAGCGGGAGCCGGCGACCGTTTGGTGGCGTTCGACGCCGCACACCGCAATTTACATGCAACGAACGGCGCAAGCGGGCAGCTGAAAGTGTTGGCCGCATGCGGCGTTTGTTTGCAGTTACTTTTACTGCCTGGCTGCATCTCAATTACGCGGCATCGCACTCGCAGGATGCGCCGACAACGCCAACGAGTGGCGGCGGCTGATGAATTTGCATTCGATTTCACTGAGTCGCGCTCGGTTTGGCGGCTAATATGAATTTAATATCGGACTGCCGCGTTGCCGCGTATTCGTGCCTCTAATGGGGCAACCTTGAAAGCGGTAAATTGCGCAAATTTCCATGGCAAACGCTCGTAAAATTTTCCGCATATGCGCTTCTCTCATGCGCGCCGCAAATTTTAATTAACCTCACGTTTGCCTCCGCCAGATTGGCACATATGGATTCTGTAGGCATTAGGCACATGTGTGGCTAAGTTGGCGGCGGCGGCGGCGTCGATTTGCATCGTGCGGCCACTGAGCCGCAACGCAGCTGCCGCGCCGATAAGCGCATATCGCGGACCGCATATCTATCGGCGTTGCGCTCGCTTTTAATTGATTAGATAAATTGCAGGAAACATTTAATAAACACAGCCGCAGCACCAATGCGTTGCCAACATGCAACATGCCGCACTGCAATTGGCAGCGAGTGCTCATCTTGCGCCGAATTGCCATGGAACGCACTGCAACTTTCAGCTTTGCATGTGAATGCGAGTGAAATTATTGAAATGCTTCTGAATGACGTTGATTCGGTGCCACGAACGAAAAGCAAACACATTCGCACAATGCACGATGAACCAACATTCTTGCGGTCAGTGCAGCCACTGTGTTGGCATTGTCGGTCGAAATTTTTCAGTACTTTTTCGATAAGTTCGAACCCCACGATTTTGCTTCCACCGCTGATTGGAAGATGCCAAATTCCAAGAGTTAAGTTAGACTCCCTCATAATTTTCCTTTCACCACTGTTCGGAAGACGTCAAGTCTTAAGACCTAAGTTCGAATCTCCCCCGTTTATGTTTTCACCACTGTTCAAGTTCCAAGACCTAAGTTCGATTCCCCATGATTTTGCTTCAACCACTGTTTGGAAGACGCCAAGTTCCAAGACCTAAGTTGGAATTTCCCACGGTTTTTTTCACCTCTGTTTGGAAGATGCCAAGTTCTAAGACCTAAGTTCGAACCACCATGATTTTGCTTCCACCACGGTTTGAAAGTTTCTAGATCTAAGTTCGAATCCCCAATGATTTTCTTTCCTCCACTGTTTTGAAGACGCCAAGTTCCAGGAGCTAAGTTCGAATCCCGCATACCCTCGACCTAAGATCCCTCAGTCCCAAGACCTGAGATCTAATCCCCTATGATTTTCCTTCCACTACTGTTTGCAAGACGCCAAGTTTCAAGATCTAATTTCGAATTCCCTACGGTTTTCCTTCCACTACTGTTTGCAAGACTCCAAGTTCCAAGACTTAAGTTCAAAACCCCCATGACTTTCCTCCCACCACTGTTTGAAAGACTCCAAGTTCCAAGACCTAAGTTCGAATCCCCAATGATTTCCGTCTATCACTGTTTAAAAGACTCCAAGTTCCAAGATCTAAGTTCGAATCCCCCATGATTTTCCTTCCACCATTGTTTGAAAGACGCCAAGTTTCAAGATCTAAGTTCGAGCCCCCTATGATTTTCCTTACACTACTGTTTGAAAGACTCCACTTCTAAGACCTAAGTTCGAGTCCCCCATGATTTTCCTTCCACCACTGTTTGAAAGACTCCAAGTTCCCAGCCCTAAGTCCAAATCCCCAATGATTTTCCTTCCACCACTGTTTGCAAGACTCCAAGTTCCAAGACTTAAGTTCAAAACCCCCATGACTTTCCTCCCACCACTGTTTGAAAGACTCCAAGTTCCAAGACCTAAGTTCGAATCCCCAATGATTTCCGTCTATCACTGTTTAAAAAACTCCAAGTTCCAAGATCTAAGTTCGAATCCCCCATGATTTTCCTTCCACCACTGTTTGAAAGACTCCAAGTTCCCAGCCCTAAGTCCAAATCCCCAATGATTTTCCTTCCACCACTGTTTGAAAGACTCCAAGTTCCAAGAGCTAAGTTCGAATCCCTCATAATTTTTTTCACCACTGTTTGAAAGACTCCAAGTTCCAAGCCCTAAGTTCGAGTCCCCCATGATTTTCCTTCCACCACTGTTTGAAAGACTCCAAGTTCCAAGACCTAAATTCGAATCCTCCATGATTTTGCTTCCAACACTGTTTGAAAGACTCCAAGTTCCAAGACCTAAGTTCGAATCCCTCGTCATTTTCTTTCTCGCACTGTTTGGAAGACGCCAAGTTCCAACACTGCAGTTCGAATCTCCCACGATTGCCCTTGCACCACTGTTTGAAAGACTCCAACTTCCAAGACCTAAGTTTGAATCCCCGAAGATTTTCCTCCCACCACTGTTCTTAAGACGCCAAGTTCCGAGACCTAAGTTCGAAACCCTCATATTTTTCCTTCCACCATCAAATTCTAAGACCTAAGTTGGAATCTCTCACAATTTTGCTTCCACCACTGTTTGAAAGACGCCAATTTCCAAGACCTAAGTTAGAATCACCAACGACCTTGGTTCCACCAATGTTTCGAAGACACTACAGTGGTCCGAAATCGGACACTTTTAGGTTCAAATTCATGTCATACAAATGCTTTATTCAAATGATTCCATTTCACACTGAGTACCTACTTTTCGAAACTTTTGTACTTTTGAGTAGTCAGAAATGCTACTTTCAAGTATCGAGCACTGAAGTTTCCTCTGAGAATCGAATACTTTCTACTACTAACCTTCGGAAAACACACCTATTTTTCAATCATCGAGAACACACTGGGTCAATTAGACCCTCTTCACTGTTGATCGCCTATATTTCCACAACTAAATATTAGTTAAAACTTGTGACTTAAGAAAAATTCTGTGCTGTACTTTGAACCTTGTTTTGACAATTTGCAAATATAATAAAAAAATTTGGAGAAAAACAGATTTTGGAACAAGTATTGTCGCTTAAAGTAGGAGTATCTACTGGGTCTAAATGACCCAGTGTGTCCTTCCAAGACTAACCATCGATTCTGGCCAACTTACTTGAAAAAACAGTAATTCAAAGCCATTTAAAATTCCACACACTGGCGCAGCATTGCGCTGGTCACTTTGCATTTTTGTGACAAAGTGTCAAAACTGCATAAATTATGTTAATCGAGCAGTGCGAAACAATGTAGAGAAGACACAATTATGCAATTTGTTGCACAATTTGGCTGCAACATTGATTTACTTAGCTGCCAGCGCCAATTTGCATACATCGAAGCAACGAATGACCAGGGACCAATTGCGGCCGACCAAATGGAGCACCAAATCGGCACACAAGTGCGCACAGCTGGTCGAGAAAGCTGACGCGCCTCTTTTGCGGCCCGAACGGTGGCCAAATTGCATAATAAAATGGCAGTTATTAGTGAAACTTTATGTGATTTGTTTATTTATGGAACGTGTTTTTAATTGCTGCGAAAAAAGCGCTTATCGCCTGGCCCAACAACATTCACTCATTTACTCATTCACTCACTCACGCAGTCAGTCATGCGCGCACCGGCCGACGCGTGCGCCAACACGAGAAGCGCGGCATGTCGGCAATGTCTGGTGCGCTCGCAGCGCTTAACGCGAACATCAAATGCGCAAAATTCTAATTAAGCGCAATATAAATGCGCAGGCCGCAGTGTAAAGTGCAGATGCGCAGATCGTCCGTCCGTCCGTGTGTGCGTTCGTGCGTGCGCCGCTAACGCCAGCAACGCGTAGTCGCTGCAATCGTACGTACGCATCCTTCGCAGCTACATTAGTGCAACAAGTTGGCTTTAGATGCTGCATGTTAGTGCATTCGCGGCAACCTGAAATCCCGGAATCCAAAAATCACGAAATCCCGAAATTCTGGATTTTTCATAAACTCAATAAATGTGTTTTTGCTTTCTCAATGAAAGTAAAAATGTTTTCATGCATTAAGTTTTAGCAACTTTTAAAGTGTATAAGTGTGAGTTTGAGTGTATTTAACCCTTTCGACCCCAAAGTTGCCTGAGAGCAACTTCACCTAGTTGTCATCTTATAGCAAAAGCTACGATTGATTTATGGGTTTAATTTAAGTAGGCACCAATAAATTAATATTTTTAGATGTGAATTCAAAGCAAATTACGAAAATTAGTAACTTAAAAAGTGTATAAGTGTGTGTTTGAGTGTATTTAAAAAAAATCCCGATTTCCCGGAATTTTCATTTTCAAATCCCCAAATCCCTGTTCATGCAAAATGCTTCAGTATTGAACGCCTCACGTTGCCTAACACAAATGTTGCGTGTCTTATTTATTGAGCTGCTTGTTGCTGCCGCATTCGCTGCCGCTGCTGTCGGTGGCCTTTGAAAAATTGCCAAGTGGCAACATGAGCACTGGTGTGCGTGTATATATGTGTGTGTGTTTTGTGTGTTTGCGCTTGCGCTTTATAATTCTTGCTTTGTTGTAGCTAACCATTGTTGTTGTTGTTTTTTCTTTCAATGTTTTGCATGCCGCTTCCTAATATTTCTAATGCTTGCAATGTTGCCACTGTTGCCACTTTGTTCGTTCTGCTGTTCTAAGGAAAAATAAAAAAACGACAACAACAACAACAAACCCACCAACATTGCGTACGCCTTTCGCTTGGCCGTCTGCCACCATTCAGTTGTCACAACGTTTGTGCGGTCGTTTTTATGTAAATTTTTGCGGCATTCTATGCGCGAGCGCCATCTGTCATATTTCTGCAAGTGCTTCCTAATGTCATGGCTTCGTCTGTCCGTCCGTATGCTCACTTTCGGCCACTGACTGCCGTGTGCCGCTCGTTTGGTTGTTGGCATTTTTGCCGTTCTTGCTCGTTGCCAGCCACGCAGCGCATCAAATGCATTTAGCGAAAATTGACAAGAAGGCTTAATGCGTTTTTGTTTTTTGTTTGGTCGCCGTTGCGGCCTCTTTGGCGTTTAGCATTTAGCTTAACTATGGAAATTAAATCGCTAGAAACTAATACCTTTAAACGGCTGTTTCATTGCCGGCGGCCGCGTCAGGTCGACAAACAGTCGCCATGACACAACGCAAGTGATTAACTGACAAGTGGCCACTTTGTTGCGTTTTCCATTGGTCGATTTGCAGTCGAATGGGAGGCACTGAGGGAATGCAGCAAAGTTATTTTTAGATATTTACTTATAAATCTATGGATCAAGTTTGTTATATTCTACAGAAATTTTATGTCGCGCACTTGTACGATTCTTGTAATTCTCATCTGCTTCATGTGGATAGCGATAGAAGTACTATAGATGAGCGTTTCACCAGCCCAAGCTGGGAATCGAACCTAGGGCCTCTGGTCAGCTGAGGCCGGCTGGTTACATAAATCAATTAAAATTCTATCAGGATGGATGGTTAGCTTACACCGTGCGACAAAAATAAAAAACTTTTTCACACTGGAAAAAATTCATACGGGCGTGAAACTAGAGACCAAACATAGTAATACTGCGTACTCTGTTTTTCATTTCTACATCTTTTGTCCTTTTAAAAAAACTTCAAAATTTTGAAGGGGATACAAAATAAAAAAAATATAATCAAATACTTAACCTCGTTAGAATATGGCGATATAAAAATAAGAATTTAAATAAAAATAATTTTTGATCTATCCGTAAAAAAAAGATATGAAAAAAGTCCTATGAAAATTTTAATCTTTTATATCCTTGACAATTTATATAGAATTTTCTTGAAAAGTACGTTTGTTAAAACCCAAAATTTCATTATTCTCGCTTCATTAATTTTGTGTCTTTCTATTATTTAAAATACTGATACTCAAATAAATTAAAATTTTTGTACTTCATTAGAATTGCCGCTTCTGCCTTTTTTTTAATAACTTTCTAATCAATAAAGTTAGAGTAATGAAATTTTGACACGTGATCAAAGAGATTTTGGGTTTTAACATACTTACTTTTCAAGAAAATGATATATTAATTTTCAAGGATATAAAGGATTAAAATTTTCAAAGGACCATTTACATATCCTTTTTTTACAAATAGATAAAAGATCAATTTTATTTAATTTCTTGAGCCTTTCTTCTTTCATTTGATATACATATCGCCATATTCTAAAGAGGTTAAGTATTTTATTATATTTTTTTTATTTTTTATCCCCTTCAAAATTTTGAAGTCCTTTTAAAAGGACAACGAATCTAGAAATGAAAAACTGAGTATGCAGTATTAGTATATTTAGTCTCTAGTTTCACGCACATATGCATTTTTGCTGGTGTGAAAAATTCTGTCGCACGGTGTTATCACTTGTATTCCATATGGTAAGTTTTTTTCCAAGTTTTATGAACTCAAAAGTAAGCGGAGATTTTCAAAGTTAAATTGGTGTGGCAGTCTTCAGCATAAACCATCAATAAGGCTCTGAAAGTTGGATCATTGTGATACCAAAAGAGAGAGAGATGAGAGTTCAGTCAAATGAATAATTGAGAACTTGAAATTATTGGTCCCTTTCTGGCCATAGTAATGAAACTCGAAACGAAAAGTGACCCACTATATAGTCCGCTTGGGCAAATCTCCGTACAGTGACTAATTTTTAGCCGGTAAGAATTCAAAAGGCTAATAAAAGATTGCAAAGCCTTCTCTGCAGTCTAAAATTATTTCTATAAACAATTTCTTTTCACTTTGATTGATTTTAATAAATGTATTTTTAGCAAAACGCAGCTGTTGTGTTGTAATTTGTTTCAAGTATTTCCACGGGTTATTTAGTTATTATGTACAACTAATTGAAATGTTAGCTAACAATTTTGAGGTTACACTTTGTTGCGGGCCTAACATTACAATGAGTAGTGATAGTGACTAATTAAATGGCCAGCGGGCAAAACATACCGACCACAAATAAATGCCATAGCGGCCAACTCAGCTGCAGAAGAA
This sequence comes from Melieria crassipennis, assembly GCA_963668005.1. Lineage (NCBI taxonomy): Eukaryota > Metazoa > Arthropoda > Insecta > Diptera > Ulidiidae > Melieria > Melieria crassipennis. The sequence goes on along the minus strand of OY764961.1, from coordinate 140,995,018 downwards.
AGCAAAAGCCGCACAGCGTGAGCCAAGTGTTGCCAGATTGGTTTTGAGATGCCAAATATTTTAATGAAATTTTCTAAATAGTATTTAGTGTTAGTTTTCTTAGTTTCTAGTAGAATTTAAATTCATTTTTGTTTCGGTATCACAACCTCATCGAAAGTTAATGTCCCTACTAGCTGTGTTGACCAGCAGACAGTGAATCAGATGGTACAACAGTATGAAGGATCATGGTTCTGTCGATGCTGTTGATGATCATGATTACGAGTATATATAACCTTTTCCAGTGGTGCACACGGGTTTCCTTTGGTGGGGTTCTGTATACAACTGTTTAGCCAAAATTGATGTTTTCTACCCACAAGTTTTGTAACAAACCGATATTTGAAGAAGTTTGAACCCAGATTCAAATGCTCATACGATTATATACCCATTTCAGATAGTGTCCCCACAATTGTGTGGATCTTTATACCTGAAAATCCTCAATAACACTTTGAAATATTTTGACTAATAAAAGTATAAAATTTATCGAATGAACTTGCACAGATGGGATCGGAGCTGGCAGACGCGGACGCGGTTGTTAATCGGCTGTTCAAGGAATTCTAAGTCGATCTCGACAGGAACGATCTCCCATGGAACTTTCGACCTGAAGAATATCACGCGCTCTGTGGCCGAATCTGAACCAAAACAAAACACTTTGTCTCCTGTGGTCAATCAAAGCAAAACTTCGAAATCAACCGAGGCATTGCGCCATAGGCCTTTTTGCAGAGAGGCCAGGCCTGTTCCAGTACGCTAGGACTATTTACTATGGTAGTTGCGATCACTTACTTTTTTAACTGACCAGAACAATCCTTTACCGGGTGACGAGCTGATGCAAAAGTTCTCTCCAGGCAACTCTGCTTTGCCACGTTCATGTTTTGCGTGCCTTCTTCAGATTGTCACATGAAGAGATGATAGGGCATCCTTAACTTGGACACAGTCTGCATCTTCGCCGTCGACCTCCAACTACCGCGTCGAATACCCTTTTTTCCGTAGCTTCATCGTCCATACGGGAGACATGAACAAGCAAACATAGCCGCTGGATGTCCAGTAGTTCCGAATATTAGAAGGAAATTGAGGCTGTGCAGCATCATTCATCGCCATCTAGGCACCAGTACGTTTAATGATCTGACCATAGGTCTGACCAGTATGTTTTGCACCATAGAAGAATATTGCCAGATACATCCAAAGCTCAGGTTGATACCAATCAGCAAGGAAAACTGGTTATATTAGCTTGCCACACTCTACGGACATCACAATGGGTCTCAGAGAGCTCCGAGTGTACTAGTCGAACGACAGGCAACCTGCCTAACCTATCCAAATCGGTTTTGTTCTACGAAACAATGCAAGAACAAATTATGTAATGATTATAATGATTTGGTTTTCGGGTCATTGCTTCCATTTTGGGTCCGGTTCAAAGGGCCAAAAGTTGAATAGCGCCATTCAAAAGCGGTTCGTTTCAGAATAGATTCACAGCTTTGATATTCAATCTTCTTTGAAGCAAGAAGTAAAAAGCATCTTATTTGAGTTCGTGAAAATTCCACTCTTTATTTACCCTCTTCGAGGATAGTCCCCATTCACTACCGCCTGGACGTTCTCCAACCAATCTCCCCAGTACGGACCTGGACGAAACGTGGCATGCGAGACTCTGCTCTACAGATACTTTTTGGTAACTGCTTAGTGGAGATAATTAATTTGATGCCATTTCTCTGGATCTTCTACCGTTCAACTCACTCAAATACAGTATCCCAAAGGCTTCATGTCATTTCTTACCGTACTGCACGATTGTGGTATGATCTCCCTGAGCATTTGTTTCCCCAACATTAATTGGTATGTGTGCCTTAGTGAGTTCAAGTCAAAAGCCCCTTAATTCTTCTTCCAGAACACTGGATCCTGTTCTTTGTAATCTTTCAAAACCAACACAATGCTTTGAATTAAGAGTTTGTCTTGTAGGCGGGGTCTCCAAGTAAAAAAAATACAGACACTCTGCAAACACGGGAAAATTCTGTCAATGACTTTCAGGCCAGAAAAGGCAATCCCTTTTTCGTTCCAGCTACACTTCCTTCTGGGCGTTACAAAGCTATATCAAAGTGGAACCTTGTGACCTGACCTTTGTAACCTTTCAAAACCAACGCAATGCTCTGAATTAAAAGTTTGTCCCGTTTTTGGTGCCTCCTAGTAAAAAAAACAACAGTCACTCTGCAAAATATGGGAAAAATCTGTCAATGAGTCTCAGATCAGTAAGGAAAGCACTTTTTCATTCCAGCCACACCTCCTTTAGGGCGTTGAAAAGCTCTACCAAAGTGGCTATGCCTTGGTGGGATATAAACATTTTATACAAATTTACTTTGAGTTGAATTAACTAAAAAACTACCAACAAATTGTTTATATATGTTAAGCAAATTTCAAACAATTACTGCAATTTCATTACATCTGGCAACACTGGCGCCGCGCGCACAATTTCAAGCGTTCAAACTGTAATATGCGAGCGCTGGAATCCATTAAGGAAAAACCGCAGATAGAGCAGCAATGATTGGAATTACGGCAACCAGATGTGCTCGCACGCCGACGAGACGCGTGAGCGGCGACAGTTGGCGAGTGGACGCGCCCGAGCGATGGAACTGGCGGCCAGCGAACGGTTCTTGCATCTGGAAATTAATTAATATTATTTTTATCTGCATAGCGCCGCGATTGCCATGTGCGATGTCAATTATATTAATGACACAATGCGTTGCATAAATATTTGCGAAATTGTCGCATGCGGCTGTCGTGTTGCTGAGAAATTACATTGATTAGGTTAATTGCCATTTAATCGTTACAATTACTCAAATTGCCCGAATGACACTGGCCGGTTGGAGTTGGACGCGCAGGGCACTTTGTGGTAATTATCACACCATGACAGGGATTTCCATGTCACTGGTGCAGTCAGTCAGTCAGCCAGCGATGTGTGTGTGTGTGTGTGTATGAAAACCTTCGCACAGAATTTTGACATTTGCATGTGCCACCTATCCGGCCATCAACTGGCAATAAAACAACGAAAACCTAACCAATTACAATGAACTGAAAACAGAGGAATCCGTGCAGCGGCACTTAAGGGTCCGCATCCAGAGCAGCCAACCGCATCGTCGTTCGCCCCAACGCGCCTGAAAGCCCGTAATTATGATTCAATTACAACGTTACAAATTTGTTGTTGCTGCATATTTGTGTTATTTTTGTAATTCTTGTTGCATTGCGCAGCCGCAGCCGCAGCCTCCGCGTCGCTGACTAAATGTGTGATGACGTGTGGCAACACTGTCTGCGTGCCTGCCGGCTGCCGTACAAACTCGACAGCCGCAAATTACAGATGCAGTCAACGTTTGCTTCCCCAGTTCACAGGACTCATTTTGTAATTAACACTAAAAGCCAACGCTGCATGCAAACGAGTCGCCAGTCGAGTGCTGTGTGTGAGTTTTGTGTTGCCAGCGACAATCGGTTGCCACCAGATGTTGCCGACAGTTGTGCTCTACATGAATTAGTAATTTGTATGAATTATGTTTTGTGTTGTCGAGATGAAAAGCATTCGATGCCCAGTCTTCGTCAGTGTGAGATTTTAACTCACTAAAAATTTCTATCTCATACCCAGTGGCGCACACAGAGGGGGGATGGGTGGGCGTTCAAACCCCTCCCCGCAAATACAAAAATTGCAAAATATGGTTTCAAATAGAATTGGGCTTAAAAGCAAAACCGCCTCCACCCCAAAATGAAATCCTGTGTGGGCCACTGCTCATGTTTGTTTATTTTCCCCTTTACTACCGTTCAGTATTTCGTTGGAAGTTTTGTATGTGTGTGTTGGCTAAAATTTGAAACAATTAGGAATAGTTTGAGCAATCGCAAGCGATTTATTTATCCCTTTACAAATCGTCCGAAGTGATAAAATTGTGTAAAATCTTAAAAAAAAAAAGTTCACTAGTCCAAGTGTGAAAGGAAAACTGCCAACTTTCTGTGACTGGGTACTTTGGTCAAAATAGCTTTTTTACCACTTTTTTTAAGCAAACGTTTTAAGCCATTCAAAAAAATATATTTATTTTATTTATTATTTATATTTCCATTTGATATCCATATTAATTTAATTTTGTTTCTATATAAACATAGGTATCATCCATCCTTTCCACATCCATTTGAAATGTTTAGTTTAGTTTATAAGCAATCAAATCAAACAGAACAGAATCTTACTGTGTGTTATAATTCATGTAAGAGTGAAAACAGTGTTGCATACATATTTCAAACAGCTGAAATGTTTGTTCTCTATATCTACATATATACATCTATATACATATAATTTTTTGTCCTGACTGGCTGACTGATTCATCATCGGCCAGTCCAAACCACTAAATCATAGATTTATTTTAAAAGTAATAGCCTTAAAACGTAGCTAGAGTCTTAAGCTTTCATAAATGGGGTCAACTCCAACCATTGGTTCCACCTACCTTCCCTCGTGGACGTATTCCTACCTTTCTTAAAATTTAGATAGATAACAAAAATTTAGGTAGATATTTATGAAATTTGAACTGTAAGTACTCGTACATTTGAAAAAATTCACCTTCCTTAAGGTATCATGGCACGTTAGAAAGGGGAATTTTAAATGATTTACAAAATTGTTTCTTTTTCAGCTCCTTTATTATCAATCTTTTTGAAAAGTTTTTTACAATATGTTGAAGATTTAAGGAACACAAAAATTTTTTTTTTAGCATATTGTCTCTTACATAGGTGGAGCTGAAGTCGCGTAGAAAAAAAAACACATCCTCCATTACGGACACTTAATCTCCGGATTTAGTTCTGTTTATTAACTTATTTTTTACAAGAATCCACCAAAATATTGAAGAAAATTTTTAATTGAAAGTACTTTTTCTGGGAAAAATGGTGAAAAACGCAGTCAATTTTGAACACTTTTTTTCAAAAAGCTCATATAATTTTATTTTTAGGGTTTTTTTATTTTTCTGGTGAATTCCTGTGTCCGAAAGCTTAGTAATTATGAATCTTTTTTGTTTTTTTTGTTTCAGATTAGCCGATTCGGAGATTAAGCGTCCGCAATGGAGGATGTGTTTTTCTTCTACGTGACTTCAGCTCCACCTATATGTATAAGAGACAATATCTATGCTAAAAAAAAGATTCCTTAAACCTTCAATATATTTTAAAAAAATTTTCAAAAAGATTGATAATAAAAGAGCTGAAAAATAAATCAGTTTGTAAATCATAAAAAAATCCCTTTTCTAACGTGCCATGATACCTTAAGACGGATTTTTTTGAAATTCGAGGTCTATAAAGGTAAAACATATGTTAGGGTATTCTTTGAAGAAACGTGATATAAGGGGCCTATTGACTTCAAAGTTGGTAAAAAAACTCCAAGTCAAAAATAATTCGACACGTATGTTTTTTAGTTTTCGAAAGGGTTGCAAAGGGTTAACGACGTGATGAAGAAATTGTGAAAACGCATGAATTAATGGGCCTTTTGACTTCAACCACGGTGAAAACACTTGAAATTAAAAATAATTTTACACAGATTTTTCATTAGTTCAAAAATCGAAATCTAACGGGATTAAAAGTTTGTATGAACAAACATGATTTTTACGCCTTTTGATTTTAAACTTGCTGAAAGTCCTTTCAATGTGAAATAATTCGACAAGTGTTTTTCTTTCTTTTTGAAAACCAAAATCTTAGTTTGTTTAGAGAAACTCTGAAAACACATGAATTAATTGGCCTTTTGACTTCAAAATTGGTGAAAACACTTGAAATTGAAAATAATTATACACAGGTTTTTCATTTAAAAAAAATTTAAATCAACTGACGGGTTCAACGATGGGTTAAGATTTTGTATGGGGAACCATTCAAATATGGTAAAATCACATTAAATAAGATATAACTAGACACGTATTTTTAAAAATTCAACGTGTTCAACAAAGTATTAAGAGATTTTGATTTAAGAGAGCTTGATTTATTGGGCCCATTGACTTAAAACCTATACTAACCTCCCTAACCTTTGGAATTCCAGTACAATTCATACGAAATTCATACAAAAAATTCGATATCTACACTCTTTCAATAGTCTCAGCGTCTGCTTTATGTATTACATTTCTGTTTGCGTGTGTCTTCTGTAACTGTAACATGACATTTTTGCTTTTCCACACAAAAATGCTTCCTGGTTAATCGATCTGACTTAATTTGTTTTAGTTGAGCTTAACAAAACTGCAACTGCCAGCAGCAACCAACAACTTGTCAATTCGGTGAGCGCAATGAAGCAAAGAGAAATGCACCAAAACGTGCTGCATTCACTCAATGTGCAGCGCCACTCTCAGCAGTTTGCCCTAAAAGTATGCAAGGAATCTTAGGCAAACAGCTCATGCTGCATGCTGCATTCTGCATTCAGTGTTCAGTGTTCTTTACTGGCAACTTTAGCCACTTGAACGCTTAACTGCCGATATTTAGCAACAATAAACGTGTTTTAAGATTTGTTGATAATAGTAAACAACGGAGCTGTCGTTGTTGTTGCTGTTGTTGCCTTTGTTATGCCATAAAATTGCTGGCCGAAATTGTTTTCGCTGCGCATTGTAGCGATTTTATGATTTGTATTTATTGCATCATAAAACTAAAAGCAGGCCATTTGCCGATTGTGTTCTGCACACAAGTTGTTTGTTTATTTATTTATATATAATTTAAATAACATTTTTAACTGCAGCCGCTGCAGTCGTAAACATTAAGTGGAGCATTGGCCAGTGGTGTGTTTGTGACAACGGCAAACTTTCAAATCACAACGAAACGAAACGCATTTTTATGATTTTAATTGCATACAAATCAAAATGAAAAGTTTTGCAGCTCCAGCGGTATTTTGAACGCTGGCCAAGGCACGCAACTAAAAGCATTTAACGCTGACTTAATGCACATTTGCGGGCGTAATAAACAAATTTTACTGGCGGTCTAACCTTGAACGATGCCATTCAAGTCGACCGAGAGAGAGAAGTGGAAGATTTAAAGGCAAAACACTTGTTAGCCTAATTTGAGAATAGAATGAAATGGCGCACACAGCTAACGAGTCACAAAGGACAAAGACATTGATAGGGGTATTCACAGCCAACTAAATGAACACTCATATGTCTGTGTGTGTTTATGTAGTGGCTAAAATTACAAAAGCAATTAGCATTCGTGCATGCAAGCGAAATAATTTCTCTGTCAATTAAAACTTTTCGCAACTGGCCTCGACGATCAGTTTCCGGCGCTGTCGATTTGCGCTGCCCTCCAGCTACGCGCCGCCGTCCATTCGGAAGCGCCGATTCGCACATCTGTGCAAATCACTTGCAATCGTTTGCCCTTCACAAATCACAACGCTCTGCTACGCGTTCGGTGCGTGCTGGCGGCCAACAGTTGCGGCCAGGCTGTAATTACGCGCTCGTACGCGCAACGTGATCATTGTTATTAATGGCAACAGTGAGCACTTTGCTGGGCACCATTCAAAATTGAGACATTCGAACCTGCTCGGGGGGGCCTTTTGAATCGAAGGTCTGCGCCTTAATGAGTGCATAGACAGAAGGAAAAATGTTTGAATTAAATGCAAATGTCCATCATTGAAATAAAGATGAAGAATCAAAGTGCATAAGTGGGACTGAGGCCCATGCATGATTCATGTTTTATGAGAGACTTTTTGTATGCTAGGAAGACACTTTTCAGGAAGATTTTGTATAGATGGAATTTTTTATTGAAATGTTTGTCTTTGACTACTGAGCACAGTTGTCCAAAGGCTTGTTTTAGATACTTATTGTTGTTCTTCTTGATAAGAGATGTTGAAATGTTTATGAAGTCTAGTCAAGTGATCCTTTCAGGAAGCTTTTTCTTAGGCACTATTGCTAATTTTACGTTAACCCTTTCGCTATTTTGTTGCCATATGGCAACATGCTACTTTGTGGACGTCTGCATCCTCTATGGTTGCAAGAATACATTTTTTTGTTGGTCTTTAGAATAGTTTGAAGTTTTAGGAAAAATACGAAATTAATAAACTGAATATTTAAGTTTAAAGAGGAGAAGTATACACGTTTCTTTAATGGTATATCTTGACATAGTAAAGGAAGAAGAAGCAGAAAAATTAGAGAACTTTTTAATTTGATGTTTTCTTTCAATTTAGATACTTTTTTTTTTTAAATTTGGCTCAAGTAAATGAAGAAATATTCAAATTTTCGTTATGCGTAAACAGTTTTATGTTTAAGTAATTATTACAGCCACAACGATGTGGTTGCCCTCATAGAAAAACACTCTAAAATACAGGGTCCGAGTATAAAAATTAAAAAATGTCTTATGGAATGTTGCTAATATAACCACATAGAAGCCTAAAACGTAAAATTTAATATTTTAACTTTCCCCAGTAAAAACCTGTAGCGAAAGGGTTAAGAGATTTGACTTTGACTACTAAGAACAATCGTCGAAGGGAAAGTTTCAGACACTTTTTGATACCAGATATTAATACGTTTATGAATTTTAATAGTGATCCTTTCAGGGAGTCTTTTAATAGGCACCGTTCAGAGATTTGTCTGTGACTGTTGAAAAAATCTTCAAAAGGCATTTTTGAGAGCCCTTTAAGTGTTTCCATTGATATCAGATGTTGATACATTTATGAGTTGTATTACTGATCCTTGCGAATATGAGCCCTTTTAATGTATCTTAGTACACATTTGACTCTACCAAAAACATTTTAAATATTTGACCCAATTTTTTTTTTAATTTTCAGTTACCACAACGTACAAAAATACTAAATAAATTCCCAAAAATGCATCCATAAACTTGCCAAACCGATAACAACACTAAAATATTTGCCAACAGCGAATTTCCGCATTTATTTAAATGCCATCGAGAGTCAAATTGTCGCAAATTACAACTGTAAGTCGAACATTAGCACACAATCAGCCAAAACGGGCGTTGGTGTATTGGCGCTTTTTCACTCAATATTGAACAAAAAATAAAAAATTGCAATGCAATGAAGACTCTAACAGAAAACACACACAGCCCGAGAAGTGCAACAAACAACGTCACACACATTCAACTCGACTCAAAGGCCAGTTGGGCGGTTGCTTTGCTGCACTGAGAAGAATTTTAAAGACTATCTAATGTTTTTCTAACTAGGTTTTCTAAGGTTTGTCTCGCAAACAGACAGACAGACTATTCATCATAGTTGAGGTATTCATGACCAGGCATCTCCTTGAATGATGCTAAAAGTCTGGGTCGAAAATTTCTTTAGGGAAGCAGCAAAATATGTATGTAGCTAGCTAGAAGTGGCTGTTCTTGAAACATAGACGATTTGGATCACCTGCAACTTCTGCAGAAGTCATTGACTGGATGACCTAAGTCTAATCTTTTCTATGGCTATCAAAGATACATTGTCCAGTGATACTTAAAACTGGCACATAGAGGAGAAGCAAAGTCTGCTTTTTCTGGGAAAAGCTTCTTGCTAGTACTTTGTCTTGCCGACAAATCCGATCTGTCCAGACAAATATATCATGAATAGATTGGCGGTAGCTAATGTCAGAAAATGAGATCTCAGTTTCCTGTTTGCTCTCAGAAAGTATTTGAGTATCATTCTCAGAGATAGTGTCATCGTTCGACAGACAAAGTGACACCCTATGCCTAGTAGAGTGACCCTATTGTTTGACGTTTGATCTCCGTTTGATCTGCTATTGCTTGATATAAGATATTACTTGGCTAAAGCCAGAAATGCTTCGACAGAGAACTATTCATGGTTGCTTTATTTGTTAGATCTTATAGAGGCACATGCAGAAGTAAGACCTTACTAGAGTAGTAGTATGTTTCTTGAATCCACATGCTATATAAATAAAAATGAGTGGATCCTTACTACGGAACAAAAGTTTTCGTCGCAATACCACTAAAACTTCTTTTGAACCTGACCCAAAATTGTCAAGCCTCACTTCACCTCAGAGCATTGTTCCTTCTCATTTTCATGTACTTCATCCTCATGGAATGCCTTGTCCTCATCTATACAAAGTCATTTAAAAAGATTGCTATTTAAAAATATCGTCAGGACATAAGTAACGACCAACGTGTTAGCCAACTGAAATCCGCGATCACCGCAGATTCCATCAAAACTGGGCAGTAATTCATCAAAGATCAGCCAACATCTTCATGGATATTCTTGAAATTGGGTTTAAGAATCTTAATAACTAAAATTTATAGAATTGTAATGGAAAATTTGGTCATCGAAAGATGCGTTTGGTCATCTCATCGATCGATCTCATCGGTTCATTCTCAGATCTCATCGATCTCATTTCACTTGATAGGGCACCGTGTGACTTTAATCGTTTCAAAAAATGCACTTGCCGGTGAAAACAACCATTGAGAACGTATAAGCCATACAAAAGGCTAGTACCGACATCTTGAAGGACATCCCGGCAAGCTTCTTTCTTTCCGTCAACCGTTTGACCCAACTGAGAAAACTCATTTGATAAGTTTTCATCAGCTTGTTGGGATAATTCAAGTAAGTATATCTCAAGTTTCATGGGGCAACTTGTATCTTCTACAACAAAAATTGAAATCCTGGAACATTGTATTTTACATGGAATAATTTTTTCCAAGTCCAAAATTGTTCATATCACATGGCTTTCATACAACTAGTTCCTTTTTTTTATAAGTGTACGCCATCATAGACATTTGGCTATGGAATTTCAAGAATGGTATCAACTCTAATGGCCACACATACATTCACAGTCGAAGCCTAATGCAACGCAATGCCTGAAACGAACAATCGATTGTCTGCCTTATTTATGGTATTTGGGTGCCATGGACCTGGTGTCTGTGTGGTCTCTCTATTGGCAACAATGAGCCGCTCTAGCAGAGTCAATAAATGGCAAATTTCGTTGGAGTTTATTGCGCAGTTCATTTGATAGCCGAAATCGAGCAACGCAACAGTGGATCGCACTAAAAGCTTTCAGGTGGAAGGTCTTCCATAGCTGAGAAGTTGAACTCATTTCGTAGGGCCTACAACTTACAGTAGGCAGGTATTAGTATTTTATTTGTTACTCTTTTGCTTTAAGGCCGCTTAGGCCGAAGGGGAAAGTTGCAGTGTGGGAACGAGCGCAAAATAGCAAATAACTTTGGAATTGTGTCGAGATTGTTGCTGCTGAAATTGTGGCATTGCATGTGTCGTGTGCATGAATGTCAGTGCGGTCATTACTGACGTCTAATGGCCGGTGCGTATCCTGTTTTCATGCACTGCGCATGCGCGTCTTAATTAGAGAAAATTATGCCGTCCTGGCGTTGTGTTGGCAGCTAATCACACGCGTCTGTCGTATTTCCTCTTCGGTGGTCATCTACCGAGGTCGTCTTATTTTCAAGGATGCAGTAATTATGAGTTTTATTTCAATGCGAATTGCAGAATATTTAGTCTACTTTGTATGAGCGCTTCTTTGAACGATTCGTAATGGATGAATGATTCTAACAAAGTTGTTTTTTTCATGTAATTTATAATGTTTTTAGTTTGTGTTGAGCGGAATTTAGTTCTAAGTAGAACAAGTTTTCGTTGGTTTTGAAATCTTTAAAATTTTTTTACCAGGATTAATGAATCAACATACAGCGGCTATGCTAGCTTGGCCATGTCTCTTATATGGAAAAAATTGTTCGACGCGATAGTTGGAGGTCGACAGCAAAGAGGGAATCTATCGCTCTAGTGGAAGGACCTAGTTCAGGATCTTCTATGATCTCTTGGTGTGACCTACAGCATAAAGCGTGCGCAAAGCAGATGCGCCTAGAGAGAACTTTTGCGCCAGGCCGTAAGGGGTTTTTATGGCCAACTAAGTAAGTAAAAGGACTGTCCCACGGAAAACGAGACTGCTAAAAAAACAAAAAATATTTTTTTTTTGCAAAACCTCATTCATTTTATTCAAAATAGTCTCCTTCTGCTTCGATACAACGTTTTGCACGATCAATTAGTTCTTCGAATTTTTTTTTTAGGCCATCTGTATTATTGTCTTCAACATCTCGGTCGTCGCATTTTGAATCGCTTCAACATGAGAATATGGTTGTCCTTTCATTGACAAATGCATTTTACTGAACAAATATAAGTCACACGGAGCCAAGTCAGGTGAGTTGGCCGAGTGGTTTATGATAAAAATAGAATTTTTAAATGGATTTTTTTTGGTTACCATTTTCACAGTTGGAAGAAATTATTTGTGAATAATATCGTCCGAATCGTAGAAACAAATCAACATTGACTTTACTGTTGACTTCTCAGGACAGTCGTTTTTTCGGTACCGGATCTTGTAGGTGCTTCCATTCGACACTTTGCCGCTTGGTTTGAGGATCATGTTGAAAGCATCACATCTCCTCACCTGTAACAATCGAATGGAATGTTGAATTCGCAGCAATTTTTCGTAATTAGTCAATTTGTGTGGAACAAATAAAATAAATAAGGAAAGAAAAAGAAGATCAGTTCTGAACTAACAAAATCTGAACTTCTAAACTTGACATCAAGGCAGGTAAAGTGACTCAGTATGTGATCCACTATGGCAAACTGTACGATAAGAGTTGGTTTTAGTAAGAAAGACGACTGATGCTAATGAATATAGATTACTTGAACTGTAAGTTTTGAGAAAGTAACTAAAATTTAATAAAACAACTGAAAGTTTTTTCATTTCTCTCATCTCATACAGTGCTAACCAGGTTCCAGGTCTAAAGTTATCTTGTTCTTACATTCTCCAGCGCATTTTGCAGCTATTTTCAGACTAGTTTTTCCAAAAAACATTTCCATTAAACCTCAAAACTAGCTTCAGACAATCTTTTCATCACAAAAATCAACCTTTTCCTGTAGAAGATTATTGGAAATGTTACTTCTACACTTTCAAAGAAGTTTCAGTAGGTTTTAACATTATAAAGACAGCAATTTTCCATACCTACAAATATTACATATCATATGCGCCGATATCTCGAAAATTGCACATCGGATTTGGCTAATTTTTCACACAAAAAATATAAAAAATAAATATATTTGTTCACGATAAAAAAATAAAAGTCACCAAAGGAAAAGTTGATAGAAATAATAAAGAAAAAACAGATATTTAAAAATGACAAACCGTCAAAATTACCGCAATGGGCTTTCTAGTGTTAAAAAGGCACAAACAAAAAACATTTGGCAACCATAGTGTTGACACAAACCTCTCTCCTCTGACCAGTGCTGTGCTTACAGATACAAAATTAGTGCCAATATCTCTTTCAACCCACAACTTCCGTTCACTCTTTACACAGACTGTGCATTCGAATTACTGGCATTAACTCAAAACATTAGCAGACCAGACAAATTGAATAAACATATAAATTAATATAAACATTTTTCAGCGGTAAACACAATTACATCGTTTTTACCGTCCACACTGGGCCCGCCCGGCTTCCCCGGTGGCCGCTGCCACCGATGTGGCACTCACACTGTGGCTCCACTTTAAAGGTCATTCAAGAGCCATTCAACTCGCCATCAACAAGTCACCGGTCACCGTATCATGCATCACCGGCCACGACTAGCCAACCGTTGAGGGTCCGTTAGATTTTGGGGAGTTTCCATTGTGCAAAAACAGTGGCACTCCAACAGATCACAACAACAGCTGCGACTATTTTTTGCAGTCGCCGCCTAATTACACGTCTTACGCGCAAATTGCTAATATGAATTGCTGGAGCTGGACGCTGACGAAGTTGTGTTATTGGTTAATAGGCAAAGTCTTAATTCCCATTCACCAACTGGCGGCCAAGTACGCTCCGATTGCAGGCACCGACTCGGCATCGGTGTGGTGCGGCACTAATGTGGCGCAAATGAAATGATTGCATGCCTTTTTTATGCTTCGCTGAATTGGCGCGCGGAAAGGGAGAAACATTGCTGAGCGTTGACTTGGACTAACCGCAACAACTGCCACGAAATATGAAAATCAGTTGAAAAGCAACTGAACACGAAGCCGTTAAGTTGTATGTTGGCTCGTTGTTAGCTCATCAAACTTATTAGTTGGTTGGTTTTTTTTTACTTTGGTTTAACTTTTATTTATTTTCGTTTTGAAGTACTGTAACTAATTTAGAAAAATATATGAAAGTAATGTAAATGAAATGTATACAAATTAAATAATAATTCAAAAGGTAGAACCATTGCTTGCAGCGCTGAAAAAACGCAACTACGATTTGGGGCACAGGACGTAGTGTGATCCTTCCGAGACTCTTTTGGCTTTCATTGGTTTATTAGTTTTACGTGGCGAGTGCCAAACAATCGTAAAAACCAATTTTAGTATCCTGGGGATTGGTCACGCCACACATACATATTTGTTGACTATTCGGATGGGGCCGAATCACTATCCAGAAGGGCCACAAGAAGGCTGTGTGCCAACTTGGATCGTTTCGCTGCTCGTCACGTTGAATGGAATTGAATTGGAGTTAAATGGGTGAATTCCTTACTTTGATCCCACTAAGTAAAAACCAAAAACAACTCACTATTTACTAACGCAATATTAAAAGTAAATGTTTTCGACTCTTTCGACCTTTCTTCTGCTTCTTTCTTTATTTAACCACATTTAATAAAAAACAAAAAAACCAAAACAATTCGCTATTTACGTCATTCGTACTCAGAGCTCATCTTATTTTACTTCTTACTTGTAACTTTTAAATCGAAGCTAGTTTTTAGCTGACTGCTTGTTTGCAGTGCTGATTGGGCCACTTGAGCGTACATTGACCGTTCAGCCAACGCACGCAGCGTAAACAAACTGCGGCACGCACTTGTTGCATGCAGCAATTTAACAGACGCGGCCACTGTTGCCGCTCGTAACTGTTTACCTTTTCGCATCAACTTTGCTATCAAATGCCTCGAGCACGTCGCAATTTTCAGCAGCTGGAATGTTAAAGTGCACGCCATAGCCGAGAGCTGAAGAGTAGTGTGGCAAAAGATGAACGAAGAAAGAGAACTTGAAATGCTCTTAAAGTTTTGTTTTCAGTTAAAACGTGGACTAAACGAATGATTAAAGCTAATTTGGGGAAGAATAAAGAATAGTTACAGTTCACTAATTAAGATTTAAAAACATAATTAAAATTAATGATATCAAATATTTTGTGGGTTTCAATGCTTTTGAGTTAATTTTCAATGGTTGACATTTCGGTTGATACTTTGGACATGACTTCACGAATGTTATTTTGCAATGTTTAAAAGCAATCGAATTTTTCGCTTTATATTTGTATCTGTATTTGAATAACAAAATAGTCATCACTGGTTTAGACTCACAAAAAAAGCCAACAACATTAAATCGGCGATAATCTCCAGGTCAGTTGTTATCTCCAAGTGTAGCAATTACACGTCCCGGGAACTTCTCTTAGAGTAGAGCTGAGCAGTCGTGTCGTATTGTTGTAACTACAAGATTTCCAGATCCATATTTTCAATTCCAGAGCATAAAAAGTTGGTTATCCTACTAAGAATTTTAAACAAACTACGCGTTTACTATATAACTTTACCAGATCAAAATATATACCAGACAGTTACAGAATAGATTTGCCTTTATTAAGAGTTATGAGTTATGGGCTTTAACCTTCCCAGATATGGAAATCCTACTTGTTTATATACGCACAAAGTGATAAATGAACCTCATCAGTAAAAACAATTATTGGCAAAGGAAAAAAGTAGAATTATGGTCCAAGATCTGTGATCCAATACTGTTGTTTTCTACGTCAGTCGAACTTTATACGAAAAGACTTTGCTTTGTTGGTCAATTAAAGCGTTTAAAGTGGAGCCTAAAGCTTAAAAGGTGGCCACAGAAGAATCAACTTTTTTGTCCGCTCAATACTAGAATAAGCTTCCACAATTTGATACCCTATCACACTCGTCCCGCATTGAAAGGACACAACGAAGAGTCCTTTGTTTCGCTTTGTTAAATAGAACCATAATCCTCTGTCTAATGTTTATGTATGATCTCATTCGTGGTAGTGTTGATTGTCCGTTGTTGTTAGAGTCTATTGTCTTCTTGATCCCTTCTAGTTAAGTGTTTGCGCATCGTTCTCTCCTTTGATGTTAAAGTAAAACGTTATAATTATGCCTCCTTTGCTTCGATCTGCAGAGCCCTTTCGGTGTTCAACAAAGCTGCTTTGACTATTGATTTAGACTTGATATACCCTAGTCGGCCTCGATGGTCCATCGGGCAGCGCGTTGGCTTCTCACACCAGAGGCCCTAGGTTCGATTCCCAGCTCGTGGTGGTGAAACGATCGTCTAATTCTATCACGATCCACATGAGCAGATGAGAACTACAAGAATCGCATAAGTGCGCTCTTGGCAGACAATGGTCAAAAATTCCAAGTCTGAAAGGAAAATTGCCAAAGACCGCCGTTCGGATTCGTCTTTAAACTGTAGGTCCCCTCCCCCTTCCCCAATCCGCATGTAATGTGTGTTGTAACACATGTTGAGCAACATTGTTGCAAACGAATTAAGAAATTTCATTTAATTTTTTTAGGTATCACAGAGGTGGAAAAAATCTAGTAAAAATATATATTTTACAGCATTTTGTGAGAAATATACATATAAAAAAGAATTAGTGATTGTAGGGCATACATAACCTGAAAAAAAATCAAAAATTATATTTTATTTTGTTTAAGTATCACGCAGGTGGAACACAATTGTAGAAAAAATATATTTTAACAAGATATTTTTTATATATATTTTACATTCACATATAAAAAATATATAAAAAAATTTGGTGATTGTACCAAAAGTCTAACTTAGTAAAAATTGTTTTTTCAATATTATTTGAGGTTATATTCACTTTTGAGTTCCACCGATAATGCATTTGAGTAATATCTCTCAATATGTAATATAATAATATGTATAATATGTATAATATGTCTCAATCTCATCTTAATCGGATAACTACCTAGAAAGTTATTAACTTTTGTTTTTATTTACTATATTATTAATTTCTGGCAGATCGGGGATTAACTATTATGGACTAAAACTCTGGAAATAGTTACCTATATTAACCCATTTTCGGCCGCTGGTCGATTTTTCGACCAGCCACTTTGAAGGATAGTAGCTCTGCACTTAGACATTATATCTTTGAACTTTTGATGCAGAAAATAGCTTTGGTCTTTTGGTAACCCCTCGAAATAATAATTTTTTTTAAAAACGATAAATTTAGAGATGTTAACGAAGGCACGAAAAAAGCATTTTTTTAGTCATATTTTGAATATTCTGAAAAATATATAACCTTTTCAAATTATTGATTTATTATTGATTATTTACGAAGCCTAAAGACCAAATTACCACAATCAATTGATATCCATAAGATTATGAAAATATTTTTACCTCTCAGCCCCGCGTACTTTTCAGTGGTCGAAAAATCGACAATTGGCCAGAAGTCGTCATGTATGTACATATATAAGCCAACAATTGTTTGTTTTCATGCTTGATTATTATTTGACTAAAACTATGTACATATATATTTGTTTTTATTTGAAATTGAATTTTTATTAATTTATAAAAAAAATTTGTAAAAAAAAAAACACAAAAAAATCCAAAAATATTCTTGATTAAGGTCCTAAATGTAAGTCCTTAAAAAGAATTTCAAAAATATTGACTTTTTCTGGTAGCGGCCGAAAATGGGTTAATACTAGTATTAAAAAAATTTAACAACCAAAAATGGCTCTTCCTTATCCGGCTCTGGCTTTTTAAGTTCAATTTTTTAAATAAATGTAGCTCAAGTAAATGAAGAAATATTCAATCTTTATTTATGCGTAAAAAATTTTATTTTTAAGTAATTATTACAGCCAGAATGATATGGTTGCTCTTATATGGCAACACTTTAAAAAACAGGGTTTGATAACAAAAATTTAAAAAAATTAATAAGGGATATAACCTTAAAAAAATTCAAATATAAATTTAAAAAAATACCTAAAGAAAAAAGACTACTACTAAAAAAGAATACTAAAAGAAAAAATGAAAGAAATCGTTGCATTTGAAAATGTAACTTTCTCCAGTAAAAATCTATAGTGAAAGGGTTAATCAATAAGACTTAAATAATGACAATGGTGGGTTTTGATCAAATGTACATACACTTTATACTCAAAACCTATCTCCCAATTCTTTCAAAACCAGTGCAATCAAAGTCTGCGTTGACTGCTTTTCAAAATGAATTTCTCTATTCAAATTCCCAACCTTTACTTCAGTAACTTTCAATCAGTGAGTAGATAACTTTGATAGTAGAAGAAAATTGCCAAATGTTTTTACAAATCGCATTTGTTAGTAACTGATGCCCATAAATCTGCTCGAATTGAAATTCGCCGGAGGATTTCCGCTTACAAACACAAAACACATTTGGCAGTAAACATTGAAAAACCCGAACTGCGGATGAGCATTTAATTATCGGCGAGCAGCAGCACAGCTGCGCCGACACTCCCAACTCCCATCGCTGGCCGCAATGTACAACAACGATTTTGCGGTGCCTTTCGCATGGACAGCGCTGTCAAAGATTATTCCAAATCGTTGCGTGGCGCTTTATTGCCTTCATTTAAATATTGATTTAATTTCGTGTGTACGCTTCGCAGCGATTTATGGGCCATTCGTGAAAGCACTAAAAATGCAACTCGTACACTTCGAGTTGATTTCCTGTTTAATAACAACAACAACAACAAAAAGTAAAAAGTGTGATTCCTATATTTGGAGCATTTCCTGCTGCAGTCAGGTGCTGGCCGCAAGCCGATTCCAGACAATCGACAGCGAGTCAGACAACTGCAACGCGCTCGTTGGACGTGTGAGGCAAAATGTGGAGGAATAAATATTAATTTCGCTGCTGCAACTGACTAATTTTTCTGGCTCACTGCTTGTTGGCGTTGGCGTTGGGGTTGTTACGACTGCAAATTATTTCGGCTTAATGCGGCCCATTATGTAAGGATTTGCCGGCGAGATTGTGGCCTCTGCAATTTGATGCGTCAACGGCGCACCGGCCCAATGCAACTCTTCGGTTATGCAAAGTGGCGCAACGCTTCCAATGCTGCACAATGTGCATTGAAATCGCGTCGACGAGTGGAGGGATTTTTAATGTTCAATGCGGCCGTCCGCAGTATGCGATTAGAATGCAATTGTGAATTACACGATGCGCACTAACGGTTTCTTAGTTGAATGCCTTAACTCGACGTATGTGCAATGGTGCACAGTTGAAGCAAAATTGTATAAAAAAAAATATTTATGGGCAGTTTAGGAAAAGTGGAGCAGCAAGAAAATTGAATAATCGCATTTTAAGCTGAAACTTACTCGTTCGGCATTTATTGCCATCTGACAACATACAACTTTGTGGTTGCTTGAGGTTACTTGAGGCCTTCTATATTGGAAGCATCAATTGTTTATAATAAAAGTGCAGTTAAAAACTAAAAGTTACCGAGGACACTAGTCATCCAAAAAGCTACTTTCCTCCGCTGATCTATGCAGAAGCTGGAAAGATGTAGATACTCGATTAGTTCGACTTTATCCCCAAGTTCCACTTCATCCCCAAGTGGAACTAATCGAGGATCTGCTATGCTACTTTCATCGCTTCAGGCACGACAGCTCCGGACTCTTGGGACCAGGTTTTTCAATGAAAATTAGCTGAAATAGCTGATGCACAAATTACGGATCTACATAATTTTCCCACCAAGACCAAATGATTCCCAAAAGATCCCGTCTGGATCTAGAAGGAATCAAACAGATAGGTAAGGACGCCGATTCCAAAATGAAGGGAATCACATTGGGTCTTCGAGTGCAAGTGCATATCTCACACACTCCTTCTGTAACCATACCTACTAAAGTCACTAAGAAATACACATTAATTTCATTTTTTTATATTGAAGGTGCCATCTATAAAGTTTTTCTCAAAGGGGAATTCTTTACGAAGGTACCAGCTAGGAATCGAACATAGGGCCTCGAGGCCGGCAAAATCTGGCCGGCTACTCGCGATAATTCGCTAGTTTACTGTCGTTAAGTCCTAAGTTTGAAGAATGGTTAGAAAATATCCAGGTGGAAGTTCGGAAAGACTAGTCCCGGAAGCGGCAAATGGGTAGCTGCGTCTCCACAAAGTATGTACGGAAATAAAATGCTTCTCGCAAGTAGCAGACTGGTCATTACTGCTGTAGAGTGACAAGAAAGAAAGCAACAAACGATATGATAGGAAGGATATTGTACTATCAGGAGCGAATTTAGAAAAATATTTCGGGGGGGGGGTTTCAAAAAGTGATTCTTTAATATTTATAAAAAATGCCTTTTAATTTGTATGTAGTTTTAAGCTCGATCCTAAAATTTCGTGGGGGGTTCAACCCCCAAATCCTCCCTCCCTGAATCCGCCACTGTGTACTATTATAAGCAGAGATGAAGAACAGCTTTGTGCTAGCAACGCTGACCGACCTGAGCATGGACATCGAGAGGATTTGTTGAACGATGGAACGATGATAGTGAGGCATCGTAAGAGTAGCTCCGACTGCGGCACCTATGGGGCACTTAGGCTTACAATGTCTAGGAGAAAACCCCGGAGAAAACCCCGGTTAGCTCTGTCGCTAAAGCAAGTCGCCATGTATTATTGGTTGAACATTCATAAAATGGCAACCCTAGTCTAGTGATGTCAGCGGTATTTGTGGACATAAAGAAGGATATGTGGATAGAAATCATATAACACTTGCAATGTCACTGCGCTGCTTTTCAGAAGTGACTTCTTCACACAATGGTGTCAGATATGTCGAATCTAAATATTTACTTCGTTTCATTTGTTTTCGAAAGAGTCAAATGGATTTTTCCATAAAGTGGTGTTTTAGTGTCCTTTGATCTTTGGCCGTAGCCATTTGTCATCGCACAACTGTGCGGCGATCCCCTTAAATGTGGTTTCCAACAGTCAGCGCATAAATTAATATGTCAGCACATACTAACTATGAACTTGTATATGTAGATATTTGAAGCTACAACTGCACTCCGTCCTAAAAATTTATTACGAACAACGACAATAAGTGTCCGCGCCCAGTCGCAAAGCCAAAATGTGTCCAGCTCGAATTCCCACAAACAGCGCACAAAGTAATGAAGACCACGCCGCCAAACTATCAATTGGCAACTATTGCAGAAACTCGACTCATGGCCGCCAAGACGTCGAGTCACTGCGAAGGCTCATAAATAAATTTTGAAAAAAAGACACAATAAAACAAAAATAAAAATAAGCAATAGCAGCTGAAAAACTGCAACTTGCAACTGAAAGAGTTTACAACATGCAGTGCAGCACACACATGCACACACAACCAGCTAAAGCCACCAACACAATTTGACGCTGTTGGCCATTGTCTCAATGGGCCACATTGTTAATTGCTAATTTTACTACGCTGACATTGTCGTGACAAGCGTCACACACACACACACTCACACACACACACACACACATATGGAGCACAATGAATATGCGATCGTATAGTCAAAGTGTCTCAGTGTGAAGTCATAAGGCGCGCGCCTCGAACTCGAACTGGCGGACTCCAATAAATTCAGACAAAGCACTCGGCTCGTTGGCCAGTCAGCAAATTGCACTGGTTGTTTTTTTCACCAACAACACAATTAAAAATTGCAACAAAAAATACAACAACAATAACAAAACATCGAAAATGAGCGACAAGAAATATGAATCCTCAGCTCCTCGGCCGTGCAGCTGTTTACAGCTCCGCCTACAAATAGGTTACTGGGTCGTATCGCGTCAGTCCGTGCAACCAACGTTCGTTTAGGTACGTTTTGTTGCCATTTTTGTTGTGAGGATTTCTTTTCGTTTTATGCTTTTTTGTTCATTTGATTTTCAGTTTTCTACAGTTACAATCGAAGCCAAAAGTCAAGTTCAGCTCTGAGGTGCGGACCGCAGTCAGGTACCTTGGTTGTTGTTGTTGTTATTGATGACGGTGTTCCGCTTGGGTTTTGCCGTTAATACGTTTCTAATAGCTGAAACTATTCCCGCAAAAATTTGTCCATATTTTATTAAATGAGTTTTGATTCGACACCTCGGAGTGTGAAATGAATCGCTGGCGCTGCGGCTACGCCGCTACTCCAGAATACCTTAAATTTTATTTATCCAGCTAACCATCGAAATGGCGCTGAAAAAAGACGTTCCATAAAAAAGGGGTACACAGTGTAAGAGTGAAGAAATGTTTGTGCAAAGTGAGGTTAGAACAGTGGACGCAAAAAGGAAAGTCAGGGGCGAACTTAAGACTTGCAGATGCGAAATAGTGTTAAAAGGGTTAAAAAGGTCGCATTCAATAGTCCGTAGATTAAGTCTAGTGTGGTATTTCAATAATGATTGAGAATATCATTGACATAACCTACTAGGGCACTGAGACCATATACATCTATTACGATCTATGTTGCTTTTTGTGATATAAGTATTTAGTTCCCATCAAGAGACTCAAGTTATTTCTTAAGTTCGTATCTTTTGTATATAATTAAGTTTCAGATCCAGAGATATTACATTGTCTACACACCCTCAGAAGCGACCAAGGTGTCTTATCCATCATGGATTCGCAAGATTGAAAGTATGGGTTAGGGTGGGTTTTTTGTTAAGAAGTAGTGATGTCAAACTAGGTTTGTCAGATCACTCGGAAATTCAGGGGATATTCAAAGTAAAGGAAGAAATAGAAGAAAAAGAAGAAATAGAAGTAGACGTAGAGGTAGAAGTTGAAGTTTTAGTTGAAGTAGAAAAAGAAGCAGAAGTACAGGTACAAGTAGAACTAAAAGTAGAAGTAGAGGTATCAGTGAAACTAGAAATAGAAGTGGAAGTAGAAGTAGAGGTAGAAGAAGTAGAAGTAGTAGTAGAAGTAGAAGTAGTAGTAGATGTAGAGGTAAAAGTAGGAGTAGTGGTAGAAGTACAACTAAAAGTAGAAGTAGAGGTCGAAGTGAAACTAATAGCAGAAGTAGAGGTAGAAGTGGTAGAAGAAGTAGAAGTGGAAGTAAAGGTAGCCGTAGAAGTGGAAGTAGAGGTAGAGGTAGATATAAAGGTAAAGGTAAAGAGATAGAGGTAGAGATAGGGGCAGAGATAGAGGTAGAGATAGAGATAGAGATAGAAATAGAGGTAGAGATAGAGATAGAGATAGGCATAGAGCTAGACATATAGAGAGAGATAGGGACAGAGATAGAGGTAGAGATAGAGATAGACATAGAGATAGAGATAGAGATAGAGATAGAGATAGAGATAGAGATAGAGATAGAGATAGGCATAGAGATAGACATAGAGAAAGAGATAGGGATAGAGATAGAGATAGAGATAGAGATAAAGATAGAGATAGAGATAGAGATAGAGATAGAGATAGAGATAGAGATAGAGATAGAGATAGAGATAGAGATAGATATATAGATAGAGATAGAGATAGAGATAGAGACAGAGATAGAGATAGAGATAGAGATAGAGATAGAGATAGGCATAGAGATAAACATAGAGATAGGGTTAGGGATAGAGATAGAGATAGAGATATAGATATAGATATAGATATAGATATAGATATAGATATAGATAAAGATATAGATATAGATATAGATATAGATATAGATATAGATATAGATATAGATATAGATATAGATATAGATATAGATATAGATATAGATATAGATATAGATATAGATATAGATATAGATATAGATATAGATATAGATATAGATATAGATATAGATATAGATATAGATATAGATATAGATATAGATATAGATATAGATATAGATATAGATATAGATATAGATATAGATATAGATATAGATATAGATATAGATATAGATATAGATATAGATATAGATATAGATATAGATATAGATATAGATATAGATATAGATATAGATATAGATATAGATATAGATATAGATATAGATATAGATATAGATATAGATATAGATATAGATATAGATATAGATATAGATATAGATATAGATATAGATATAGATATAGATATAGATATAGATATAGATATAGATATAGATATAGATATAGATATAGATATAGATATAGATATAGATATAGATATAGATATAGATATAGATATAGATATAGATATAGATATAGATATAGATATAGATATAGATATAGATATAGATATAGATATAGATATAGATATAGATATAGATATAGATATAGATATAGATATAGATATAGATATAGATATAGATATAGATATAGATATAGATATAGATATAGATATAGATATAGATATAGATATAGATATAGATATAGATATAGATATAGATATAGATATAGATATAGATATAGATATAGATATAGATATAGATATAGATATAGATATAGATATAGATATAGATATAGATATAGATATAGATATAGATATAGATATAGATATAGATATAGATATAGATATAGATATAGATATAGATATAGATATAGATATAGATATAGATATAGATATAGATATAGATATAGATATAGATATAGATATAGATATAGATATAGATATAGATATAGATATAGATATAGATATAGATATAGATATAGATATAGATATAGATATAGATATAGATATAGATATAGATATAGATATAGATATAGATATAGATATAGATATAGATATAGATATAGATATAGATATAGATATAGATATAGATATAGATATAGATATAGATATAGATATAGATATAGATATAGATATAGATATAGATATAGATATAGATATAGATATAGATATAGATATAGATATAGATATAGATATAGATATAGATATAGATATAGATATAGATATAGATATAGATATAGATATAGATATAGATATAGATATAGATATAGATATAGATATAGATATAGATATAGATATAGATATAGATATAGATATAGATATAGATATAGATATAGATATAGATATAGATATAGATATAGATATAGATATAGATATAGACAGAGATAGAGATAGAGATAGAGATACAGATACAGATACAGATACAGATACAGATACAGATACAGATACAGATACAGATACAGATACAGATACAGATACAGACAGAGATAGAGATGGAGATGGAGATGGAGATGGAGATGGAGATGGAGATTGAGATGGAGATAGAGATAGAGATAGAGATAGAGATGGAGATCGAGATGGAGATAGAGATAGAGATAGAGATAGAGATAGAGATAGAGATAGAGATAGAGATAGAGATAGAGATAGAGATAGAGATAGAGATAGAGATAGAGATAGAGATAGAGATAGAGATAGATATATAGATAGATAGAGATGGAGATCGAGATGGAGATAGAGATAGAGATAGAGATAGAGATAGAGATAGAGATAGAGATAGAGATAGAGATAGAGATAGAGATAGAGATAGATATATAGATATAGATAGAGATAGACATAGAAATAGAGATAGGCATAGAGATAGACATAGAGATAGAGATAGGGATGGGGATAGAGATAGAGATAGAGATAGAGATAGAGATAGAGATAGAGCTAGAGCTAGAGCTAGAGCTAGAGATAGAGATAGAGATAGAAATAGAGATAGAGATAGAGATAGAGATAGAGATAGAGATAGAGATAGAGATAGAGATAGAGATAGAGACAGAGATAGAGATAGAGATAGAGATAGAGATAGAGATAGAGATAGAGATAGAGATAGAGATAGAGATAGAGATAGAGATAGAGATAGAGATAGAGATAGAGATAGAGATAGAGATAGACATAGAGATAGGCATAGAGATAGACATAGAGATAGGGATAGAGATAGAGGTAGAGGTAGACGTAGACATAGAGATAGAGGTAGAGGTAGAGATAGTGTTGAAGATAGAGATAGAGTTGGAGATAGAGGTATAGGTATAGGTAGAAGTAGAAGTGGAAGTAAAAGTAGAGGTAAAGGTAGAGGTAGAGTTAGAAGTAGAGGTAAGTATGGAACTTTGGAATTCCGGGGTAATATTGAACCATTCTTCGGGCTCCAAATTTGAAAAATGTATTCTGCAGTTTCTGAAAATATTTAAAAATATGAATAACTAGAACGCTTTGCATTGGGTCCTACTGTCTTTAGCTGTTCGTGGCATTCTTTGAAAATCTTTGCCTTCGTTTGCATTGCGACGTAGCAGCATTTAATTGTTGCTATCCGCAGCAAGAGGCATCGGTCGCGCTACCAGCGAATCCGCAATATTCATTCAATGCGGCTGCGCGCCAAACCAAGCGACGAGCGATTCACACGAGCCGCATGATTGGAAGGTCAACTGCAGGGTTCAATTATGCAGCCGGCGCAAAGGAATCGTTGCGAGTGGCTGCAGAAGAAGGCAGCAGCCAACTCCAACACGCAACAGCCGGCAATATTGACATTGCAACATTTGTGTGGGCTACGCCCACTGCGGCGTGGGCGTTACCGCGCCACATATACGCGACTGCGAATAGTGCGGCTGCAATATCGAATTGGGGCAGCGCGCAGTCGCCACTGCAGGTGTGGCGCATTCGCTTCGCTGCAGCTAAAGAAGTTTACCCACAAGTTGGGAGCTCGTAAATTTCTGTCAATCGGCGCCACTGTGGAATTCTGTCAACGCGCGTATTTCGATTTTATGCAAATACCGCCTCCCAAACACTTTCTCCAATGGCATCCGCAGGTGATTCAATATTTTCATAGTACTCATTTTTGGGCTCAAGGCTGTCCTGGCGTTTGATTTAGTGGCACCGCGGCAGGCGACTGCAGTGGCAACGGCCAATAAATCAACAACTTGCGCGGTGAATTTATCGAAGGACAAATAGTCATTGATCACATCAAAATGTCTTCTGGCGCTGTGGGGCACCGATCGACCATTTATTATCGGCTAAACGAAGTAATGCGACGTTTGGAGGCAACTTTGAATTTGGTTTTGTGTTTGGTCTATGGGAAAAGAAAAACAGGAAAAAAGATTTGAAGGAAAGTTTTTTGATTGGCAAAAAAGCTAAAGCATCGACATCTTTGCTGATCCACAAGCTGAGGTTCGAACTACCCAGTTGAGATGAAATTAGATGGACGAACATTGCTAAATTGATTCTTCTGTTGAGTCTGTGTGAAGAATTTCACAGTATATACTCGTCTATATAGGTTAATGTGTATATATAATTTCAACCACCAACCACGCCTCTAAGACTTTTTGGACGTTTAAAACTGCTGGTTAAAGTGTCGAATCGAACAACTGAGTAAACGATTTAAAAAATATGGAAAATTGTTCTTACCTCCCGCTTCTATGTGCTGCTTCCTTTCTGCATTACATACCACAGTTTAAAAATTTTCAATTTCAATTCTTAGACATTATCGTACATGAAGAATCGTGCACCGATGCGCCGGCGTTGTTAGTTGCGATGGTACAAAGGCACAACAGCGCCAACACATCAGAGAAGGTGAAGTTGCTTTGCATACCAGCATCGCTTTCGACGCTTTACACAGTACAGTATTCCCCCATTTATAAACAATTCTTGCTATACAGAACAAACATTTGTGCCATTGGTTTCCTTTAATACGAGGAGTCAAAATTACTTTATTGAAGTCTTTTGCTAAAGAAACAATTTCTTATTCCATAAAGTAACATAAGTATCTATGACTGCAAAAGAAAATTTTCTGGGACTATGACAATTTTTTAATTTAATTAAAATTAATTTAAAGTAATTTAAAATTAAATAAAACATTTCGAAACATTTTTAACAAGAATCAAACTCTATTTTGTAAGGAAATTCTCTTAAGGAATGTTGAAATGTCTGGGCATTCTAGTGAAAATAAAATTGCGGATTTTGTGTAGATTGAAGATTGAAAATTGTGCTATTAACTATCGGGTGTTTTTTTTAGAGGTATAGAACTTCGAATTGAAATAAAACACAAGAAAATCTTTTTAATGTCCATCAATTTGGCTTTATTGGAAGGATAATTTTATGCCATTAATGTTTAAATATGATTTCGGGCATGTGGCCGCCGCGGCTGGCTCGAATAAAGCCAATTCTACAGGTCCAATTTTCAACCACTTTTTCGAGCATTTGGGGCCGTATGTCGGCAATAACGCCACGAATGTTGGCTTCCAAGTCCCCTAACGTTTCTGGTTTGTTGGCGTAGACGAGCGACTTCACATATCCCCAAAGGAAATAATCCAATGGTGTCAAATCACACGATCTTGGTGGCCAATTGACAGGTCCATTCCGCGAAATTATGCGCTCATCGAATGTTTCCTTCAATAAATCGATTGTGACGTGCGCTGTGTGGCATGTAGCGCCGTCTTGTTGGAACCACAACTCATCCACATTCATGCCATCCAATTCGGGAACAAAATAGTCGGTTATCATGGCTCTATACCGGTCTCCATTAACGGTAACTGACTCCTCTTCTGACTGGGTCCTCTTCAACATTTTGCTCTACAGCGGCAATTGTTTCTTCGGTGCGCACTGTTCGACGTCTCTGCGGATGCGTATTATCACATAGAGTAAACGTAGTGCGAAAACGACCCAT
The DNA here is from genome assembly GCA_963668005.1 of Melieria crassipennis. Taxonomy (NCBI): domain Eukaryota; kingdom Metazoa; phylum Arthropoda; class Insecta; order Diptera; family Ulidiidae; genus Melieria; species Melieria crassipennis. The sequence continues at coordinate 140,966,555 of OY764961.1, read as the reverse complement.
GGTTAACCGAATTAATTGCTCTGATGGACGATTATGTCGACCATAAAATGGACGGAGCTTGCGGTAAACTTCGCGAACTGAACCATTATTTTCGAAATAAATTTGCACGATTTGCAAGCGTTGTTCTTTTGTCAACCTTTTCATGATGAAATGGCAAACTAAACTGAACATAAATGACATTAGAGTTGCCAGATTTGACCACAAAATGCCAGTTTTATCTCTATTCGAAAAACAAACCTCTAAAAAACACACCCGATATGTTCAGGGTTGCCGGTAATCTTAAAGTTTTTTTTTTACAATTTGCTTTATATCAGCTCAAAATATATGTTTGTAAAAATTGTCGCTTTTGAATCCTATTCAGCAAAAAAATTAATAATCTCTGCAAGTATGGAAAAGAGAAATTGCAAAATCTGACTGGGACATTGAGATGAAGTGGCAAGCAAGTTCCCTTTGCTGGGAACAACTTCTGAGCGAGTGTTGCCAGATATGGCTGATGAGAAATGACTTTCTCCTAAATCTTACCAAAATGCTGAAATTTCCTCCCAAAAATTAAAAAAATTTAGAACTTTTGTTTTTAATAAAAAAATAAAACTACATTTCATTTGTGTTTTTTCGCTGTAAGATACAGCTTTGGCTTAGCAACAACTTAACACAAACGAAACATATAAAAAATGAGATCGGTATGAAATTTGCTTTTGTAAACTACCTTCGTTCATTGCATAAATGATACACTTTGAAGATTACAATTTAATTTAATTAAATTAGATACTTAAACTTTTGATATTTAAGGCTTTAGTGCCACTAATGATGTCAAATGTATCACCAACAAAATCTCTTTTGTAAACTTTCTTATAAAAGGCAAAGAATCTCCTAAATCTAGGAAAATATCTCCTGTTCTGAGCAGCTGTGGAAAATTTAGCATATTTTTCTCACATTCACATTGAACTCTAAACCTAAAATGGCGTTTCTTAATGCACTCTTAGTGTTATTAAGTGGAATGTTTATTAACTATTTCCAAGCTACAAAGCGTTTGTCATACACACATACATATTCTACATACAAGTATGTAGATGTTGCATTATATGCAGCGAGTACTGTACAACAAATATCAATGTCAACAGGTTTCACTAACAAGACATTTGAATTGCTACTCAAATGCAGTTGAAATAAAAGGAAGAGTGCCAACAACAACAACAAATAAATAAAAACAACAATAACGAGAATTGCCAGTGATACAAGTTTAAGGAGTAAGCAAATGTCTCAAATGTTTTTCTAAGAAATGCAAATTGGATTTGGAGAACATAAAAAAAAAATCAGCAAGGGGAGTTGATATAAGTTACAATAGTTGAGTTCCTATATGTGTCTGTCTTAGCAGATGTAGAAGTGCGTCGATCTCAGTGATTATCCCATTTAGAACTGAGCTTCAATTTGCAGAGAGATTTGAACGATTTGTGGGCGAATGTGGACAGCTGTTTGGAATTTAATGGATTCAAATCATAAGAATTTCAATCATTTTTATAAAATGCATAATTTAAGAAAATCAATTGTGTGTCAAGACATGGCAAAGCTTGGTAAGACTCTTTCAAACTGTAAGCTTTGTATTTTTACATACAAGCTCCATAAAAGAAAGTAATCTAAGATGAGATGAAAGAAAGACAGAATCTACTTAGCGCCAATTTTGACCAACATTGTTTTAGAAAGCTTTTTCACTAAAACGGGTTCTGGATTTTATGTTCTGAGGGTTCTTTATGAAGTTAAGTTTGCTGAGTTAGTTAAGCGCCAAATTTGGCCATCTTTAAACTTTCGTCATTCTAGATTCTTCATTCACTAAAATGGGACCAGCTGAGAACCATGGTTGGGTTCCGAGGAGTCATTGTGTATTTAAGTTGGCTTTCTAAAGACTTTTGTCGAAGCTGTATGAACAACGCAGTTCACCTTCTGTACACTTGTCCCGTAATATCTAAAAAAAGGAAGTCTCAGCTAGTCTCTCTCTTGCTGATAGAACTATTCATAGTCTACTAGACTTCGTAAGGGACTCAAACTGGTTGAGTCGGACTTGAGTTTGATTGAAGAGGAAGTCAACTTACTTCTTCTTCAATGCACTTGTCCCGCATTATCTGGAAGAAAGAAGTCTCACCTGAGCAACTTCTGCTTCTGCAATCTAGGGGATCTGCCCGATAGGACTATTAAGTTTCGTAAGAAGCTTAAACTGGTTCAATGAGTGAGCGGACTTCAGTTTGATTGAAGAGGAAGTTAACCTACTTCTTCTTCTATGCATTTGTACTTAATTATCTAGAAATAGAAAGACTCGCCTGAGCAACTTTTTCTTCGTCAATCCAGGGGATCTGGCCGATAAAACTATTCATAAGGAGCTGAAACTGGTTCAATAAACTAGTCGTCTTTAGTTGTGATATCACAATCCCTCATAGGGTCTTTATGGCCTAAGTGGGCTCCACCTTGGGGCACCCGTTCCCACTTATCTAACTACCTAAAAAATTCGTTATTTTTAAATGACAAATAATAAAATTCTTGCTCTAAATTCCTTAAATCCTTCCTGTTTTTTCTTCCCAACTTCGTTATAGTTTGTCGGCTTTTATGATTGATTTAAAATGCGTCCAACAATGGAAACGTTCACAACTTAAATGTAAATTTTCTAACCCATATAATTTTTATACCCCGACAGCCAACTTAATCAAACTGCCTAAATGTTAATAACTCACTTACTGCAACAACATTTTTAAATTAATTATCATACGACTAGATAAAACATAGAATGCATAATGTGCCATCACTTGTTCAGAAGCCATCAAACATTGCACCACAAACATTTCCACCACTTGAAATTCTACACGACGCGACTTTGGCACAACACCTGCTGACATTTTTAGCATGCACCGATTTTAGCATTTTTGCATAACATTAACGAGCCCAATGCCATTCGAAGGTGTTTGGCTGTATCGTTGCCGGCCAGCAGCCCAACAGCCAACAGCCGCCGGGCCAGCGGAGGCCACCCTTGGAGCGGCCAAGTGGCGCAATGTGCGTACGACACGGCAGGTGAGTGTTAATAAAAATTTATTTGTTGTGTTAACATGGCTAGCGCCGACAGGCAGCAACTGCACCAATACACCAGACCTTGTTTTTCCGCATTTTTTTATTGAAGGGAACTTGAGAAAAAATTTCTAATGATGTTGACCACAGTTTTTTCGTCTTTCAGTTTGTGGTTTTGTGTGTATGGCTATGAATCTGTGTTACGCTGCGGTGCTACTTGTAACATTCATCAACTTTATGGGGGAAATGCACTACAAAAACAACAACAACATCAATGGTTTGCAATTCAAGCCAGCTTTTAAATTCAGTTCTATGTTCCATGAACAGCGGTGCACTGCCGCTTTTGTGCTTTTGAGTCAAAACAAAGTGATTCCACAGCAAAAAGTAATACCACAATAATTTAATAATTGACTGGCACGACAGCCCGCTTACGCGAGACTAAGGCCTAGCTTCCCGCAACCGTGTGCGTGTGAATTTGTACCCGGGTTGAAGGGACCTACAGTTTTATGCCGGTTCCGAACGGCAGGTTGGGAGCTTTTTCATAAGCAATTTTTACTCTCAGAGGTTTGCCATTTCCAGCTGAGAGGACAGCCACCGAAAGAGAAAACGAGTTTTCCCGTTATTTTTTTAGGTGTTATTACAGGCAGTATTTGAACCTGCTGCCTTCGACTCGCGGTCCAACGCACTAACCAACTGAGCCACGGCGGCTGACGTAAAAAGCTCAAATTGGTTCAATGAGTGAGCGAAGCTAGGTTCGATTGAAAAGAAAGAAAACTCACTTCTTCTTCTATACACTTATCCTGAATTATCTAGAAATAGAATGATTCAACTGGGCAACTTCTTCTTCGACAAGCTAAAAGATCTAATTGATAAAACTATTCACAGTCTACTAGGCTTCGTTAGGAGCTGAAACTGGTTCAATGAGTGAACGGACTTAAGTTTGATTAAAGATGAAGTAAACTCACTTTTTCTTCATGGAGTTGTCCAGAATTATCTAGAAGATGAAAGCTTCAACTGGACAATTTCTTCTTTGACAATCTAGGAGATCCGGGTGTGTAAGGAGTTCAAACTAGTTCAATGAGTGAACGAAATTAAGTTCGATTAAAGAGAAAGGAAACACACTTCTTCTTCTATACACTTGTCCTGAATTATCTAGAAATAGGAAGCATCACTTGGGCATTTTCTTCTTCGACAATCTAGGGGTCTGGCCAATAGGAATATTCTACACAAGTCCTACTACTAGTCTACTAGGCTTTGTAAGATGGCCAAACTGGTTCAATGAATGAGCGGACTTTAGTTCGGCTGAAGAGCAAGTCAACTAACTTCTTCTTCTATGCATTTGTACTGCATTATCTATAAATAGGAAGACGCACCTGAGCAACTTCTTCTTCAATAATCTAGAAGATCTAATTGATAGATCTTTCAGGTCGCGGTGCACTTTCCCCGGCAATAATAATAATTGATAGAACAGTCTGCTAGGCTTCGTTAGGAGCTCAAAATAGTTCAATGAGTAAGCTGACTTTAGTCCGATTGAAGAGGAAGAAAACTCGCTTCATATTTTACGCACATGACCTGAATTATCTAAAAGAAGGAAGTCTCACCTGAGCAACTTCTTCTACAACAATCTACAAGATCTAATTGATAGAACTATACACAGTCTACTAGGCTTCGTTAGGAGCTCAAAACGGTTCAATGAGTGAGCGAACTTAAGTTCGATTTATAGTGGCATCACAATGGTCTTTCATGGCATAAGTGGGTTCCGCTTTGGGACCACTCCTACCTATATCTCATTCTAAAACTGAAAATTTTTTGTTTTTCCTATAGTTTGTGTTTTCTTAAGTTGGAACTTGAACCATAGACCCTCACACTAACACTGCCGCACAAGCTTAAAGCTCTGAATATTTCATAAGTAAAGTAGATAGTAACAACATTTTCATAGATAGGTTAGGTTAGGTAGGGAAGGGTGTGTGCCGCAGGACCGCACTTCCACTCGGAGGCCAAAATGGCCCATTGTGAATCCCTTCTTATGGTATTCCGGAGCTAAGCAATAGTCTCAGTCAAGGGGAAACCAGTTCGACCTCATAATGAAAGAGAGCAGATTCGAGATTTCTCCTTTCGCTGCGCAAGCCAGGTCTGTTAGGAATCTGGACCCAGGAAGTGTTGTATCGTTTCTACTTGTTCTTCATCTCCACAGCTACGGCAGATATCACCGGACGAGGGGCGCCATTTGGTAAGCATAGATCCAATAGCGCAGTGTCCGGTGATGACTCCAACGAGCTGTCGAATGGAGGTACGACTCAGGGACAGTACGAATCGTGTTTTCGTCAAGGAGAGAGAGGACCACAGTGTCCGGCAGGTGCCGCAGTCGGTCCTGGTTCGCCATGACGACTCAATTTCCTTTTTGGTCAACCTGTCAATATACATATACAGGGCAGATATCGGAGGAAACACAGAGGTATCCACTTCGGTGGCAGACAAGGCGACCCCTTTTCTTGCCATCTCGTCCGCTGCTTCGTTTCCTGCCACTCCTGAGTGGCCCGGAACCCAGCAGAGAGTGACCTAGTGGTGCCCAATGCCTTGAAGTGCGGTACGACACTTTTGCACTACCTTCGAATTCACAACAACTGATTCCAGCGCTCTAAGCGCCGCCTGACTATCCACGAAAAATAGATAGATTCATAGATACTCATGAAGCCAAGTCCAGCAGTTTGCTTGTTGGATTCCTAGCGACTGAAATTGCTTCCTTCTTTTTATCCTTCGAAGTTTTGTGGTGTCTAAACATGTTCTGGTAGCTAATTTTCATAAATGAATTGACAGTAATATCTCTAACTATTTCGAAAAAATCAACTGAAAAAAAAATTAACTGGAAAAATACTGTCTACGTCTGTTTTAGTATTAATTGCGTTGCTTCTGCAAAATCAACCGTTTTTTTCTTTACTGAAAATTTGAGATTTTTGAGTTGTGATTATTCCGTACTTAGTGTGCGATATGTGAAGGTATCTAGTTGTCCTTTAAGCGTGGCTTATAGATACATAACTGTCGCAGGATGTTAAAGCCATGCTAGAGGTCGCCTGAAGTTTACATGCTCCGTAATTAAAATAATCAGCCATCTTTGATTTAGACTAAAAACCTTTTTGTCTCGACTGTCTAATGGCTGCTTTAAAGTCAATCCAGATTGTCTACAGTTGGTTGTCCCAATCCAGCTTTGGTGGTGTCTAAAAAGTATCCTTTTGTCCACCCAACCTTCGAAAGTCGCATTGCTTAACCCTTCATTACAAATCTTATTTTTACACCTTTTATTATGAACTTTCGTTGTCCATCCATAACAGTAACAACGCAACATTTGTTCATCTTTAATGGACTTGAAATACAGTTCGCTGAAAAACATGCGCCACATTGCTCGACTCTTCATTCCTTCCTTTCTTCAATATTATTGTACACATTTCGCCTTCAACTCATTCAGTAAATCGTTGAGTCCTTAACCAAATTGCTGCCTCATTAAAATTACGTCTGCATCGATGCGAATTCAAATCGCAGTGCACGTTCGAGAACGTGGCAACTCTGTCGAACCACAAATTGATTGGAATTAGATGCGCGTCTAATTGTGCGCCGATCGCGTTCGCTGGGCTGTGGCCACTTGCACGCGTTGCCTTTAGGCGCATTTGTTGGCTGTCTGGCCGATCGGCCGTGGTGTGCACGTCGCTTTGGCAAATGAAAAATGACAAATTTTGCAACTGCTTCTAATGCCCTTTTTAAAACGCGATTTGCTACGTCGAAGCGCAGTGCAGCCGATGCCAAATCACCGCCACCTAGCAACTAAATCGCGCATGAGCGGCTGCCGACTGGCCGGTGCGACTGGTGGCTAGTGCCAAGTGGCAAGTGTAAACTTAAGGATGCAACGCCGCAACGCCTTTTCCGTGTCGTTCGGCGATGCTGATTAATGATGGCAATTTCTCTTTATATAATCAATTGTAGCAACAACAACAAAAACAATGACAACAACCACCATCGACCAGAGTCAGCGCCAGATTAGGTGGCGGACGCAGAAGGGCGTCCTTCGAACGTCACGCCGCCAACACCGACCAGCGCCGAGAATTTATTACGCGATTCCGCCGGACGCTGACGCGGAAGACTTTTGTGCGCTCGCTCACTGAATGACCACAACGACGCTCGTTGGCCGCTTATGAAGATATGTTCGACGACCAGACGCCGAGCACAGCAGCCGCTGCACGCTGGACGATTGCATAATTTATGGGAAAATAATACAGTTACACAGGATGGGAAGCAGCATGTGCGTCGGGCAGCGCATAACGGTACGAGGACGTGCACGATAAGCATTGTCCGCAAGAGAACGACAGGGAGAGAGGAGAGGGAGAAAGAATAGGCAACAATCGAAAGTATGGAAAGTAATTTGTTAAGGTTGTTTTGTTAAGGACGTTGAATTGGAAATGTTTGAAACCGATTTTTTTGAGGTTGACGAACCAAATGGAGAGTGAAAATTTAATAAGAAAATACGAAATCATTGAAGGCCATAGTGCATAGTGAATCGGGCCGGATCAGAAGTTTCCCATAGACTGTGTTCTGTTGTTCCAATTTTGCGAAACCTTTCAAGTATATTTGAAGTCTTGAAATTCGTAAATTTTATGTGATTTTCTACGGTACGCCAATGACTTAACATTGCTTAAGATAGTACAAAATATCTAAATAATCAGTGTTATAAACTAACCCATTAACTGACCTATGTAAGTCTGGAAATAACAAATTTTTTTTTAATTTTTCAACCACATTTCGTATCGATCTTTTCCATGGATCGATCTTTTCCATGATGTAAGAGTGGCCAGGAAGTCTATATAATCCTTCCATAGCACTCAGTCCATTTAGACCATTGTACTTCGCCGATGGGAAAGGGTAGGTAGAATTAAGGGTTCTCACTCCCGCCGAACTTCCGGGTTTCTTTTAGGAACCTGAGAAGGTCGGGGAGAGTAGATTTTCTTCGACTTCGACAGGATTTGAAATGAATGAATGAATGAAATGACTCCTTTTAACTAAATTGTCTACTTTTAACTGTCAGGACCAAAATATGTCAGGTAAGGAAAAAATACATGTTTCGGATCTCAGCCTGTAGATTCATACATCTAAATTTTATTTTGTTTTGGTTCTGCAAGTTCAAAATAAAAATTTAATTTAAAGAAGACAATTTTCCTCTTTCATTTGATACCCATATCTTCATCACTGCGCAACCGAAAATATTTAAAAAAAAATATTTAAAATGTATATGTTCTTAAAATTTTAAAGACCTTTTAAAGTCCTTTTAAAAGAACATCCGATCAGAAAATGAAAAACTTACTATGCCAGGTTACTATAAATGACCTCTAGTTTCACGCCTATATCAACATTTGAATGGGTCTTGACAAAAATAATTTTTTTTTTGTCGCATGGTGTAAAAAATTTAAAGTTGGTGTTCTCACGCAGTGCTTCATAACTTTGTCACTTTTCTTTCAATTCTATTCATGTATATGATATTTGCACAAATAATATATTTTTCATTTTAGATTTTAAAATCAGAGGAGATAATTTATCTTATCTATAAAAAATTATTCAAAAATTTATCATTTTTGAAAATGGTCGAAAAATTCACTATTTTTAAACTTTTACCGTCAGTAACTTCCCGCTTGTGTTAGTCCATAGAAGGGCACGCTGCTACTCGCGAGTAGCAGCGACGCTTACTCGCGTATACGAATACAAAGCAGCGAAGTTCCGAGCGCAGCTTCAGTGTCGTGTCAGACTTCATGCAAGCAACTTCACGCTCGTTTGCGGCTCGCATACTGCGAATATTTACGTTTTTGTGTACACTGAGTATTCATGTAAATCAGAAAATGTTTAAGGTTGAATGGGAAATACCAATTTTTTTCTTTTCCTTTTTTAGTCCCTGTTATACCTGCCCGTTATTTGTCCGTCCGGCTTTGATATTTTTACGCTAACAGTATTTTTCAAGTTAAAATATTAGAGCTAAAAAAATTTACGCCTTAATTTTGTGCAGTGTTTTTCACGCATACATTGCCAAAATGCGTGGTTGTGTTAGTGCCCATCACTGTGTTAGTCGAATGATTCGTTTACATGATATGCGCTCATAACTGAAACAACAACAACAGGGGAAAACACTGGTTTTTCAAAAACGCTTCTAAAAAAAAATTTTTTGATTTTAAGGTTCGTGTTCAGCGGCCTAAAGTTAGTCTAGAAAATATTTTTTGTCTTTAGGTCCATTTTTTGTCGAGTAGAGTTATCTAACTAGAAGAAGGAACACTCAGCTGGACAACTTCTTCTTCGAAAATTTTGGAAATCTAGCCGAAAGGACTATTCGCAGTATAGGTACTAAGTTTCTTAAGAAGCTCAAATTGGTGCAATGAGTGAGCAGACTTAAGTTTGATTGAAGGAAGTAAACTCACATCTTCTTTAATGCAGTTGTCCTGAATTATCTGAGCAACTCCTTTTTTTGCAATCTAGGTGATCTAGCCGAAAGGACTATTCGCAGTATAGGTACCAAGTTTCGTAAGAAGCTCATATTGGTCGACGTGTGGTATCACAATGGATCTTCATAGCCTAAGTGGGCTCTGCCTTGGGTCAGACACTCCTACCTGCCCAGGAGTCATAAACTTTTTTTTAAATTTTCCATAAATATTTTACCAACCATATCCCTTAAAAAATTATTACTTCTGAAGAACGAATTCTATATAAATTCTATATAAAGAATTTTTTTATTGGTGCTCTGTGAACTCATTGTGAGGCAGTTTTACTATGTAAATTGACTACTTTTTCTTAACGTTTAAACAACTAAAAGCTAACAAAATATGGTTTCACCCATATTATAGAATTTTCCCTCACTAAATTTATATGCAATCGGCACTTAATCGACTGCAAAGTGTCGAAATCGAACAGTCATCTATTCGATTAGCATTGGCCGCAGCCGCAGCCGCACAGCAACATTCAATGCCAATTTCCACAGACGATTGTCGATGCTGCCAACTTCACCTGCTGCCAGCTATTTTGATTTCGAATGCGATTTCAAGTGCAATGCCATTGCCAAATGTCAATTTTCATTTTACATGATGGCTATTTATGAACTTCCGGGTGGATAAAAGCATTGTTGTGAGTCTTGTTGTTGTTGTTGTTGCAGTGTACCTGCACTTTCAGCATTGCTGAGTCATTCAATTGCAACGTTGCGAAATGCCTTGATGAGGTCAATGGCAAAGCGGCAGCGGTTGCTGGCAATGCAATGCAATGCAATGTGCAACGGTTTCCGATTTTTATCAGTTAACAGTGCAAGAAAATTAACTTGAAAATCGTACAAAATAAAACATACTTGAGTACAGCTGAGGTGAGAGTGTTGATGAACGCTGGTGCGATGGCAGGTGAAAATGAAAATTTCGTACAACGACACGCGAACCGTGGCAGCCAGCATTGTGAAGGTGTTGCATGTTGCATAAACGCAAAAGTCGCAACATACACATTCATCATTGGTGTGATGATGATGATGACGATGATGATGATGATGTCGATACGGCACATGTCTGCCAGTGTTGCAGCATAATTTTACGAGTGGGTGGAAATTGCCATAAAAAGGTGCAAACTCATTGTCGGCACTGAGAGAAATTGCTGGCTGTGGTCATATTTTTGAGTTGGTAAGGGGATATTGGACGAACCTTTTTGACCCTTTCGACCCCAAAGTTGCCTGAGAGCAACTTCACCTATTTGTCATCTTATAGCAAAAGCTACGATTGATTTATGGGTTCAATTTAAGTAGGCACCAACAAACTAATATTTTTAGAAGTTAATTCAAAGCAAATTACAAAAATTGTTCTGTTATCCCCAAAATAATTTCCAATAACACAGAGCAACAAAATCGACATTATTTTTTTTTTCTGAAATCAAACCATACTTTTCTAAAGGATTTTTGGACGCTAATTACAACTGCGTACTTAGTTTTTTGATTGTTTGAGCGGCTTAGGAAATATTGATGGTTTTCCTTGGAGGGCGTTTTACATGCTTTTTGACCATTACATGCATGTAGCTCCTACAAACCTGAAGTCTTAAATGCCATTTTTTTAACATAGATTAACAATACTCTAGCTATGTATTTAAAATTTAAAACATTAAAATCGGTTCAAATTTGCAAGAGTTATTCATTTGCAAAGTCAAATTTTCAGTTACTTTGCAAGATTGCGAATACACAAAAGAATTTTGCTTCCAAAAAATATATATTGCCATATAGTCAAAGAAGAATGTTGGGGCTTTCAATTGGAAAACAAATTTTTGAAATACGATGTTTGTAATAGAGTATGTGTACAAATATGTAAGTTCTCCATGCATAAATTCAGCAACAAAAGCAAGGATTTACTTTTGAGCTTTAATATCGGAGCACAATTTTAGGCAGCTCACATACAATAAATGCCCTCAATTCATAAAATTTTCTGCTTTCGAATTTTGAATTTTTTGTGCCCTAAAAATATGTCGCAATAAAATATGGAAAAACAGCAAGTAGTTTGCTAAGTGTGTGTGGTTGAAATTTTTACTTGTGTGATGCAACTCTCTTTAGAATAGCTCCTACAGTAATGAACCAATTCAAATTTTGTTAATGCCTTTGAAAAGACAAATATTGACGCTTGCGAAAATACTTTAGATACTTTCGTCAATGACGCGAAGAGTATTAGGAGATTTAAATACAAACACGCGTTCAGAAGGTGAAGTCGCATTTACACTCTAATGAGTATAGGCCGAGAATGGCACATGCAATACAAAAAATAGTTTAAGTTACAACCTTACACTATACATTGCACACTAACTCCTAGTTGAAAATTGCAACCCCGAATTTAAATGAATTTTTATAAAAAATTCGCGAAAATTGAACTTTGAAGAGCCATAGCCGTGTTAACCCTTGACCAATCGAAATCGACTATGGTCAAAATTATAGCTTGAGGATTCGTTATTGTGTCATAAAAAAATTATCGTGTTTTTCAACATATTAGAAATGCAATAAAAATTCAAAGATGAAAAATCGTGGAAAACACCTCCAAGCAAAAACCACCAATAACTTACAAACCACTCAAACAATCAAAAAACTAAGTACGCAGTTGTGATCAGCGTCCAAAAATCCTTTAGAAAAGGTTTACTAGAACTCGGAAAAATTTTGGCTGTTGCTCAGTGTAATTTGCAGCGATATCAGGGAAAGTTTGTGTTCTAATTGAAGTCTACGAATTGGGTGCGTTTAATCAAAACCCTGTTTCTTGAATAATGGTTAAATAAAATAAAAAAGTGATAATTATGTATTTTTCCATAAATATTAAATAATTTTTATGTATTTAAAAAATATTGATACAAAATTTATTTAACCCGTTTTAAGCTACAATTGTTCAAAATTAAACTAGCTCTAGAACTCTAACAAAGAGGCGTGGCGACTTCAAATGTCATGTGAAGAACTTCTTAGGCAAATGTTTCATGATTTAAATACCAAAAAGTAATATCGAGAAACATGGTAAAATTCGGGGTCGAAAAGGTTAACTTACTAACAGTCTAAGGCTATACGGGCTCGGCCTCGAAAGTCCAGCGGGTAGCGCGCTTGCTTCTCATACCGAGGCCTTAGGTTCGATTCGTGGCTTGGGCTGGCAATGGCAAAACCTCGAAGTGTGCATGGAAAACTGTCAAAACCGCCGTTTGGATTAAACTTTAAACTGTGGGTCCACCCTTCCCTCCGTTTCATTTCTTCATCCGTTTGAAATGTGTGTTGTAACATAATATGTAGGAAAATTATTATGTTGGAAAAAACAGTGTTGCATACTCAATTCAAAAGCGGGTGAAATATGTGGTATCACAATGGGCCTCCGAGTGTGTGTCTTACAGAGCTAGGCAGCCTAACCTAACCTAACAATTTAAGGCTATGATCAATTAAATTGCAAACTGTCATCACAATGTGAAATCAGTATGAGCCATTTCTTTGATCTATGAGAAACCTTATAAAAAGAATAGAATAGAATATAATAGAATAGAATAGAATAGAATAGAAAAGAATAGAATAGAATATAATAGAATAGAATAGAATAGAATAGAAAAGAATAGAATAGAATAGAATAGAATAGAATAGAATAGAATAGAATAGAATAGAATAGAATAGAATAGAATAGAATAGAATAGAATAGAATAGAATAGAATAGAATAGAATAGAATAGAATAGAATAGAATAGAATAGAATAGAATAGAATAGAATAGAATAGAATAGAATAGAATAGAATAGAATAGAATAGAATAGAATAGAATAGAATAGAATAGAATAGAATAGAATAGAATAGAATAGAATAGAATAGAATAGAATAGAATAGAATAGAATAGAATAGAATAGAATAGAATAGAATAGAATAGAATAGAATAGAATAGAATAGAATAGAATAGAATAGAATAGAATAGAATAGAATAGAATAGAATAGAATAGAATAGAATAGAATAGAATAGAATAGAATAGAATAGAATAGAATAGAATAGAATAGAATAGAATAGAATAGAATAGAATAGAATAGAATAGAATAGAATAGAATAGAATAGAATAGAATAGAATAGAATAGAATAGAATAGAATAGAATGGAATAGAATAGAATAGAATAGAATAGAATAGAATAGAATAGAATAGAATAGAATAGAATAGAATAGAATAGAATAGAATAGAATAGAATAGAATAGAATAGAATAGAATAGAATAGAATAGAATAGAATTTGATGGTGTTTGTTGCACTGAGAACAGAAGTGATCTATTGTGCCTCCTACAAGCTGTTAGACAACATCGCCTAGATCCACCGACTTAATGAAGCTTAGTAACTCACGGGAGTTTATGTGCTTGATGTTCTCTTCTGTAAGCCAGAACTGGTCCAGGTAGTACATCCTGTCACGACGTGCCGCATCGCAATCTGTTCCGCAAAGTCTACAGACGCTAACCTGTTCTGTCCGATTGTATGCAAATGTTTCCTCAGTCTGAAATGCCCAGTTAGAAAGCCGGTGACCTGTCTAAGCTGGTTTTTTCTTAGGCTGAGGCATTCTTCGCACTATTTGGGGTTATAACCTTTAATAAAGATTTTCGACTGCCTAAGACGCGAGACGCTAGACCAGTGTTCTGAGTTCCTGGTTTTCTCCTAAAGTCTAAGTGACTTTGCTATGGCTAATTGCCCAGTCCAACGAAGGGCACCGGCCCCAGAAAGGAAGTGGCTGCCGCAGTTCTAGCAAGGCCTGCCTCCTCGTTTAACTCAATTCTTCTGTCTTCTGGAACCCAGAGGATCTTGACCTGGTTGTCTATGCCCAGTACATTTAATGTCTCTATGCATTCCAGCACCAACCCTGAGTTTGTCTCATATGAGATTAGTGCTTTGATGGCTGCTTATCTATGAATATACGAGCCCCTGTAGAGAACCTTAGTAGGGCGCTGGCCTTAATTTTGGATGACCTCACTTCAATCTAACCTAAGATAAAATGTAGAAATTATAATAAAATTCAAATTTGAGAGGTTTTCAAAAAGTCTCCACAATAACAGATTTGCCATTTCTACAGTAAATCCCAAAATTTTGGGACCTACAAAATATTTCGGCATTGAACACCTCCACAAGCAGTAAGACTTCTGTGTCTGTGTGTGCGTGTGCAGATTGTTTGATTGCAATGCTGTGCCAGATTGGCAGCAACGACGCTGTGGCTGCACTCGCTTAGGCATGCAACCAAATGTTGCAACACGGCAACATTCAGCTCCACGCCGAATCGGTTCACCTGTGAGCGTGCACGCACTCGGGGCCGCTCGCTCGCTTTTCCATTTCGTTGTGCTAACGACCCGTTGAGCGGTCAGTGCGCGTACACCTGCCGCAGTGTCGGTCGGCCGGCCGCGCTGCATGCAATGCCGCCATCACACTTAGCACAAACGAATGTGTCAGCGCCGCGCGGCTGCCGAGTGCGCAAGGCCAGCCACCCAGTCAGCGCCGCCCGCAGCATTCCGGCTGCGCCACCAATGCCAGCAGGACTGCTGCAGCCAAAAGGTGGCAACAATTGTCGGCTGTGGCTGTTGGATTGGCAGATTTGCATCAAACTGCGCTGTGCGACCGTTGTTGCCAACGTGTGGCACTACTCGTAAATTTGTTGCAACTCAATTAAAGTTGCTTACGGTAACTGAAGCATTGCTGCACATTTGTTGTTGTTGTAGTTCTTGTAGTTATAGTGCAATTGTGCGTCATAATTCTGCATTTATGACTCGACTTGTTAAATTTCGTTTTTAATTGTAAGCGAACGAAAGTTGCATATGAAAAGTTGTTGGTGTTGTTGTTGTTATTGTTGTTATTGTAGCCAATGAATGAAGATGAATTGGCGCTTCCTGTGCATTTTGCTGTTTGTGACCGTTTTTGTCTGCGTGCCACACAAGTTGGCGGCACAGTTGTGAAGCTAATAAAACAACACAAACAAAAACAACAACAACAATAACACTAAATTCTAATCAAACCAATTGAATGCCAAGGATTTGCATTTTTGATTTATTAATAACAACAATTTTTTGAAGGAGTTAACCCCTCATTGTGCAGCATGCCACAATCGCTGTGCAAAACCACTAAAATCTCCATTTAACGCCGCACGCTGCCATTCAATTAAAATGAATTTATGCTTCTTCTTCTTATTTAACAGCATTCCATTCCATTTTTTGCTAAAAATCGTGCAAATTTTCGGCACAGCCGCTTGATGATCGCGTGGCAAGTGCACCGTTGCCACAGTTGCCACTTGCCACAAGCCTGCAGGCAAATGCAACAACTATGTGAGTGCAGCATTGCCGAAACGCGCGACCTTAATTGTACGAATTAAAGAGCAAAACGACAGCACAAAATTCCGTTGCCCACAAATGTGGCAACGACACGCAATTTCGCTGGACTTCTTCTGCTTTTCGTTTTAGCATCGCATTGTTCATTTGCCATTGGAAATTCCTACAGTTGATGATATTACAGCACACACAGTGTTAATACTCTGTGACTTATTGTGCCAATTGGAATGAAGAAAAATTCCCAAAATTTCAGAGATCCTGGGAATGGCATCTTTAAACTCTCTCGAAACTTTGCTGTGTCTTCTGTTAGAGCTTATGAGAGATACTTAGTATTCTTCTTCTTTCAAGGAGACTTGACATCTTTGAGCGTTTATCTTTTTGTCGAACTTTTTAACCTGTAAAAGCTAGACATAAGCTACTTGACCAGGTTTATTCAAGAAGGGAACTGATTGCCCTCTAAAACACAGAGACTGTATATAGTTTTTCAGAGTTCATCCATATTTTGTCGCATAACCTGAACGAGCTACTTCGAGCTGCCACCTTATCTACAATATATACATATAAGTGTTTGTCCTGACTGACTGACTGACTGACTGACCGACTGATTCAGCCCAAACCGCTAAAGCTAAAAATTTCTAATTTAAACTGTAGATACATCTTGAAAAATGAACCTCCACTAAGACGAGATATTTTAATATTCGGGGTCTAAAGAGGCAAAACATGGGTTAAGGTGTTGTATGAAGAAACGCGATTTAATGGATCTACATACGCGGGCAGTCCGATAAGTACTTAGCCCCACCGCCCGATGGTGTCACTATCGTAAGAGAAATTTACTATCGTGTAGTACATCCTCGTAGACGGCTACTGTCAAAATTTCAGCCATATTGGATTTGTAGTTTTGTTTTGACCGCGTGTGGAAACGAACGTGTCCGCGGATTTTAGAAAAATGGAAAAAGAGCAATATCGGTCGGTGATTCGCCAAATTGGTCGCATTAGGCTACGAACAGCTGCCCCATCCACCGTGTTCTCCAGATTTGGCCCCGTGTGACTTCTTTTTGTTTCCAA
Organism: Melieria crassipennis; assembly: GCA_963668005.1. Classification (NCBI taxonomy): domain Eukaryota; kingdom Metazoa; phylum Arthropoda; class Insecta; order Diptera; family Ulidiidae; genus Melieria; species Melieria crassipennis. The sequence continues at coordinate 140,949,619 of OY764961.1, read as the reverse complement.
ACTTGAAAAAGTCACTCTCCGGGCAGAAATTTGAGTCGAATGAGGAGGTTATCGCCGCCACGGAGGCCTCCAGAAAACGTATTTTTCAGACGGGTTAAAGAAGTTGAAGCATCGCTGGGTCAAGTGTATCGAGTTGAAAGGAGACTAAGCTGAGAAATAAATCGCCACTTTTCCAAAATTTTCATTTTTCTTTTGTAGGCTAAGTACTTATCGGACCACCCACGTATATATTTCAAACTTAGTGAAAATACTCCAAATCAAAAATAATTCGACACATAGATATTTCTAGATACTTTTCGAAAATCAAAACTTAACCGGATGAATCAAGAGTTAAGGTTGTATACGGAAAGACTACGAAAAACCCCTGAATCGAATGGCCTATTGACTTAAAAGTTGATGAAAACACTTGAAATCAAAAATAATTTGGCACGTGTCTCTCATTTTTTTGAAAATCAAAACTTAAAGGGGTGAACCAAGGGTTAAAAGTTTATTTGAAAAAACATGATTTTTTTATTTTTAACTTCAAACTTGGTGAGAGTACTCTTACTTACTTACTTACTTAACTGGCCATAACAACCCGTTATCGGGTTACGACCTGCCGCAAAACTTCTCTCCAGGCGCCTCTGCTTCGCGCGCGCCTTCTCCAGTTGGTCACACCAAGAGATACCAGGGCCTCTTCCACTTGGTCCTTCCACCGGAGACATGGCCTCCCTCTTCGCCGTCGACCTCCAACCATCGCATCGAACACCTTTTTCGCCGGAGCTTCGTCGTCCATGCGGCAGACATGACCGAGCCAGCGTAGCCGCTGGATGTTAATTCGCTGCGCTACGTCCATGTCCTTATACAGCTCATACAGCTCGTTATTGGTTCGTATGCGATAGTCGTCACCAACACGAACAGGGCCGAAGATTTTGCGAAGTACCTTCCTCTCGAACACTCCAAGGGCCGTACTCTTAGTGAGAAATAATTCAACACGTGTTTTTAATTTTTTTTTTTGAACATCAAAATCTAACTAAAAATTTGTTTTTAGAAATAAGATTTCATGTGCCTTTTAACTTCAAACTTAGTGAAAGCAAGTTTAATGTGAAATAGTTCAATACGTGTTTTTTATTTTTTCAAAAATAAAAATCTGACAGGGTCATCGATGGGTTAAGAGTTTGTATGGGGAAACTGTGAAAAAACATGAATTAATGTGCCAATTGACTTCAAATATAGTGAAACACTTCAAATCAGAATTTTTTCATAAAAATTTGACGGGATCAACAAAGGGTTTAGAAAAATTTGATTTAGTGGCCCCATTGACTTCAAATTTCAAACTTGCGTACAAAACCGCGGGGCCCTGCTGGTTCTACATATCTGTCTTATCTGAGGCGAGAAAGCAGCTGAAAAGCTCTCACTTAAAGCTTTGGCAGACAAACTTGGATTACAAGAAAATTGTCTATAACTAGTCAAGCAAGCAGAAAGACCACGTTTTTTAGTGGTACTGCGTGCTTATGGAATATGCTCCCAGCAGCCATTATTTTGGATTCTTTACTCGACAGTGCACTCAGGTACCTCCTTCAATTTTCTGTCACTCCTTAACCTGTCTGTCTATCTAGAACCAACACAATGCCATACATTGACTGACAGTCAGTGCCCATCTCGAAGTATGAAAAACCTAAGACCCCCAAATTCACCTTTCTTGACCAATTTTCTTCTCCGAAACAACTCAAAGGCGCCTTAGTTGATTTTTTTTAAGTACAAAACTTCCTCCAGCTTGATTGTGCTCTGTGCTGCAACATGACATGTGCGCATTAATTCATCACTCTAAGCCGTCAGTTCAAGTTATAAAAATGCTCTGCCCTCGATCACTTCGTCGGGCATGTCGCGCATGCGTTGAAGTGCGCAGCCGTTTAAGCAATTTAAGCGGTGTGACTTCTGCCACGGGCGACAGTCGCACGACACTGCTGTGCCACTCGTTGCCAACCTGCGTGCACTATCAGCGTTTAGTTTGATTTAAGGCGACGAAGAGCAGCCACCAGGTGTCGGTTAGTGCTGACCTGTTCGTGGTGCGATGCGGCAAATGCGTTCGTTATCAGCTGACAAATTTGTTGCACGTACAAAGCGAACTAACTGCAGCGTCACAATGAGCGGCGGCTAGTGTCGTATCAGTCTGCAATTTATCGCACATGGAAAATTAAAAAAAAATGTTTTTTGTTGAATTGTGCAACGGGTAAATTTTACAGTTGCATTTAATGTGTGAATTATTCATTCGAATCAACTTCAATCTGTCAACTGATGAGGAAATTAAAATAATTTTTGTATTTTTTAATAGACAGAGAAATATAGCATTTAAATGGAAAGAAAAGTTAATATTTCTATTTACCTGTTTATAATTTAATTTTTTTTATTTTTTATAAAAAAGGTTTATTGAACCCTTAAAATTTTTCAATAAATTGTGAAATAAAACAATTTACTGGAGCAAAACTATTTTATTATTTATTTTTTGTGCATACTTAGTTATAATGTTTCTATAATCAAAATTATTTTTTATATAATCAGAAGTATTAATTTTTCCTAAAGATTGGGAAACAAAACAATAAAATGGAAGGAAAACTTATATTTTTATTTATTTAATATATAATTTTTTATTTTTATTTTTTTCCAAAGTGAATTAAACACTTTGAATTTTCTATAGATCGAGAAATAAATCTATGAAATGAAACGAAACATGATAATTTTTTTCTGAATATTTATAATTTTTATATAATCTGAATTATGTATTCACGGATTGATTTAAAACTACGCTAAGAGGGGATTTTTTAAATTCGGGGTCTAAAGGGGCAAAACATGGGTTACAGTGTTGTATGAAAAAACTTGATTTATTGGTCCTTGATTTATTTTCAAACTTGGTAAAATACCCCAAATTAAAAATATCAAAATCAAAATTTTACGAAATCAACAAATTTGGTGATTCACATCAAATGTAAAATAATTAGACACGTGTTTTTCATTTTTTTGAAAATCAAAATTTAACGGGGTCAACAGTGGGTCAAGGCTCGCATACGGGAAGGCGTCGAAAAAACATGAACCAATGTTCCTTTTGACTTCAAAGTTAGTGGAAACGCTTAAAAACAAAAATACTAAGACAAGTACAAGTATTTTTAATTTTTTCAAAAATCGAAATTTACCGGTTGAACAATGAGTTGAAAGTTTGTATGAAGAGACATAGTTTTTTGCGCCTTTAGACTTGAAACTTGGTGAATGTGCTTCAAATGTGAAATAATTCGACACGTGTTTTTTTTACAAATTAAAATTCTGAAGCGGTCAACATTGGGTTAACAGTTTGTATGAACAAACATGATTTTTACGCCTTCTGACTTCAAACTTCGTAAGAGTACTTGAAATGGGAAATAATTCGACACCAGTATTTTATTTTTTTGAAAATCCAAATCTAACAAGATGAACCAAGGGTTAAAAGTTTATATGAAGAAACATAATTTTTTGCACCTTTTGACTTGAAAATTGGTGAAAACACTTAAAATCAAAAATAATTAGACACGTGTTTTTCACTTTTTTGAAAATTATAATCTGACAGGGTCAGCAATGGGTTAAAAATTTCTATGGAGAAATATGATTTTTGCGCCTTTTGCCTTTAAACTTGGTGAAAGTACTTCAAATGTGAAATAATTCGACACGTGTTTTTCTATTTTTTTTTTAAATCGAACGATCGATCTAACGGGGTAAACCAAGGGTTAAAAGTTTATATGAAGAAACATGATTTTTTGCGCTTTTTGACTTTAAATTTGCTGAAAGTACTTCAAATGTGAAATAATGCGATACGTGTTATTCAATTTTTTCAAACAAAAATCTAACGGGATAAAACAGGGGTTAAAGTTTGTATGAAAAAACATGATTTTTTGCGCCTTTTGACTTCAAACTTGATAAAAGTAAATATGAAATAATTAGAAAGGCATTATTTCATAAAAATCTAACGGCGTCAACAAAGGGTTAAGAGAAACTTGATTTATTGGGCCCATTAACTTCAAACTTGCGTGCAAACCAAATAAAATAATTTAAACAATTTAGTTCATTGTCTAAAGAAGTGAACTCTGATACTCTGGACTTGCCATTCATGGCATTAAATATTGAATATAATAATTAAAATAATCGCCAATGTAATAATCGGGCATAATCGTCTCGGCGCTGCCTTAACTTTTAGACCAAATTAGACGAACGCGCAATTAGACGCACTCAAGTCGAGCTGCACATCCGCGCAATTGGCTTCCTGGTGTCGTTTTCACTGTTTGCGGTAGCCTTTGAAATGATCAGCAAAAATGGCAAACTGCCCGCGCCACACACCGTCACCAACATGTTCCATGTTCCATGTTGCATGTTCATGCTTTTGAGCTTTCAACGTGCGTGTTTGCCATTCAGTTGTCATAATGCGCCGCGGCACTTTTATATGCCCGCCGCGAGCGCCATCTGTCATGCATTTTGCTTTTTCTAATAAAGCGGCCGGCATTCTCGTTGGATTTCTCCACTTTTCCGGTTTATGTTCGACTCCTAATGACAGTCGCAGTGACATGCCACTTGCTGCCCGTCGAAGAGCCTAATGCCACTTGGCTTTTTCTGCGTATGAGAAAATTTGCCAGCATCGGTTTAAGTGGTCTCATGCCACAGTCGCATTTGTGCATAAAACAAATTTACGACGTGTTTAGACTTGGCAGTTTTCCCCGTAATGAAAATTCTATTCATAAAAGTCATAAATCCCCTTGCAGTGTTGTTGTTGTCTCGGCTTTAATCCCACTGCAAAGCAATGCCCTCGAATCGCGCAATAATGCAAATGACAATAAATCCAATTATAGCACTTACAACAACAACAACACGTACAACAACCATTGGAGCGTAGTGCCACAACATCTGCAGCAAACACCAAAGAAGGCGCGCGACTGTCATGTCCAACATGCCACAGCGCCAACCCGCCGCCCTCAGTTGCCACATGGACCGCTGCCACTGCCGCTTTCCTTCGGACAGCAGAACGCCGGCCTTTGCTCCACTAATTACGAACCAAGTCCTGCCAACGCCGCATCTGCATGCGTGCAACTCTCATTCAGGTGTTTGTGTGTGTGTGTGTGTGTGTGTGTGTGTTGGCAACAGGCACAGCGGGCAGCACGTAACAGCACAGCAACGTGATCCGCCGTTGCCGCATGTCATCGCACATTTAAGCAGCCACAAGAAATGTGTTACGTGTAATTGAATCTTAATTACGCCGCAGCCGTTGCAGCTTCAGCTTCAGTTTCAGTTTCAGAGTGCGAAGCATTCCAAGACTTGGCAGCGGTGCAACTGCAATAAGCAGCTTTGCTCCTTTGCTTTGACGTTACTCGCACCTTTGCATCTGTTTGAATTTATTTCAGTTTTTCCAATTCTTGTTGACTGAAATCGTCCTGAAAGCTTTAAGCGATGTTAGTTGCTTGCAAATTATGCAAAAATTTATAAAAATAGCTGCTTGTTATTTATCGCCACTGATGTGTGGCATTAAAGTGGTGTTAATAGTAATTTACGCGGCTTCCAGACGTTCCATGTCAAAACGAATGGATGTAGTTTCCAGTCGTATTTTTGTGGCAAGTGTGGCGTTATTATGGTAGATGATCTCCCAGAGAAATATTGGGTGTAGTAATAACTACCGATGCCGATGCTTGAAATGAGTTGACTGTAGTTTGCTTTCTACGCAGATTTCCACCTCTGATGAAAAAGACAAGTTTGTCGTTTTGACCAGAGGTTCCTTAAAAATGTTTTTTCATATGTATGTATGTAATTCTATTTATAAAAATTCTTACAATATTCAAAAGTTCTAGAAAAGAAAGTTTGAACTCTAACATCAGAATATAAACTAGACTAGACTAGACTCAGACTAGACTCAGACAAAAGTCAGACAAGACTCAGACAAGACTCAGACAAGACTCAGAGAAGACTCAGACAAGACTCAGACAAGACTCAGACAAGACTCAGAGAAGACTCAGACAAGACTCAGACAAGACTAAGACGAGACTCAGACAAGACTCAGACAAGACTCAGACAAGACTAAGACGAGACTCAGACAAGACTCAGACAAGACTCAGACAAGACTCAGACAAGACTCAGACAAGACTCAGACAAGACTCAGACAAGACTCAGACAAGACTCAGACAAGACTCAGACAAGACTCAGACAAGACTCAGACAAGACTCAGACAAGACTCAGACAAGACTCAGACAAGACTCAGACAAGGCTCAGACAAGACTCAGACAAGACTCAGACAAGACTCAGACAAAAAATTCAGGCTAGACTAGACTACAGATGAGCTGTGGAAAAATATATAAATAGACTAATTAATGCGAGGTCTGTTCAAAAAGATCGTTCATTGGAATGATTGTACTTTGAAATCCAAATCATGACTATAGACCCATATTTCGTCACTAGTTATGAGCCTTGTGAGCAAAGCAAAGCCGTATCGTCGTTGACGTCATTCAGCAGCAGCTGAGTGATGCTAGGCAATGGTTTGTGAGTTAATATTTAGAAATTTCAAAACAAATTTCGCTGTCAAAGAACATCAAAAAACCTAAACAATTTCTCTAATATGGTTTCAACAACTCTCCTAACAATTTTCTTCACTGTTTCAACGTTTTCATTGGCAATGATTGGTTGTTGAAGTTCTGGGGCATCCAGGGCGAGCATCGTCATTAACATCTTCTCGGCCGTCTGTGAAAATCTTGTAACCCTTATAAACATTTCTTTTGTTCAAAGTACACTAACCAAATGTCACAGCGAACATTTGCAGTGTTTCTCATACAAAATTTAATACAAAGTTTTTGATCCATTTTTTCTAGGCAAAAAATATTGAAGCACACGAAAAGAATTTTGTCTCAACTCGCAAAAGTCAGCACATTTTCCTTAAGTATTCTGCGAAAAGAAATTAGTGAGATGTCTTGAACAATTTCTTGTTTGATTTCCTATTTTTTAATTTAATTTCTACAAAAATGTGTACGTATTTTTAAAGAAATAAAAGAAATCTGTAAATATATAAAAAATAAATAAATAAATAAGTGTAAGTAAATAATTTGTGAAATTTATTTGTTTTAGCCATGATTATCTCTGGTACGTATCCGTTAATAAGTAAAAAATAGTCAGTAAATATATAACAAATACTAAATAACCTAAGCAGAAAAAAATCGAATCGTTACATCTATCTTTTAAAAAAAAATATAAAAATGAATTAAAATGACTCATAATGTCAGAATTTATTGGACACACATGCCTTCACAGCAACATAACAAAAACGATCAAACATCAAATGGTAAATTTTAAAGATAATCTTTTTTAACAGATTTCGTATATTAGTGAATTTTTGAAAATCTCTCAATTGTGACTTTGAGAAAGATAAATTAACCCAATAATTTCATTTCAAACTGCAAAAGTTAGCTTAGAGCAAGGGTGAGCAACCTTTTTAATCAACGGGCCAATTTAAATTGTAAAATTTTTTGGCGGGCCGCACATAAAGTATTAATTTATTAATAATTTACAAAACTTTATTTATAATAAACATTAGAACAAAATCTATACAATAAATACAACTTTAGAAATGCTTGGCGGGCCGCATAAACATTTTTAACGGGCCGCATGCGGCCCGCGGGCCGCGTGTTGCTCATCCCTGGCTTAGAGTGACCTATTTCCCTATTCTGCAAAAAAAAAATATTGAGATATCTTCAAAAATGTCTTCTTTGAATTCCAATTTTTTATTTTTTATTTCTCCAAAAAATTTTACGTATTTTCAAATAAATAAATAAAAAAATTTGAAAACATATAAAAATAAATAAATCAGTAAATTTAAATAAATAATTTGTTAAATTTATTTGTTTTAGCCATGTTTATCTTTATCCATGAAAAACTCCATCATATCACTAAAACTTGGTCCCAACTAGCAAACATGGAAAACTGTCTCAACCTTGTAAAAAACATCCGTGCGATATCTTCAAACATCTATGAGATGTCTTTTGCGTAAACACTATTTTCAATACCTACACCGCAATAATGGTTTCAATATATCTTTAATTAAATGCTTATTTAAGAAACTATTATTTTTATTTATTTTTACTATTTTCTACATATTTAATTAAATATAACTAAATATTATTTATTTTAATTTAATATTATTAATATTTATATTATTCAATTAATTCTTATGAATGAATTTTAATTTTGTTAACATTATTTTAATTAAATTTTGTTAATATAATTGTTTTCTATTTTAACATACAATTGAAATTCTGTTAGCTAGTGAATTTTTTCTCTTTTCATTTGGTTGTTAAGAGCAGAGATTTGCAGTGCTCTTTGTTGAACGATCATTTCTATTGCGCTCATATTATGTGCATGCCCAAAAGTATGCTATGAAATGTGAAGAATGGCAACAAAACTGCTGCACAGTGGCTTCACGGTCAGTGATTGCTGGATCAAGCGACTTTGTGCTCAGCATTTATTAAATTTAAAAACTAGTTTAACGAGAATAAGTTCAAAATTAATAAATAAATATGTAAGAACAGAATAATATACTAAATACTTCTTTCAATAAAACTGCATTTCTGTTGTGCTACTAACAACTATTCACGAAACAGTAAAGAATACCAAAACCCCATAGTTGCCTGTTCACTTGTTCGATGTATGCTTCCTTGTTGTTGGTGGTTGTGTAATCAACCACTTTTGGCAATCGACTGCTGCTGAAATTTATGGCCATGCGATAAGCGCCGTCACCAAATTTGGCTGCAATGTGCGTTGTAAGCACCAAAGAAATTTAGAAGCTGTCAAAAAGAGTCGGCCAACCAAACGGCGACAGCGGCGGCTGAAACCACGCACAGACGCAGACGCTGCGAGCAGATAAAATTTTCGTAAAAGATGACGACACCTACGCAATTATTCACGTACGGTATGCGATCGTCACGTAGCGATAGCGGCACACGATCACGCGTTGCAAATGCCTTTTAAAGGACGTCGCGGTCGCAGCCGAGGCCGAAGCTGCCACTGCCACTGCGCGCTGCCTTGTGATGCAATGCCAGCCGGGCGGCCGGCGGTGGCAGTTGGACGACGCCAACGCCAAACAAACAAACAACGCGACAATGTATTATCGTTGATTGTCTGGTCGCTGGTCGGCTGCTGGCTTTGGCTGTTGTTGACAAAATGTTGCCGCATCTGGAAAACTGCCTTTTTTGATAAATTTCGCAGCAAATTTGTATGTATCGCGAACTATCGCGGCACGCCGATGAAGACCTCAATGTCACCGGCTAACTGCAAAAACTGTTTTCATTTGCATTTTTTCGTTTTTGTTGCAGTTTTTATGTACGAGTACAAAAGTCAGCAGAACAAAGCGTAGGAAATTAAGAATTTACGATTTCAGGCGGCGGTCTGCAATTTGAGTGGTCCGCGAACTGCGACAACTGCACGAATCGTTTTACTGTCTGCGGCTGACAGTAAATGACGCAATAATAAGTGCAGTTGGCCATAAAGGCGTGCGGCCAACTCCCAAGCAGGGGAAGCCACACACACAGACGCATACATGCAGTTGCCACAGGAAGCACACACACACACACACACACACACAGATACATATCACAGTACATTTTATTGTGCTTCAATAACATCCAATTATCGCACCACACGCCGTCAATAAAAACCAACTCGTACCACGCTCGTATAACCGTTGCAGTTGTAAGAGTGTTGTTGTTTTTTTTATATCCCACCAATAGTAGAGAGAGAAAGATATATGGCTAAAGCGGACGCGTAAGTATTGTGTTAATCATTCGTCGCTGTGTTCATAAAAATCGTCGATGATTGGCCGCTGATGCTTTGGTTGTTTTAATGCCATTCACCATTATTTGAGCAGAGCTTGGCAACACTGAATGTCTCGCGCTTTAAAAGCTGTAAAAGCTGATGACAAGTTCATCTAAAATTGTCAACAGTTGGACTCTTGGTGTCTGCTCTCCACTGAGTGTTACTACGTGCCAACCGATTTATGGTGATCACATGGCAGATTTAGCCATTTCATAGCATTGCACAGTGATTCGACTCCATATAGTACAACCGCGGGACAAAATTAGAAGGAGTGGTCCGTTCTTCATAAAATTTGGTATACACGTACTAGTTAATCATGGTCTGCTGAATTGAAATCTCCATTTTGTTTTTCTTAAACTTTTGTAGTTTGGCAATGTCTGAGACTTAAATTTTAAATTTTCGTCATTTTCGTCAACGAGGGTGTTGACTAGATTTTTCAGATTTTACATTTAATAACGTCAAAATTGATAATTGTAAAGAGTAACGGAAATTGTCTTAGGACACTTTATTTTTGCAATAAAAACGATAATAATAGACGTATGTTTTGCCTTTTTGCAGTTTTCTCAATTTTTCATGCTGATTGCAAACTTTTAGGGATGACAAAAATAAATTTTGTAGAAAAATAGGTGTTTAGACCACTTTTCAAATTGGTTTATTTTCTGAGATCGGAAGATATCGGAAGATGTAATTACATTATCCAACAAAGAAAGAATGCTTCTTTAAATAAAAAAAATCCAGGAACATACTTCCACATACTTATTAGATATTTTCCTCTAAGTTTTGCCAATTTTCAGATTTTTAATTTAGAAAAGTATTTTGAATAAAAAGTGATGTAAAAGTCTCAGCTTTGCAAATTTTGAGAAAACATTAAAAGCGAAAATGGCCACATCATTTTTTAATCTATATTGAAAGTTTCAGCGACTTCTTGGCAACCATGTATTGTTAAAATTTTTACTCAATAGACTAAAAAAACAGAAAATATGTGTTTACATTTTTTGTGTGAAAAAAGTTTCAACTTTGAACCGCTTTTGCACAGAAACTCATTAATTTTTTGCATCGGTTTTTTGGGGTTTTCTTAGTTGAAGTTTTACCTTTCAAATTACATCAAAACCGTTAAATTCTGAGACTATACATTTTTTGAATTTCGTCTATGGAACGAATCACTGTGCATTGGTTCAATCAATGAATCAATTTCAAGTTTTCAAATCTTTTCTCTTCAGTAACGATTGGAGAGTGTTTTTAATAAAATTGCAGAGGCGATGTTTCACAGAGCATTATATGAACTTTTTTCCTTTAATAAACTGCGACAGTAATACAGTAAGACAGTCGATCGCTTGAGACTCAATGGAAAGAGTACAAAACCTCGTTCAGATCAAAAAGTCCTTTCTCAGCATAACAAAAGCAATTGAACAGTTCAAAACTTTTATTCCATCATTCCATTTTGCGCCATCATTCATACTTGTGAAATTCTAAAGACCTAACTGACGCCACAGCTCTAAGGCGAACTGAGATCTGTGGTGGCCTTTAAATGCCTCCGAACTTCGGACAGTCCATCAATAGCGGCGCCAACACACGTCAAAAACGTATGAAACGAGGCCAACTGGACCGCGCGATCGGTGTTGACCCTTGTCCCTTGCGGATCAGCTGGAAGGGACGAATCGCCAACGTGGTCAGAACGGCAATGGCAGCGAATTTTCGCCCAACAACACTGGCGTTCTTGGTGTGCAGCAACGACGACCGACGACGTAGCATAAACTAACACAACCGCGAATTAGACTGCACTGATGCACGTTCGCCGATACGGGCACACTTTATGGTGTTGTTTTTATTGTTGCTGTGCCCTGATGGGGCTGCAATTGTCGTTAGAGGAACGACGGCAGAAAAACCCAGAGACAAGCCAAAGAAATGCGGCGAATTAGCAATGACAAGATTAGACGCTGTCGTGCCACGCTAATGACTCAAGTCGGACGCGGCTGCTGCGCGGTTCGATTGGCACAACGTTTGAATGTGTTAAAACTTACACATTCCGGCGGGCGATTGGACTGTTGGGCACTTTATGCATTTTGTTGTCGTCCTGCCAGGCGGCGAAATATCGGCGAAATTGAGCTCGCAAGCGGATGGCGCGTATGAATTTTTGCATAGTGTGCGCCGGGCGGCGCTGCGCCTAATCGCATTTTAAAAGTCCATTTGCGTTGTGGCTGCTGCACCAGGAAATGGAATAAATTTGTGTAGGAAACGGCAAACAAATAAATTATTTTGCGCTCTTTTGCCACTCCTTGCGGCCGGGGCACAGTGGCGCAGCGGCGCACATTTGCGCCACACAATGCGGACTCCGAAATGGGATCGGCAGCGCTCGAGTGTTGCACCACTGTGGTGTGGCGTCCAGCGCGGACGCGAGCGCGACTGCCATCGCTTTTAGACTTGCAGCGCTCGTCGTTCGCAAATGAGCGATTCCGCGGCGTTGATAAGCGCATTTGTATGCCGCCTTAAATTTGCGTTACTGAATGAAATAAAATCCGCAAGCAACCGACAACAAACACAAGACCGAGTCGAAAGAAGTTGGAGAAGCGCAAGAAGAAGAAGAAGAAGACGCCACCGCCAGCTATGCAGCATGCAATGCTTACGTAACGGCCGTCCTTCGTGCGGCCAGTTGGGCGGCACAGCTGTGTGTGTGTGTGTGTGTCGGGGCTCGGCGCAATTTTCACGCACGTTTTCAGCTGCATGGAAATGAAAATTGAAAGAACTCGCACCAAACCAAAGCAGCTCACAGCCCCCAGGAGGCTCGAATTGAAAAGCGAGCGCGCACGCATGCGCACTCACGAACGCGCACAGATTGTGGCTGTCGCTGCCGCGAAAGCAAAAGTCGCACGCATTCTGGCGGAAGTGCTGCGCGAGCCGGCAGCGAAGCGTGCAGATCGCGCAACTGGCGGCGCAAGTCAATGTGTCCTGCGGCGGTGCGCATCGCCGCAGATGTTATCTGGCGTTGGACTTGAAGTTGGTCGCTGCGAACGCCAGTGCAACTGTTCCAATTTGTAGTTCTTGTTGCGGTGGGGGCGCCGGACGCGAGGTTCATTGCGGCGCACACGAACCGACGCCAGTTGGCTGGTAAGTGTGGCCACTTTGGTTTCACTTCGCTTACAAACAATTTCAATTTGCTGCGCTGTGTTCGCTCTGATTGTCATCGCCGTTTCGGCCCTTCTGGCGCGCCAACTCACCGCTAGTTGCCGCATTCTTTGGCGCAATTAAATGCGCTCGGAATTGCTACAAAATTGTACAAATGTTGGCACTTGGTTCTGTGCTCTGGATAATTGCTCGTTGTTATTACAAATTTGATGCTCCCCTCTCCCCTCCACCACTGTAGCGTTCAGTCGTTCAGTGTGTTTAGCTGTGGCACTATTTCAAGTGGCAGCGTGACAGTTGCAAGCACTCCTACAAGTATGCAATGCATTACGCTGCTGAACGACAACCAAGTTGACTTTTTCAATTCAGACTTTAAACCATACAATTTGAAAGTAATTATTTTATTTATTTTTTATTTATTTTATTTATTTATTGATTTATTTCAGCATACAAGTTTTCTTTATTAAATGCTACACAAAAAAATGCATTAAAGAAAATTTAAAAATTAAATTCCAAACTAAATCTAGAAAGACCATTGTCCATTTTAAATATCTGTATTTTCTTTAGTATTTCTATTAACTTTTGCTTTGATGACTTTTAGTTTTTTACTGGGTTTTACAATTAGTTCTACAATTAGGGTTCTTCAATAACAATAAGCCAAATCGGAAAATACTTTTCGAGATATCAGCGAATATAATATGTGGCCTTTTTAGGTATGGAAAACTTGCGGTCTTTCTAGTGTTAAGTAAAACTATTTACATTAAATATTAAAAATTTGCTCCAGACAAATGCATTTTATGCATTTTAATCCTCTAAAATGCATAAAAAATTTTAGCAACAATTTTGAATTAGTACGAAATTAATTCTTAACCACTTCAGTTTTGACTTATTTCTAACTTTCAAGTTCAATTTTGAGCTTTGGTGTATTCAGAGACCTATAGTAGAATTTTATGGCGAATATTTTCCTGGCACATTTCTTCCTTAAAAGTCCTGTTTAAAATTGATTATTTTGACATTTTAGAAAAAAAGGGTCCAATAAGCCCATAAAAATAGGAGCTAGAGGGTTAAAATGTTCCACAAAAATGTTCCTCGCAGTATTTTACATCACATTGCTGAACACATCACATATCTAAAATGTGAAGGTCACATGGTTTTCGTTGTCGATTCAAAATAAGAAACTTTGATGTCCCCTTAAAAAAAATTCAAATACACATATCGTATTTTTTTTGGCCGCCTCCACAATGATTCGACTCCATACAACCGCGGGACAAAATTAGAAGGAGTGGTCCGTTCTTCATAAAATTTGGTATGCTAGTTAATCATGGTCTGCTGAAGTGAAATCTCAGAGACTTAAATGTTTGAGACTTAAATGCAATTGCAATTTTCGTCATTTTTGGTAAGCTATAGCAACGAGTGTGTTGACTAGATTTTTCAGATTTTACATTTAATAACGTCAAAATTTATAATTGTAAAGAGTAACAGAAATTGTCTTAGGACCCTTTAGTTTTGCAATAAAAACGATAATAATACTACGCATGTTTTGCTTTTTTTCAGTTTTGCTGTCTTTTCAATTTTTCATGCTAATTGCATACTTTTAGGGATGAAAAAATAAATTGTGTCGAAAAATAGGTGTTTAGACCACTTTTCAAATATAATTATTTTCTGAGATCGGAAGATATCGGAAGATGTAATTACATTATCCGACAAAGAAAGAATGCTTCTTAAAATCAAAAAAATCAAGGAAAATACTTTTACATACTTTTTAGATATTTTCCTCTAAGTTTTGCCAATTTTCAGATTTTTAGTTTAGAAAAATATTTTGAATTAAAGTGATGTAAAAGCCTCAGCTTTGCAAATTTTGAGAAAAAATTAAAAGCGAAAATGGCCACATCATTTCTTAATCTATATTGAAAGTTTTAGCAGTTTCGTGCTAACCATGTATTTTTACAATTTTTGTTTTACAATAAAAACAGAAAATATGTGTTTACAATTTTTTGTGAAAAAAGTTCCGACTTTGAGCAGCTTTTGCACAGACACTAATTAATTTTTTGCACAGATTTTTTGGGGTTTTCTTTTGGAATTTTACCTTTCAAATGACATCAAAATGGTTAAATTCTGAGACTAGAAATTTTTTGAATTTTGTCTATGGAACGAATCATTGTGCCCTCTACCAAAATCCGTTGTCAGAATCTAATTATTTTAGAAAAAAAATTGAATTTTGTTATTCATTGTAATCACTTGCACTCTGGCATTGACTTCAGTAGAAAGCAATCAAATTTGTTGTCTATTGACGCGAACCGGCATGTGGCCAAACGCTATGTCCGATTTCCTTTTCATCTGTTTGAGCCGCAATCGAACCGGGCGAATGCATATTTCATGCAGTACAAAGGCTTTTCGCATTCCACATTTTTCATTCCTTTGATTTATAACACGCTTCATTGGGTCGGCGGATGGGCAGAGCCCAACTTTCTAAAGCGCCATCGATTGAGGACAAATTCAATTCGCCGCCGCAGCGAACAAATCAAATTTTGCACACAGCGGCGACCGACGAACGAATCGACAGCCGTCGGACGGACGCACCGCAACGCGTTGTGTCGCCGCTAAACTGCACTTAATTTGCCGCAGCGCAACGAGACGCGACTCGGCACTGCGACTGCGACTGCGGAATTCGCATTTACATGCAGAATTCTTGCCGCTCGAGTGCCGCAGCACCCCCCGCATTTGGGCATTTCAAAGTTTGGATTTCCTTTCATTTCATGTTGGCGTCAAGTCACGACTGCATCGATTACAAGTTGTCCGTTTACCCAGCGCCGTTCGTTCGTTGGTTCGGTGGCTCTGAAAAATGTTTGATTGAAAAATTATGCACTTGCAGTCGACTGCGACTGCGCAAAGGTGGAATTCTAACACTCCGAGTGCGCGCAGACTGCCTCGAAACTTTCCTCATTTGAAAGTAAGAAATGAGCGCATACTTTTCTTTTCCTGTCGTGGCCGCGTGTTAACATGCGGCCAATGCTTGTCCCGCTCATTAGCATCTGCCAACGTGCCGCCGCCAACGAGCGACGCGACAGCCAGAACAAAAGCGAAAACGACGCGCCGCAATTCGCACATTTGCGCGACAAACCACCAAACAACAAGCAAAATAATTAAAAGTACGCTACACAATTCTGAAGGCCGCCCACCTACGGTCGAGCGGCAATCCATTTCAGCCTCTTTTAGCGTCAGTGGACGACGTTGTCTTCAAGCTTCCTTGTTCTGGCGGCAAAGTCTAAAAGCGAATCTTGTGCAGCGCCCAAAACGTGCCATGGCTGGATGCGATCGAGCACCTCCATTATTTAATTAGTTGATTAGCGAAGCATTTCTCAATGTTGGCTGCTGGAGCCCATCTGAGAATTAACCACAACAGTGGATTTATTGTCTGCGCGAGCAGTTGGTTTGAAATAAAAAAAAAAATTTTTGTTACCAAGCACGTCTTAGGAGTACACAATTTGGATTTCAATACACTGTAGGGCGCGATTCGTAAGAATTAGTTTGAAAAGGTATAGTGGCTGATTAAAAACGATCTCTTCCTACCAGCCTAAAAGTATTGATACGGTCAACTATCAAAGTTTCTGCTATAATTTTGTATCACATTTGTTTAGTTCTCTAACGCGAACCCCAGACAGCCACCCAAGATGGAGAAGGGTGAGAGGATGAGCCAGTTTGAGCGAATTCCTCACATGACAAGCTGTTAGTGCCTTGGTGCATGCAAGGATCCCTGCAGATATTTTCCCCAGCATTTACGATCTTGATGGGTTCAAGGAAAGAGTCCACAAATTCTTCCCCCAACATCTTTTTTCCAAACCTATATATCCTTCCTGAACCAGCGCAATGTCTCGCATTTATAGGGGTATACGAAAAAAAAGGATCGAGTTTCAGTCATCGAAGTAGGTACTCGGCGATAGCGAAAAAATCTATAAAGCAGGTTAAATCAACACCTTGGAAACTACAAAGTAGAAGGAAACTGAGTAAAGCTTCCCCTAGCAACCTCTAGCCAGCCAAACTACCAAAGACACACATAACATGACCAACGAGTCGGCTATGGAAGGCAGGAGACGTATAGCTGACATTGCAGCAACACAACTTGTGTTCATCTTCATCTTGGAGAACAGTTTTCATCACTTAACCTATCCACACTGGGAAAATCATTGAACCTAGAAGACTTATTGTGAAATGGGTCTGTGAGACTGGCATAAAGCTGTACCCAACGTAGACAGGAAGTAGTCAAAGGAATATGAGAACTCCATCCTAAGTGCCTGAAAAGCTGCACTGATATTTTATTGGGAATGCTTTAGCAAAGTAGAACACGGAAGTCAGCACTGCAATTACTTCTAGATCCATAGACAGTAGAGAAAGCAGTAGCTTTGAAAAGCCTTCCCTACATTTCCACTATTTGTATACCCCATACCGGGGTTGGAGTCGGCCTCGATAGTCCAGCGGGTAGTGCGCTGGCTTCTCATACCAGAGGCCCTAGGTTCGATTCCCAGCTTAGGCTGATGAAACGCTCGTCTACTTCTATCGCTATCCACATGAAGGAGAGGCAGATGAGAATTACAAGAATCGCACAAGTGGGCTCTTGGTAAGCAATGAGAAAACCTTCAACTGTGAAAGGAAATCGCCCAAAAAACCGCCGTTCGGATTCGCCGTAAAACTATAGGTCTCCCCCTCTGTTTCAAATGTGAGTTGCACACATGCTAAAAAAACAGTGTAGCATACACATTTCAAACGAGTGGAATTTGTGTCACAATGGTCCCATAAAGAAGCCTAAGTTTGTCTCAAACAGAGGCAGCCACTACAACCTACAACCAACCTACCATTCCACTATTTGTATCCCCCACACCTCTCTCTTCGATTATACTTTCCTGAGCCTTAAGTACAATGTGCTTCCTAGCCCATGAGTCATAAGTCCTTCAGGAATGGACATCCTATGGACTCCCCATTCTCGACTGAAGTGACCAATGAAGTAGCGAATTCTGAACCAATAATACAAAAGAAGTCACCCATGGTTTAGAAAAGAAGATCGTCGCATGCTCAAAGGGATTTCAACACATATGTTACGCAGTTTTGTCCTATCTACAAAATTTTACTTCAATACTCCTAACAATTACTTATAGAGCTAACTCAATGCTCGAACAAGGTTATCCTCTGGCTTTTTATAAAAATATCGGCATTACTGCCGTAACAGCGACAAGTTGAGGAAAAAGTCTTAGCATCTTCTGCGCGACTGTACTTCACTTCAAAATACTTATAGCCTGGGTATACTATCTCTGCGTCAATAATATTGATGATCTGGGCATGAAAGCATTGGGTTACTGAGGAACATTGTTAGATTAATTCGAGACTCGGACTGATTTTGACCACCGCTGAATACGGAATGATGGTTGAGTTTGCCACCTTCACAATGAGCTCTACAGACTTCTAAGTACATTAGTCGAGCAATCGGCCTATTCTGCTTAACCTAACTAAATAGCTAATAAGATGAAGATTAATAGTTACAGAGATGACAGATTTTTTATGGAAAAACTTAGAAATGTGATTTTTTTCATTGATTTTTTCTTCAACCCATACGATTCTTTTAGCTGGTTCGCATAGAGGAAGAAACTAAGCCCACTTCCATTAACATCTCGTTTCAAAACGGGCCTTAGGGCTCTAAGTGCACACCCCTTGAAAGGCAACGAAATAACCTACCTATCTACCTTCCATGAGATCCTTGTTTAATGACAAACTAAATGCAATGCAATTGATTTCTCAAGTAATTTCTCTGCCATTACGACTTGTGGCGCTTCCACTGCTCGCTGCCAGTGGCAATTTTCTTTATCGCCGATAACATTTCCATTTTAAATTGCAAATTACATATTCTAACAAGCGGCCCGAACACATAACGTTCATAACGTTCAACAATTGCTCTGACATTCGTATAATTTTTGCATAAACGTTTCGCTGGTAACGAGCGCCGCGCCGCGGCAGCTGGCAAGCGGCACGCATTAGAATGTCTATTAAAAGTAGATTTATCAAAGTGCAACATGGCCACACCCAGTGCGCAGATAAAGCATTTAAAAAGCCATCGCCATTAATTACGCGAACGCGGCGCGATGGCTGCTGCTGCAAGTGCACCACCGCTCTTGGCGACATCGCTTACGTAGCCATAGAGCCGATCCGATCAGCCGGATCAAAGGCACGCACGGTCACGCTGCTGTCCAGCTGGGACGCCGCACGCATGTTGCAACATTTAAATTAAAATATTTATTGCAGCGCGCCAGATTGCTGCAGCCAGGAGCCGGACAGCGGCCGTCGCACGCACCGGCTGCGTACGCGCCGAGAGTATTCGCGGCAATTGTGGCACTGAGACTTTGTTGCCTGTTGCTAGTTGCGTGGCGCGCATTGCCTGCCTCTGAGCGATACGTTATTATTTATTTATGCTGCAGCCATCGGTTGACGCCACAAGTGCCAAAGTGATTTTTTACTGCAGTTTGCAGTTTAATGTCTTCATTCTTTGCACAGAGAGCCTCGGCGTGCGTTGATCTTTTTTGGGTTTTTTCATGTTTCTGGTGCATTTTTCAAGTTTGTACTCTGCACTCAGGTCCTAAGGTGTGTTTACTTTCATCATTATTTGGTAACACCCAGAAGGAAGTTTGACCGATACAGTCACGCACATATAGTAAATATACTCTCATGATCAGGATCACCATCAGGATCGATGGATCGATCCGTTCGGACAATGTTCTTCAACGGTCTGCTCATTCGCATGTCTGTCCGTTCATTCATTATTCAATTTGTCCATTCTTCTGTTTGTCCTACCATCTGTCTGTCTGCCCATTCTTAAGCCAATTTGTTTGTCCATCCGTGTGTCTGTCCACCGGTCTAGTTGTGTGCGTTTGTTAGTCCCTCTGCCTGTTTGTTCATTCGTTGGTCCATTTCTCTGTTTGTAGGATTATTTGTTCATTCGTCCGTCTCTCCGTAGGTTTACTTGATCCAACATTTCCCTGTCTGTTTATTGGTCAGTTCCAGCTGCCTATTCGTCGGTTCACTTGTTCTTTCGTTTGTCAATCCATATGCCAATTCGTCTTCTTTACTATCTGGCCGTCGATCTATTTTGTCTGGCTCTACTTCAGCCAGTTCGTCTATTCGTCTATTCGTCCGTCGTTCTGTTTTTCTGTCTATTCGTCGGTTTAGTTTGCTAGTCCATTCGTTTAGTCGTTAATTTGCCATTTGTCAATTCGTCTTTTTCACCGTCTAGTTGTCGATATATTGTATCAGGTTCTGGATAAGGTTCTTTGATGGGCTCGCGGAAGTAGCAGACGCACAGATAACCGATCTACACAATTTCCTCGCCAAGACCAAATGGTTCCTAAAATATCCCGCTTGGATCTACAGGAATCCCAACAGATAAAGGAAGGCACCGGTTTTCTCCGAAAATGAAGGGATTCACAATGGACCCAACAGGGTCTCCGCGTGGAAGTGCTTGCCGCACACACCCCTTCCGTAACCTAACCTAACCTTATCTGGTTCTCCTTCTGCCGTTTTATGCATTCGTCTGACTCTGTATTTGCCCATTCACCCATCCTTTGGTTTCTTTGTCTGTTCGTCAATTTATTTGTTCGTTCTTCTGTCTTTCCGTTTGTCTTTTCATCCATTCGTTTGTCCCTTTGTAGGTCCGGTGGTCTATTTGTATTCGATGATCTGTACGTCTGTTCGTTTTTCTATTCGTCCGTTCGTCTGTCTCTCTGTCTGCTCTTCGATTAATTTGTTCTTTTTTTTGTATATCAGCTCGTTGGTCCATTTGTTCGTTCGTCTGTCTGTCTGTTGGTTCGATATTTCGTTTATCTCACTGTCTGTCCGTTGGTCAATTCCGTCTGTCTCTCCTTCATTCAGTTCATCCATTCGTCTATCTTTCTGCCTGTCCGTACATCCATTCGTTTGTCTCTCTGTCTGTTCGTTCGTTCGTTCGTTTTTTGTTCGTTCGTCTGAACTGTTCAGTTCATCCATTCATCTATCTCTGTCTGTCCGTACATCCATTCGTTTGTCTCTCGTTTGTTCCTCCGTTGACTGTCCGTCCGTTCATCTGTTAGTATGTCTATTTGTCTGTCTGTTCGTTCATTCGTCTGTCTCTTTGTCTGTCCGTGGATCTATTTTTTCTTCGTCTGTCTGTCTGTACGTTCATTTGTCTGTCTCTCTGTCTGCCCGTCGATTTTTTGTTCGGTCCTCAGTTCGTCCGTTCGTTCATTCGTCCGTCTCTCAGTCAAACTATTTATTCGTTCATCTATCTTTCCGTACTGTCATTCGTCTGTCTTTCTGTCTGTCCGTGGTTTTATTTTTCTTCGTCTGTCTGTCTGTCCATACGTTCATTTGTCTGTCCCTTTGTCTGCCCGTCGATTGTTTGTTCCTTCCTCAGTCCGTCCGTTCGTTCATTCGTCTGGCTCTCAGTCAATCTTTTGATTCGTTCGTCTATCTGTCCGTACTTTCATTCGTCTGTCTCTCTGTCTGCCCGTCGATCTATTTGATCGTTCGTCTGTCTGTTCATACGTTCATTTGTCTGTCCTTCTGTGTGCCCTCGATTTTTTGTTCGTCCCTCAGTCTGACCGTTCGTTCTATCGGCTCAATATTTGTGCCTGTTTGTCGAGCTATTTTTTTGTTCGCCTATCTATTAGCCTGCTCGTTCTCCTGTCTATCCATCTGTTTTTTCATATTTCTGTCCGTCACTCTATTTATCTACTATGTAGTACGTCCGGGCATCTATCTGGATTCCTTCTCATCTTTCTGTATATATCTGCGTCCTTAGATTTATTCGCAGGTTCATCTGTCCGCCTGTCTATATGTCCTTTTACCTGACCGTCTATCTATCTATCCTTCTTTATTCCCTCCTTTTCCGTCTGTCTACTCATTCATCTGTTCGTCTCTTGTTCCAAGTGCAGGGTACGAATTAGTCGGCCTAAACCTATTGAAACCCTCTTATTTGTTCTACTATTCTTGTTCTTTTTTCGCTTCTATGCTCGCCCATTTATCATTTTTAGCAGCGCACATTTCATAAGAATGATTAATTGCCCGAGCATTTTTTATGCTTTGCGTGTTGTTGTTTTTGTTCATAATATTTTTCGCACTACGGTTACGCTCGTTGGTTGTTGGTTGGTCGGTGTTGTACGAATCTTCATTTTATGAGCCTCATTCGCATTTTAATAAAAGCAACGCCAGCAGAAGCAACAGCGCCAACTACTACCACAACAACAACAACAACAATGACGTGCGTAACTGAGGCGTTAAAAGGCCATTAAATGGCTCGTTCAACGATTCCGTCGTGTTTGTGAGCGTAATTTAATTATTTAGCACTTGTTGCCGTGTTCCAGCGGTTCCGACACGCGGCGCACTGTGCCGCCGATGCGTGAAATGTTCAACAAATTTGAATGTTTTCGGTATCAGGTGTTGAAGTTATTATCTGCATTGCAATAACTTTGGCAAATTACAAATTTAAACTCAGACATGGGTAACTTTTCAACAAGATTGAACGTAAAGTTGTGGGACTTAAAGTTGGCCAATGGAATTTAATGTTTTAATCAATAGTTTTCAAAAGACTCAGTCTCGTCAAATAAATAAGTCTTTTTGCCATGGCTGCTGTTTTAGCGGGCACTAAAAATTGTCTAAGAATGTAATTAAGAATCATTGAAAAAGTCTCAATTCTGAATGCAGATTCGGCACAAAATGTTTCGTAACCAATTTGTCTTCTTAAGTCACCTGTGTTGATTTTCGGTGGGTCAGTAAGGAGACTCAAGGATGCAGTATGCCTTAAGCTAAACACTCATACATGGAAGAGGATCTTCGAACTCTGAACATTAATTTATATAATCGTGAGACGGCCGAGTCTTCAGATGTGTCTACCAATGATCCAATGAATTGATCAAAATTTTATTCAGCTCAGTTAGTTAGTAAGTCAGGAGACTATCAAGTGAACCTTTTCTAGACTGAAGAATCTGAAGCTTCTACAGGCTAAAAATAGTGAAATGGGCTTTAGGAGACTTAGTACAATCTTTGTGTCTTGGATTGGATTGGATTGAATTGAATTGAATTGGATTGAATTGGATTAAATTGGATTGATTTGAATTGAATTGAATTGAATTGAATTGAATTGAATTGGATTGAATTGGATTAGATTGGATTGGATTGGATTGGATTGGATTGGATTGGATTGGATTGGATTGGATTGGATTGGATTGGATTGAATCGTCTACTAGAAGTCATTCCTCTAAGGCCAAACTCTTAATTCGAACCTGTACTGTCAACAACAGGGCCGCCTGAAGGAAGCTAGCGCCTAGAAGCTGCCAGCTTCGGCCAATAAGAGAGGAATTGTGTCCATCAGGACAACTCCAGGCCAGACTCACATAGTTACTAGCCAGAAGCTCCGGGAGCCTGGTTGGCTGTTTCTTATGCATCCACCTTATAGTCCGAATCTGGTATCAAGTAATTATTACCGCTTCCTGTCTATTTTTAATGATTTTGCTGCTGAAAATTTCGGCTCAAGAGAAGAGAGAACTTGTGAGAATCGACTGTCCCAGTTGTTTGCCAATAGAGACGAGGAAACTATCTTCAAAATGGCAACATGTTGGGTACCTTTCTACTGTTTGAACACTTGTTTGCACTCCTTTAATTCATTGGAACGGTTTTTCTTTACCAAATAAAAATATATAAATAAAAACACCAAAAACCAAATTTATGTATGTATTATTTTGATTTATTGATTTATATACTTAATCAGTACATTTCGTATAAAAAGTTCACTTGTTTTGTTTTAGAGGCTAACACTAAGATTACGTTTTTATTCAATTATTGCAAATGATTGCTGCAAAAATTCATGTTAAATGTCAAATGGATCCATTTAAGATTTAGCTTTCTTCATCTACTTCTTCCACTTATATTTCTTCTTCTTATATTTATTTTTCTATTTCTACCTCATAATATGCTTCTTGTTTTGTTATACTTCTTCTTCTTTTTCTTTTACTTCTTTTTCTTTTTCTATTTCTACCTAATAATTTTCTTCCTGTTTTTTTTTCTTAAATTTGCTGTACGCTTTCGTTCACTTCTACCATCAACTTCATCATTTAAATAACTAACTAAGGAGCACCTTACTTTCGGTCAAATTTGCAAAGCATTTTAAATAGTGTGTAGAGTATTTAGCACTAAAACTAAAGCATAAATAAATAAATAAATAAATTAAATAAATAGACAAATAAATAGTTGATGTCAATGTATGACAAAAGGCTGACAAGTGTCATTAGCATTGAATAGTTAGATTAGAACGTAATTGTTAAAGGTTAAAATTTAAATTAAAGTTAAGTTTACAGTTAGTCGAGAAGGTAAAACTATTGTTGAAAATTTCCAAAATATTTTGATACAAAATTATTTCGGAAATCTTCGTGCATTGGCAAATGTGTGAATTGATTTCGCTCGTTAAATGCAAATTGGCGAATAGGAAGCCCAGCCGAATCGAGTCGAATCGAGATAAACCGAAGCGTAGTGCGGAGAGGTGTTAGACTGAGATAGAGACTACGTATAGGTTGGGGCCTATAAATGTTTGGCTCTTATGTAGTCACGTGGCTTGAGTGTTTGAGTTTTAGCTTTAGTTTAGTTTTAGTTTTAGTTCGAGTGCCCAGAATTGTGCGGAAGCAGATGTTTGAAACATTTTTCTTCCAACCAATGAAAAACCAATGAGAAACCGTCAATGTTTTGCGTTTTTGCTATGCTAAGTCTTACTTAAGCGCGTAGTTCGACTGGGCGACAAGTGCGCCATGGCGCCTGCCGCCAGTTCTGGCCTAAATCACTAGAAACCCTACCAACTAAGGATTACACAAGATGCTTGTTGTGTGTCTTTGATTGCTTTTCTTCAACCCTAACTTTCGCCGACAGTTTGTCAGCGGCAATGCTCCGTTCTAAATAGCAATTCTCAGCCCCTGCGTGAGATCCCACAATGGGGTCGAAATCACTGTTCAAAGCAAGCATTGCCTGGATTTTGTTCGCCTCGAAATTTGCAGCTGCTATGCTTTTGCCTACAACAACAATGTGCGTTTTAATTAAAACTAACTTTAAGTACTTTAAGCTAAGCTCACTTAAACGACGCTTTACAAATAATAGTTTTTTTTGTTGTTTTACGTTAGAAATTATAAAATTGCGGTAGAAAAGAAGTCTCATGGTTTTTGCATTAATTCTATGTTAAAAAATAAAAAAAATGTCTAAAATAATTTTACGATTTTTTTCTGTTAAAATTTTTGCTGAGTGTTTCTCACTTTTTTGCTACTCATTTTCAATAAATTTAGTTATTTTTTTTTCATTTCAATAACTAGACCTCTTTTTGCGCTGCTGATATCTATTTGAATAATAAAAAACTATAGCCTAAGCTTTGAGCTGCGCAGTGGTGCTGCTGTGTGTGTGTGTGTTCAAAATTGCTGACCGTAGCGGCCGGTCATGCCGCTGTCGTAGAGTTTGCCCAGCGTATCGCTGGCACTGCTGGCGCCACTGTGCGACTGGGCGTAGACCATGTTGGGGGCGGCATAGTTCACCGAGGGCGCAGCCTCGTGTTGATAGAGATAGCGTTCCTTTTTCGAGCGTTTCTGCACAGTCTTCCAGATGAGGAAAACAATGAACTGGGCGAGCAGGAAGAGTGCACCGGCAATAATGAGACCTGCAAGTGGAGAAGCAAATGGGAGAAGAGATGATGATTAATAAATATTGAATTTTTAAATATAATAAATAATAATAATACGTTTCACTTAACACTAGAAATACCATTGCGGTCATTGTGATGGTTTTTCATTTTTAAATATCTGTATTTTCTTTAGTATTTCTATCAACTTTTGCTTTGATGACATGTAATTTTTTATTGGGTTCTACAATTAGTTCTACAATTAAGGATCTACAATTACAATTAGCCAAATTCGAAGTGTACTTTTTGAGATATCAGCAGATATAATATGCAGTCCTTGTAGGTTTGAAAAACGTGCGGTCTTTCTACTGTTAACCCTTTGTTGACACAGTTAGATTTTTATGAAAAAATAACTGTCTAATTATTTCTCATTTAAAGTGCTTTCACTAAATTTTAAGTCAATTAGGTCTTTTCACTAAAATCATGTTTCCCCATATAAACTTTTAATCCATCGATGACAACAAGTAAAAAACACATGTCTAATTATTTCTCACTAAGAGCTCCTTCACCAACTTTGAAGTCAAGAGATCCATCAATTCATGTTTTTCAGTTTCTCTATACAAACTTTTAACACATTGTTGACCATTGTCAGATTTTCAATTTTACAAAAAGAAGAAATTTCCACATTTTAAGTGCTTTCAGCAAGTTTGAAGTTAAAAAGCCCATCAAATCTGGTTTCTCCATAGAAACTTTTAACCCATTGTTGGCCGTTTTAGAATATGATTTTGGAAAAAATTAAAAACACGTGTCAAATTATTTCACATGTTAAGTGCTTTCATCAAGTTTGAAGGCACAAGGCCCATCAAATCTTGATTCTTCATAGAAATGTTAACCCATTGTTGGCTTCTTTAGAATAGGATTTTCGAAAAAATTAAAAACACGTGTCGACTTATCACGTTTGAAGTCAAATGGCCCATCATTTTTTTTTTCTTTATCGAAATTTTAACCCATTGTTGGCCCCTTTAGAATTTGATTTTGAATAAAATTAAAAACACGTGAAAAATTATTTCACATGTTAAGTACTTTCATCAAGTTTGAAATTAAAACGCCCATCAAATCTGCTTTCTCTATAGAAACTTTTAACCCCTTTATGTAAAATTTGATTTTCGAAAAAATTGAAAACACGTGCCAAATTATTTCACATGTTAACCCATTAAAGCCGGGTATCAGTTCAGCCCATACGATTTTGATTTTTCATACACGACCTGGAATTGACCCAAAATGATCAGAAACAAAATTTCAGTTTTCTATCTCTGCACGTTGCTGAGATATTCATTGGGTATTTTTCACCCATTCGGCAGCAATGGTAGCCTTTTTCCATACTTTTTGAAGTGATCAGCTAAACACGTGAACAAAAGTTGTATTGTTTACAGGTGAGTTAGGAGGCAGATCTTTGTAAAGTTCTACGTTTCGCCACATTTTTCATCTCCGGAAAATTCACAATTTTTGGAGTCTGGTAACTCTAGCTAGATGGCGGAATTTTAGGGTGACCTCAACTAAACTAAGGTAGTTCCATATTTACCCCAACCATCCCTATCAATGATTTTGAAATATCTCTACCACGAACTTTTCTGTGATTTTTTTAAAAAGTCAATTTTCAGCAATGGGTTAAGTGCTGAAAGCAAGTTTGAAGTCGAAACGAAATTCTTGATATAAACTTTTAACCAAGGGTCACAAATGTCTATTTAATGCCCCGAACACATTGACGACAACAGCGACACGACTGCATCGTGGTACTGATGCTGCCGCTTTCAGTGTAATCAAGTAGATGACTGCATGGCGTTTGAAGCAGACGTCATCTTGCAGTCGTTCGGCCTTCAATGTGTTCCGGTCATAAAACCAAGACTGTTTTTATCAGATGGCGCTAGACCGTAAAAATTTACATTTTCTAAGAATAGTACCTACACAAATAGGACAACATGGACTCAATGATGCCACATTGGCAAACCACAAAAAAATAGAAACTGTACACAAAAAATGTGTGCTAAATGCTATAAAGAAGTCCAGAAGTGAAAAGTTCAAAGAAAACAATGACAGCAAACTTTTTTTGGATGAAAGTCAGCGCATAAAAATGCAAGTCATGCATGCTATGCTCAAAACAACAACAACAATAACCAACAACAGAGCAGCAAATACAATAACAACAACAACATCAACAATCAAACATGCCAATACATGAAATTCTAGCTGTCTGCACGTAAACTTAAGGCCGGCCGGCCGGCTGACTGCTGACTGGTGACTGCTGACTGGTTAACTGGTTGACGGTGACGCGCGCATGCGCACACACTGCAAACCGAAACAACCAAACCAATTTTCTTGTACAAATACACCAAAATGTTGTATGGCGCAAAAAAGTGGTGAAAGTGCCGAAGTTGCACTTTGAAAGAAACAACAACAAAAATACTCAAGAAAAATGTTAAATAAAAAATTTAAAAAAATGCTCACACATTCCGGCAAAGCATTTAATTGTAATTCAGTTCTGTGTGCCGCACACACACACACACACACACATACAAACGCACACAGTGCTGCAATTTCATACAATTTATGGTCAGCGTGTTTTGCTGACATCCGCCTAACCACAAAGACGCCAGAGGCCACAGAGTGAAGGACGCACATGTGCGTCCGAGCATTGTCGGTTGTTGTTGTTGTGGTTTTTGTTACAACAAACGTACGCAACAAAAGAAATTGCTACAAATTAAATACTTGAAGTTAAAAAATCTGACCAAAAACTGCACCAACGCCAATAAGCAGTAAACACACACACACAGAAGCACACAAACGCACTCACACACACACACACACACACACACAGCCACGTTTGTGGTCACTGCGCCGCGTGTTAATAAATTTCACTGCTCACCGCCGCCGCCGCCGCCGCCAGCTGAAGAACTTTTTCATTCGTTTCGTTTTCTGTGTCACTGGCGCAGTGGCGTATCGGTGTTGTTGTTGTTGTTGCCTGCATTGTTGCAGCTGCATTCAAAGCGACCGCAAAGTGCGTTAAGCTTTCTTGTGGTTGCGCAGTGTGCGGCTATTTGTTCATTTATTTATTTATTTATTTATTTATTTGTCTGTCGAAAATGAGCAAAATGTGTAAATATTTGCTTTATTAACGAAATTCTTGTAATACGTTTGGGCGTTTACGTGGAACTGATTGTGGCCTTTCGATAGTGGCATTTTTGTTGTTTTTGTTGTTTTAGCTGTGTAGTTGTTTATTTATTTGGTTAATGCTGTTCCAACAGTCGAATGCATGGTAAATGCACTTTTCATTTGTGTAGTTAAATCATTGAAGTTTTTTTTGTTTTGTGTGTACATTTCATTTGGATTTCATGTAGAATTAACGACAAGTGGGAAATTATTGCTGGCAGCCACAAGACTTGAGTCGTGTGAGCATTAAGAGTTGTGAGTATGAGATTTGTGTGATCTATGAAGATTTAGCCAAGTCAGACACTAAGCTCTAACAAAACTGATTGGGAAGATAGCTCAATGCGAATAGTTTTGTGTGATTTTTTTAGAGAAGTTTATGCAAATGTGCACTTAGTTTTATTGTGAATTAAATTCATATTTTTATATATTTATGGCTAATAGGAAATTTTATAATTTCATTGAAATAAGCTTTATGATTTTATATAATGTTACGTTTTTTTACATAAACTTTTAATAAATACTTCACCTCATTTGTTGTTGATTGTCTAAAACTGAAAGACATGTGTGGAATTATTTCTGATTTTAAATAAGTACTTCCCGCAAGTCTTAAGTCAATGGGCCCAATGAATTGAGTCTCTCTTAACATTAAAAAAACCATTGCGCTCATTTTGACGGTTTTTCATTTTTAAATATTTGTATTTTCTTTAGAATTTCTATCAACATTTGCTTTAATGATTTTTATTTTTTATCAGGTTCTACAATTAGTTATACAATTAGGGTTCTACAATTACAATTAACCAAATCCGAAGTGTACTTTTCGAAATATCAGCGAATATAAATGTATTTTTTTTAGGTATGGAAAACTTGCGGTCTTTCTTGTGTTAACACTTTGTTGACTCCGTCAGATTTTAATAAAAATTTCTTGTTTAACTTTTTCTCATTTGACATGCTTTCTTCATATTTGAAGTCAAAAGCCCCATTAAATCATGTTTCCCATATAAACACCTATTAACCTATAGTTGGGCCCGATGGATTTTGATTTTGAAAAAAGTGGAAAACATCAATCAAAATAAAAAATATTTCATTTGAAATGCATTTGCTAAGTTTTAAAATAAAAAAAAACCATTAAAACATATTTCTCCATACAAAATTTTAACATACCTTAGAACTTTTCTAAGTCTATTACAAAAATAAAACCAAAAAAGTGTGCAATTCTTTTTTATTTCAATTTTGAAGTCAATAGATCAATCGGTTCATGTTTTCTCGTAAACGAACCTTAACTCATTGTTGAACCGTGTAAATTTTTATTTTCCAAAGAGTGAAAAACATGAATAAAAATTAAAAAAATCGACTAATTTCTCATTTGAAGTGCTTTTGCTTAGTTTGAAGTGAAAAAAACCCCCATCAAATCATATTTCTTCATTCAAACTTGTGATCCATCGTTGACTTTGCAACTAAAAAAAAAAAATAATAAAACCAAAATTAAATAAAAAGTAGTAATAATTTGCAAGTCCATTGGCCCATCGGTTCATGTGTTTTTTTCGCAATCTTCTTGTAAACGAAACTTAACTCATTGTTTAACACTGTAAATTTTGATTTTCGAAAAAGTAAAAAACACGAATAAAAATAAAAAAATTGACTCATTTCTCATTTGAAGTGCTTTTGCTTAGTTTGAAGTGAAAAAAACTATCAAATCATATTTCTTCATTCAAACTTGTAATCCATCGCTGACTTTGCAACTCTTAAAAAAAATAAAACCAAAATTAAATAAAAAATAATAATAATTTTAAAGTCCCATCGGTTCATGTGTTCTTTTTCCTAGTCTTCTTTTAAACGGACTTTAACCCATTGTTGAACCTGGTAAATTTTGATTTTCAAGAAACTGGAAAATTCGAGTCGAATTATTTATACTTTTGGAGTATTTTCATTTTCTTCATACAACACCTTAACCCATGTTTTGCCCCTTTAGACCCCGAATTTCAAAAAATCCCGTCCTAACGTAAATTGAAATTTCATGTTTGTAGCTTCAACAGTTTGGGCTTCATAGTGACTATGAAGTGAACTAGGAAATCTATAAGTTCCTTACAATGCCACATGAAATCCCGTTACCGGATGGAGGTGGGTGTTCTTACTTCACGGAAACAGATGTACTCAGATCAATCAACATCAGAGCCAATAGTAACTATGGTTCACCCAGAAATTAGAGTGAATTGAGTAGAGTTTTCCATAGATCTCTGAGAAACCAAAACCGCCTCAAATCAAAATCAGAGACTACAGAAACTATTGTTTAGCTAGAAATGAAACGAGATTTGGTAGGTTAGGTTAGGTTTGATTAAGTTAAACCAGTTGATCCTAAGGCCTTGCTTAACTGGCTGTCGTTATCGTTAAAATCAACCGTACAGATCTCTAAATATACGAGCCTTTGTAAAAGTTCTTAGTAGAGCACTGGCCTTTATTTTGAAGGCCCCCTTCAGTCCCTCAACCAGCGGAGTACCTAAGAAAGCCAATTGTAATCTTGAGAGCGTAGGGCAGAAGCAGATAAGATGTGCAGACTTTCTCTCACACTTTGCTTCCTGAACTTTGAACAAATATTGCTATCGATGATGCCTTACCTGTGAGATGGTGAAATCTTCAAGGAGCTACAACTTTTGTCATATGAGTATTTAAAAAGGCGTTGACAGAAGGTGGGCCCAATGATAAAAAATTTCTTCAAGGTCCTTTAGCTTTAAAAACACAAAATGACCCACTTAAAAGATTTTACAACTCATGAAAGACTAAAATTATATAGAAAATCTTACTCTGTCAACATTGTAGTAGACGATTGAAATTGTCACTAAGATTTGCTATTTTCGCTGTTGAAAACCCCATTTACATCATTTCCATTATGCATCGAACTGAATGGAATGCAGACAGGACAAAGTGTGAAACGACACGTCGAACTAAACGTGACAGCAATGCAACACAGGCGGAAGGCAAATCGAATGAGGCGACCGGAGCGAAAAATTGCTCCACATCGAACGCCGACGAACAACAGGTGGTGCCGCACACTGGCTGCCAATTGACAGCAGAATAGCGATCACAACAACAACAACAGAAACAACAATTCGTGTGGGTCTCACGTTTGCACGACACTCAAGCGTGCAAATTCTGGCTGCCGGTGCGATCACACACACAGAAAATACAAAAGTTGGAAAAAAACAAAGCACATACACATACACAAAAACACATATAGCACTAGTAGTGGAATCTACGAAATCAGGGTTTAGGCAAAGCAGCGCATTGAACTAGTGACCTGCTCGTGATTTGCGACGCTGGAATTTTTGGTATTTTTGGTGGCAAATAAAGTAGTTGTTATTGTTGTTATTGTTGCTGCAGACATGCTATTTTTTTGTTGTTGTTACAGCGCTAATCAAGTGTGCAACAGTTGGCAGCAGCAGAAATTACCCACAAACCCATATTTACTTGACTGCATGGCGAATGCGAACATAACAGCAACTTACAACAACAACAACAATAGTTGGAGTATAGAATCGAGTTTTCACACACACACACATGTACACCTAAACCCATCTGTCTGTATGTATGTAAATATGTGTGCACGCTTATCGCCAAATCCACCAAATCTCGCATAATTCTTGCCGTTGCACTTTTGCCAACGCAATCGCCAACGCACATAAAACAAAAAAAGTAAAACAAAAAAATCAATTCGAATGTGAATGTGAATCGAAAGAAAGGAAAATAAAAAAATAAAGAAACGGGCGGAAAAAATTGCCAACGTAATTGAATCATTATGGGCCAACAGTTGCTGATTGCAATGCTCCCACAATTGCAACTGCAACTACACTGTTGTTGCTGCCGCTGGGCTGGCGATGCGAAAGTGCCGAAAATTATTTGCGTTCCCGGAACACGAGCGTTCTAAAGGTTTTGGGCCCAACAGATTTCAAACAGTACTTAGGAAGATAGAAGTGACTGCTACAAGTCGAAGCCCACTTGGGTCATTAAGAATCATTGTGATATCACAATCAATGGTACTAAAGTTCGAAGCTTTCATTGAACCAGTGTGAGCTTCTCTGGAAGCTTAATAGACTGTGAGTAAGTTGCCCAGGAGTAAGAAGTTGCCCAGGTGAGTCTTTCTTCTGCTAGATAATTCATGACAAGTTCATAGAAGATGAAGTGCGTTTTTTCCTTTTTAATCGAACTTAAGTTCGCTCATTCACTGAATCAGTTTGAGCTTCTCTCGAAGCTTAGTAGACTGTGATAAGTTCTAATGGTTTGATAGATTATCGCAGAAGAAATTGGCCAGGTGAGTCTTTCTTCTTCCAGATAATTCTTCCTTTTCTTCCTTTCTAATCAATCTTAAGTTCGCTCATTCACTGAATAAATTTGAGCATCTCTCGAAGCTTAGTAGACTGTGAATTATCTTATAGGTCAGATCGCCTAGATTGTCAAAGAAGAAGTTGCCCAGGTGAGTCTTTCTTCTTCCATATAATTCTTCCTTTCTAATCAATCTTAAGTTCGCTCATTCACTGAATCAGTTTGAGCCTCTCTCGAAGCTTAGTAGACTGTGAATTCTCTTATAGATCAGATCCCCTAAATTGTCAAAGAAGAAGTTGCGCAGGTGAGTCTTTCTTCTTCCATATAATTCTTCCTGTTCTTCCTTTCTAATCGTCTGAGCCTCTCTCGAAGCTTAGTAGATTGTGAATAGTTCTAATGGTTAGATAGATTATCGAAGAAGAAGTTGCCTAGGTGAGTCTTTCTTCTTCTGGACAAACTGTACTTGAAATACGAAAAAATTAGGAGAAGGAAAAAAGGTTATATAATTATTATATAGCTTTTTATAATTATATAGATTTTTCCTACCCAGAGGAAAGTCGCCGCAAATAAGCTTATTTTGTTATTATTTGAGTGTGATATGAAACTCGAACTAATTGCTCTGAGTTGAACTTGAAAGCATTAATTCAAACTGCCGAGATAATCCTATAAATGTTGTCCAAGAAATTTCTCATTGACGTGACCAAAATATAAAATGTTGAGAGAAATCAAACAAATCAAGAGAAAAAGTTGCCTCAAGCAGCCTTGGCCTTTGTTCAAGCTGGCACTGTCTCCAGAGGGAAGTTGCCGCAAATAAGTTTGGTTTAGTATTATTTGAGGTGTGATTCGAACTAACTATTCTCTAAAAGCTTAAACCACTAATCAGCCAAAATGAATTTACAGAATTTAATTATGAAACAGCGACGTTGATGTCACGAATTCCCAAAATTTTGCCAGAAATCCAACCGTGCAGCTTCGGTCTTTGTTCAAGCTGGCACTATACCCCAAAGGGAAGTTGGCGGTTTAGTACTATTTGAGTTGTGATTTGCACCCAATTTTCCTCTAACTTGAACTTGAAAGCTTTAACCATTAATCAGCCAAGATGAATTTACAGAATTTAACTATAAAATATCTCGTTGACGTCACCAGAACCCAGAATGTTGCCGCAAATTGGGCCGTGCAGCCTTGGCCTTTCTTCAAGCCGGCACTGTCACGTGCAGCAACAACAACCACAACAATAACAACCACATCCAATTCCAGCTGGTTGCTACTACAATTTGCCGCTGAAATTGCCATTAGTGCTGCCTTGGTTGTTGTTGTTAGTTTGTGCTACGCTCAAAGTTGCTGCCGCTGCTGCTGGTTCGGCCAATTGTACTGTTTGTGTTGGTGTTGGTGTTGCGCATGATGCCAATCATTTGGCATTAATAATGCACAATCATGCCGCAGCAGCAGCCCCTGCAGCCGCCGTCACACTTCTCAACGCCCACTTCAGCGCAATGACAACACCGACTGCCGAATGCCGAATGCGCCGCATGATTCGCTCAATTATGCAAATATTTTTATTGCTGCCAGCGGGCCACATATTTCCATTCGTTCTTTTCTTTCATTCCTTGCAAATTGGGTTTTTCTTTGCTTCTACGCAACAATTCTCTGCTGCGTCTTTCTTTTGTTATTCTGAATCGTTGTTTTTTTGTTCAAATAGAAATGTAAATATTTTTAGCGAAAACTCACCGTAACCGTTGAGGCAGGTCAGCGCCTCGTCGGCAATGCCGGCAAACACCTTCTCGCGTCCATCGGCGCCCAGCGCGTCGGCATCCTCCTGATTGAAGCCGAACTTATCGGTGATTTGTATGGATTGCACCAGCAGAATGTTGTCGTCGGCGGGTTTGTGGCTGGTGTCGCGCTTTTGGCGTTGTGCGCCCGCCGAGCTCACACTGAATTCAGCTGCAATTTAATTAAAAAAAAATACGTTTCAATTAAAAGTTCGCAGCTTTTCGATCATTTGTCGACTTACCGCCATCGGTGCCGTTCACAATGGAGCGCCTCCTGCGGCCGTACGACACCAGCGACTTGACATCGCCGCTGACACTGTCCTCGTTGTCGCAAATGACGGGCTCGCAGCGCGGAATGCACGGCGTGACCAGCGCCCGGAACTGCACCACCTCCGATGAGGGAAACTTGAAGGCGTCGAACTGCGACAGCAGCACTTTGCGATTGTGCGACAACTTCTGTATGGCGCCCATGATGTACTGATCGGTCGGACAGCCGTTGGCATCGATCAGCGTAATCTCGGCATTGTCTGTGCCGTCCATGGCGACGAGTTCGCGCACAAAGATCTCGTAGGGGCTGTTCTGTTCGACAATCTCGAAGCGCAGCGCCAACGGATCGCCGACCTCGGCAATGCGTTTCATGTCGCTGCCGTCGCGCGATGTGATCTTCATGATCACATTCGGCGAATCGATGATGATCTCCTCGCTCAGCGATGACTCGATTTCGCCCGTCACGCCCAGGTCCACATCGTTCGAGACGGTCTTGTTGGTCAAGTCGTACTGGCACGAAACTGCCAGACCCAAATCGGACGATGTGACAATCATGTCGTGATGCTGTATGACAATGTCGTTCATGTAGCGACCGTAAGCGCTCTGACGCACATTGCACTCGAGGTCGTTGTAGCCCATGCGGAAGTCAAACTCCAGCGAGCTGTTGACATTGACGGCGCACGATTTGGGCGAACCTTTGGCGTAGACTTTGCCGTCGAACAGTTTGGAGGTGCGAATTTTCGTGATCATCTCGCCGGAGCGACACTCGATGGAGACGTTGTAGCAGGAGGACAGTTCGTAGGTGGCTGCCTCGGGCACATCCAGATAGGGGTCCAAGACGTCGGTGAGGGTGGCGCGACTGTGATGCGAGAGGCGGCAGACCATATCGCCGGTATCGTTGTAATCGTACGAGTGGCATCTGACGAAGAGGGAGGTGGAAATTTAGAAAGATTTTGATTATATTTTGGTGAACAGTAAAAGAGATCAACAATTCTTTAAATCAAAGATTAGTGAGAAATAATGATGGATTGAACTTTTTGAGCTGCACAAAGTGTTTTGTGATTTCATGAGCAGAAAATAAAGACTTGAATCAAAAATTTGTGCGTGATTAAAAAATAAGTTTGGTAACGATTGATTTGATATGTTTTGAAGAAGTCTGAGATCCAGCGTGCATCTCAACACTCTGACATTTTATAGTCACCTCTTGTAGTTGTACCTTTAAGTTTTGATTACTTATGTCTTAATTATTTTCTTAGTCTTCATGGTTTTCTTACAGTCTTAACCCTTTCGTTGCAGGTTTTATTGAAAAAGTTAGTTTTATAGTTTTTTTTATTTATTTTTTTTTATTTTATACGCGGACTCCGATTTTTAGAATGCTATCGTATGAAAGCAATTATAATGTAATAAAAATTTAATAATTACTTCAACATACAATTTTTTTAAGCATAGTTAAGAAATTAATATTTCTTCTTTTACTTCAGCCAAACATTTTTTCAAAAGTATATCTGATTTAAACTAAACAACTCAACTTTAAAATTCATAATATTTTTTCTTCTCATTCTTTCTTTACGATGTCAAGATTTAGCATTCAAAAAACGTACTTAGCTTCTTTAAAATTAAATATTCAGTTTATTAATTTTGTATTATTGCTAAAACTTCAAATTATTCTAAGGACCAAAAAAGCATTTTTTTCAGACGTCCACAAAGTTTAGCTAAAATTATTTAAAAAAAAATATACATATATCATACACATATATATGATTTAAAGTAAAAACTCAACTTTTAAATTTCTAAAATTTTTTCTTCTTCTTCATTTTTTACAATGCCAAGATTTAGCATTCAAAAAAGTGTATACTTATCTTCTTTAAAATTAAATATTCAGTTTATTAATTTTGTATTATTGCTAAAATTTTAAATTATTCTAAGGACCAACAAAAACGTTATTTTTTAGAATCACAGAGCGTACAGACGTCCACAAAGTAGCATGTTGCCACATGGCAACAAAATAGCGAAAGGGTTAACACTAGAACACCCCAGTGAGTAAAAAAGACTCCACTGAGTTGCTTTATTATTTCATTGCATAACTTTCCGAAAAATATTCTTTCGTAAAATGTTAGATTGTTCAGGCATTCTAGTGTTAATTATTTATATTTCCATTCACATAGATAACCCACCTGTATGGCGAGTTCAGGCACAGATCACGGCACTCATCAATGCTATTAATGTCCTGATAGACCGAGTCGACTGTTTTCAATATTTTGCCCGAAATACGTTTGAATTCGCACAGTTTGCTGGGCTCTTCGGCGCAATTGTTCTCCAGATAGTCGGCACCATCGTAGGATTCAACATTATTGGAACCAGTCAGCGTAATACGATCCATGTCGGAGAGCTCGCAGAGGCCGGAATGACGATAGAAGTTGGCCGATCTATAAATAATAAATTCGTTTTCATCGCAAAGAGTGCAGAAGCGTAGAGCAAGCAAATGCAAGAAAGAAAAGGAGAAAAGCAAAGAAAATAGACAGAAAGTATGAGAGATGTGGTAAAAGACAAAAACATGGAACAAACAAGATGAAAGAAAAAAAAAGGGGACCAATAATTTGAACTTTTGGTGGAAATATTGAGGAAGTTGCGAAAGTGTTTATGTATATTCAAAGTTTTTATTGTATTATTAATGTTGCTTAACCCTTTCATGACCTACTGTGTGATCTTTTTTAACGATTCATTGTTCAGACCACATTTTTAGAGAAACTTCTAAGTAAAAAATCCAACTAGTTGTGTAAACCATTTGAACATTTCAATGTCCAAGCCACATTTTCAGAGTTAATTCCACCACTTTTTCATTGGTCATGAAAGTGTTAAATATTCACTGTACATATTTTTCATGCATCTTTTGTGCGCACATTTCCGCACCGGTGAGCCCTCAATAGCGACGCACTTGACCTAGAAAAAGCAGTGTACAACACCGAACCCACTTACCTGCACGTGAATTCCGTTTCGCCCAGACACAACTCCAAGCAGTCGCGGCGCGAGTACACCGTCTGGCTCGATTTGATGTGATCCACCAGGCGATAACCTTGAACGCGATCGATGCACCAAGCCTTCGAGCAAGGACGCACGCCCAAACACGATTTTTGTGCGTAGATGGTGAAAACCGGAAATTGTGAGCGCGAAAGTGAACCTGCGTGACAACAAGAAAACAAATTT
Source organism: Melieria crassipennis (assembly GCA_963668005.1). Lineage (NCBI taxonomy): Eukaryota > Metazoa > Arthropoda > Insecta > Diptera > Ulidiidae > Melieria > Melieria crassipennis. The sequence continues at coordinate 140,911,237 of OY764961.1, read as the reverse complement.
AAAAAAAAAAAACTCCAATCAAACAGCATCAAAATCAAACCAAAAACAACAAAAATAGTGCGAAAAAATCAAAACGCACGAACACGTTTGGCCATTGGCGACGAAGAACGCACTTTAACGGTAACTGGCGTAGCCGACGAACTGGATATGCGTTTACGCACACGCCCCTTCGGAAAAATCGAACAGGCGTGAAGAAATGTGCGCGCGTAAAGTTTCGCTGCCGAACGAAAATGCAGCCACAGAGCGACAGACACTGCGAACGGTGCAAAAATTGTGCGTTTGGGCCGTGTCGCAGTCAAGTGGCCAGAAACAAAAACAAAATAAACCAAAGCAACAACAACAACAAATCAGAAAAGAGGAAAAATCAACAGTAGGCCCAATTGGCAGCCAGTTTGTGTGCGACACAGGCGGCAATGCGCCACTAGGCTAGGACGACGACGCGACAGCGGCGGCTCGCTTGTGCCGCTAGAAAACCTGTTGCAGCCGACGCGGCTCCGGCCACTCGCTGGCTGTGCTAGTAATTTTATGCGTAAAAAGAAGGTGTGCACTGTGGCGCTGTTGCATTATACAACAACAACAGCAAAAACAACGACATGCACATTTATCGCCTATATTTTTTCAGCACATTCGCAGGTTTGTTATGATTTAGCGCGAAACAAGTTGGCGACGGTTGGTTGCCGGTGCAACGTTCGACACTCGATACGTGCGTGCGATGCAGTGTTTTCCGTTCGCTTGTTCACGCCCAGCACTTTTTACCGGTTTTGTCGCGCAGCTAACTGCGCTGGCTGTTACCCACTTACCCGGTAATACGTCGGCGGTGGTTTTGAATAGGACGCACAAGCCGGTCTCGTAATTAACCGCACTGCACGATTCGTTCAGCTGACAGGCTTCCAGGCAATCAGTCAGCATCAGTGTGCCGGGCAGTGTGTCCAGTAGTTTCGATGGCGCCGATAGAACATAACTGCAATGAAAGAGAGCGAGAGAGGGGGAAATGTTAATGAAATACGTTTTACGTTGTGCTAAATTCGAACAAAAACGAGCTTCCATGCAATAGTTATTAAAAATAGAACAGGATTCGAAGATTGCGCAACAAGTGCCATAAAATGCGCTAAAGAGCTGCAGGTTTTTTAGATCATTGGTTGAAGCCTTCAAGTGGGAGGTAGCTGTTGTATATTACTGGCAGATGAGCAAACATTTGGAAGAAAAACGTTACAGACGAGTGTTGGAATATTTTCACAAAACACATTGAGCTATGCGAAGGAAGAGGCCTACAGGTACTTTTTTGGCTTTAGAAAGGTGAATAAAAGTTGAATAAAAGTTTATAGTTAGCTAAATAAATATTTTACTCTCACATGTTTGCTTCGATCGATTCGAAGTTGATTACCTCGTTAAGCCGAACTCATTGACTAATGTTTCAGGATATGAACAAAAAATAGGCGCGTTTCCATTTGAAAATTAGTGCAGTCCTTTCTTTCTGCCTATTCCTTTATTAAGAAGATAGCTCTTTGATTTCAAAATTCAAACCACTTAGACCTCTTTTTGAAGGTAAATAGATTGGGTAGACATGCAATAGAAACAGTAAGGTGCTTGTTGTTTACATAAAGGATAATTTATTCTGCTGCTTTTACCATATTAACTCAAGAAGACTCATTGATTGATTTATTCTGTGTTTCACAACTCATTGTGTACTTTTTTTCCATGCAAAGTATTAAAATTTTATTTCTATAAAATCAAAAACTTCTGTTTGACTGTAATAGTAGCTCTATATTTGTTCAAAAACCTGCTTTTCATTCTAATATTTTTGCATTTGACTGCCTTTCACTCGCACTTGGTTCATCTAATAGCAAAAAAAATATACTTAAGACACAAACTCGGAAGTTACATAACCCATTTGTTAAAGGTATAATTGCTACTAATGTCCTATTTGTCCTCCCTCCCAGCGTATGTTACTTGTTTCTACTAACAAAAGACTTAAGACACATACTTGAAAGTGTGGCTAAAAATTGCTAAAGCACTTTTATAATTATTTACTTGTATTGTTCATTTCTTACAAGCGCCTGCTACATTTGTCTACTAACAAAAGACTTAAGACACAAACTTGTAAGTTGTTACATAACTTGCTAAAGCACTTTTATAATTATTTAGAAGATTATACAACTTGTAGTTTTCATTTCTTACAAGCGCCTGCTACATTTGTCTACTAACAAAAGACTTAAGACACAAACTTGTAAATTACGACAGACATGTTATTAAATTGTTAAAGCACTATCATAATTTTTGAGAATGTAAAACAATATGTAAAGTTAATTTCCTACAAGCGCCTACTACATTGTTCTACTAACAAAAGATTTAAGACACAAACTTGTAAATTATATACATGTTCTTAAATTGTTGAAGCACTTTTATAATTTTTTGGAAGGTAATACAACTTGTAGTGTTCGTTTCCTACAAACGCCTGCATGAGTTTTCTTCTAACAAAAGACTTAAGATACAAACTTAAAGTTTATATATCAAATGCTTCTTCATTCCTAAAAGATTTTCAGTAGATTTTATTGGTTGAAAAACTTAAAATGTCCATTACTTCCTTTCTACATTTTTCCTGCTACATTTTTCTACTAACAAAAGACTTAAGACACAAACTGGAAATTAACATATTACATACTCTTCAATTTTTTAAAGATTTTTAGTACTTTTTAAATGTTGAACAACCGATAGCGCTCTTGTTTCCTTCCCACAAAGTGCCAAATTATTTTTTTTCCTAACAAAAGACTTAAGACACGAACTGCGGAGACATGGTCTTCAATTGTTCAATCAGTTTGAGGATGAACAACTGACCATGCTCTGTACTTTTTTCCTAAAAGATCCTGTTAAATTTGTTTACTAACGAAAGACTCCGGACACGAACTGGTAAATCACATACGGCATTTTTTAGCTCTTTTCACAAGGTTTAAAGTGCCATATTACTTTTTTCTGTTAATAAATGACTTAAAACACAAACTAGTAAAATATAATAAGGTGTGAAGGTGTTCTCTCTTAACCCAACCGCCAGCTAACTTTCTTTCTGCTAACAAAAGACTTTAGACACAAACTGGTGGATTACATATCTCTTCACTTTGAGTATATGTTAGATAGTTTAATTATCAGCTGATGACATTATTGCCGCTACAAGCGCTTGCTTAATTCTTTCTGCTAACAAAAGACTTACGAAACAAATTAGCAGGTTCGTATGACGTGCTATTCGATTGTTAAAAAGACAAGATAACCAAGCTTCATTAGTGGCTCCCTGGTGGGAGAGGTCAATGCAGTGAGTCAGGTATTTAGGTCACCGTTCCATTACATATCGACGATACGAAAATTTCGCTTTCGAGCGTCTTGAATAAGCCAACTGCTACAAAGTGTCATGCGGATATTGTGATTTTGATATATGGAATTCAACGTTCAGTCAAGCGCCACACGCTGCGGCATTCAACATTTTCCTCACTTTCGAATGAATTAAAGCGCAGTGTTCAGTGCCAGCGCCATAATGCTGACCGCAGCGTGCAAAGTGTTAACGGTAATTTGTTTTCAATAACACAGCAAAATGTTAATTTCGAAACGGCTAACATGACGGCGGCAGCATTGCGGCATTCTGCGTATGCAAATTGCGCATCGGTATCGGCTTCACAGTTTAAAAACGAAAGTTGTTGTTTTGTTTTTTTTCGTTAAATGTTTTGCACTGAAGAAGGAACCGAAACGGCGGCAAAAGTTAATGGCAAACGCTAAGCGTTTAGCACGTTTTCTGATGGCTTTATCGCGTTTTTGTGCGTTTCTTTTATTTTTGTGTAATTTGTATATTTTTAGCACTTCTGTTTTATGTGCTGTTTTGGTTTTGTTGTACGCGCCAGCACAAATTCTAAACAAATAATCATAATATTTATGCGAAAAAGGCTAAACAAAGCGGGAACTAATGAAACGCTGCTGTAAAAACGAAAATAAAAAATTAAAAAAATTATAAAAAATTATGCGCGGCAGACAAATGTGTGGCAAATGAAAGTGAAATGCGGCACAAGCGGCCAAATGGCAAGTGCTAAATTTTTTGGTGCCAAGTCTGCCGTTCACACTCCGGCGCACGGACGGACACATTCACATTCACGCCTCAACACCGGCTGCGGCATACGAGCGCAGACAAAAGACGCGCTGACCCCATGTGGCTTAGACTCATTGAACAAATCATTGAATGGCCAATTGTCTGGATTTTACTATCGCAATAAAATTAACATACGAATGTGAATTTTATTTATTTCTTATGTTGTCTTTTTGAAACTGAACTAAACATTTTTTTTAATTTTAGTTTTCCATATTTTTATATAAATAAAATATTGGGCGAAAATTTAGCTTTGTAATGGTGATTGTTCTTGTATAAAAAATATTTAAGAAATAAAGGAAAAATATTTCTTTTATTTATTATGACAAGACGAAAGTCTTAGAAATGTTGTTGTTGTTGAGTTTAACTCTTCGATTGTTTCTATTAAAAAAATGGAGACAAATTTGCTCATTCTTCATTAGAATGAAGCATGGAAAGTGAAAATTTCTACGGCCCCAATGCACAGTAAAATAGTAAAAGTGTTTTGTGTACAGGTGAACTGACTAGTAATGACTTTTTATATTTCGCACTGCATGGAAAGTTTCTAGATTTGTTTTTTTTTTTCCAATGCAATACATTTGTAGGAATTTTGGTTTTAATCTTTAGTGAAACTTTTTAGGACTGTTTCGCTATTCTCTTGTCGAGTGTTTCATAGAATACAAATCAATGCTTTTTAAGACTCAACACACTCAGTGAGTTTGAGTTTTGAATTTTTCAAAATCTCTGAAAGAGTTACTAAGAGTTAAAAAAAAAAGTAAAAAGTAACTTCATTAAATAATCCCATTGTAAAAACACTAATTGTCTGCTTAATGGGAACTTATTTTATTTTACATACATCAGGTGTATTTTTAAAAAGGTTTTAGTGCATCTTTTTCAAAAAATTACTCTTTGGATTGAAAAAACTTTACTTTTCTATAGATACAATTTTTATATCTCTTCTGAAAAAAATCCTTTAAAACCTTAAAATTTGCAAGCTCACAAAGCTTTGTTTGTCTCTCTTGTTTCGCTTTCAAATATTGAACTTTATTCACCAAAAAGGTGTATCTTTCAGTGTAGAATAATGGTGACTAATTCAAGTCTGATTAATCATTTTGAAAGGCATAAACAAGAAAGTTTTCATGTAACCTCTATCATGATTCAGATTCCATAATCGTCTAAACCTCGACTTGTATTTTTCAGAAAACCAAAAACTTCAAGAAGAAATAGTTTAAGAATGCATTGTGTGCTCACTCACCCAGTGATAATCTCGAAGCCAATCATATCCGGATCGCAATCCTCATCGATGGGTGACAACGTTGCCGAGGCGGTCGGTTTATCGGTTTTCGCTTCCGCCGACGAGGTCGCAGACGAACCGGTGCCAGTAGACGCTTCCGCTAGCGGTGTCATTGGTTTCGGCAGCTCGCTGCCGGTTTGTGCATTTCCGGCGCTCTCGTCGACAATGTCGCCGTATTGCAACTGTGCCGGCGTGGCGACGGTACTCGACGATGACGCGGCCGCTGAGCTGGCAATCATCACTGGTGCATGTGTGGTGGTGGTGCTGGTGCTGCTGGGCTGTGGCGATGGTGTGACGTTGGTGCGTGGAAATGTTTTCGCCGGCTTGACCGGACGTTTTGTCTTGCGCGCAGCAGTCGCCGTGCTCGCCACCAGGAAGAGTATCAGGTAAAAAGTGCACCGCTGTAGAAACATTTTCAAAGTTGCTCTTATGAAATTGCCAATAAATTATAGCTGCTGTTGCTGCCTAGATGTTGTTTAAGATGTAGTAACTGCAATGAAAGAGGGAAAATTTGTTGTTAATATATTTAAAAACACAAATGCATTTGCTGTTAGTCTGAGTGCCAGCTTAGTTTCTGGCTAATATGCAAATGTCAAAAGACGGCCGTGTTGAGGGGTGGGGAACTGTTGCTGCTTTAATTAAATTGGTGAGTTGATTTTAATTGCCCGCATTAATGACAGTGAAATGTATATGGCGCGAATAACACGCACGCATACAAACACATACAGTCACACACATACACACATACACATATATAAACACATTCAGACGAGTGTATTGCCGCCCATTAGAAACGTCAGCGAAATTGTTTCTTGTATTCTTTGCAGTGGAAGTGGAATTATGCAGTCGTGTTGAAGATATAAAACCCGCTAATAATCGTGAGAAAATAAATTTAACCAGTCTTGGTGGCACTTGATGCCAATGACTTAAAGGTTTGTTCTTTAACGAAAATAGCTTACAGGGTGAGGACACGAGCATATATATTTTTATATTTAAGGCTATGGTTTTTTAATTTTATGGTTTTTTTAATTTATGGTTTTTTCATTTTAATACATACAATACAACTTATATATAGTTTGGTTTAGCTATGTTTTAAACATATTTTCTATAGTGTTATATTTTTATTTTTTATTATTTTACTGTTGGCTTTGGTTTGTTTTTATAATAGTTTTTTGTATTTTTCTATTATTATTTTTTATTAGTTTTAACGGTTCTCATTGCCACGTTTTAGGGTTTTATATTATTGTTTATAATTTAGTAATCTTTGTATTTATTTTAAATATTTTAATACTAACTTTTTTTATATTTTAATACAATTGATTTATTATTTAGATTCTTAGTGTTTATATTTAATATTTATATTATTTTATTAAGTTATTTTTTATATATTTTTTTTTGAAAAGTGTAATATTTTGAAATTTTTTTGTTTTTGTTTTTATATTTTTTTATTTATCTATTTTTATTTATTACAATTTTAATAACTTCTTTTCGATAGGTTTTCAGTTTTTAGGGTTTAATATTATTACTTATAATTTAATATTCTAACTATTAACTTTAAATATTTTAATATAAATATTTTTTATTTTAATACATACATTTTTATTTATTTCTTTTCATTTGGCTTTTGCTTTTTTAATTATTTTATAAACAATTTTTTTATATTGTTAATAGGTTTTATGAAAGATTTTCAGTGTCTGGGGTTTAATATTTAAATTTGTACTTTAATATTCTAAATTTAATTTTTAATTTTTTAATAAGTTTTAAAAAAAATATTTTAAATTTGTATAAAAGTATTTATTTTTTTTTAATATATTTGATTTATTATAACTTTTTGTTTTTTGTCTATTGTTTGTAATATTTTTTTATAATACCTTTATTCATAAATATTATTTCATAGATTCATTTTTTTAAAATTGTGCTTTTGTTTGTTTTAATAATATTTTTTATGTGTATTTATAATTAATTTTTATTTTTTTAATTTATTAAATTATGAATTTATTTATTTAATTTTATTTATTAATAATTTATTAATTAATGAATTTTGTTTTTAATTTAATTTTTATAGTTTTAAAATTATTATTTTATAATTTACTATTTTCTAATACTTTTTGTTTTTTGTATTTTTGAAGAATTATTAATTTGTTTCTCTCTTTACATTCTCACATAATTGTTTTCTATAAAATAAAATATTTATAATGTATCATAATTTTGTTTATAAGTTGTAATCTTTTTTAAAATTTTTTTAACGTTTTCATTTTAATTTTCGTTTAAAAAAATTTATTTTTTCACTTTTAACACCCTGTTGGCGCTTGGTGCATTTCTCACTGCCGCTTATCTGCCGGCAATCTGGCGCTAATAATCCCAGCTGGATGCACCATAATTCCCTAACCATCCACACCAGCCGCACGCACACGGCCGACCAGCATAAGCCGCGCTTGTCTAACTGAACTTCTGGCGGCTATAAGCGGCCAAAGCGATTGTGGAATTGGAACAAGCGGTTACTGCAGTTTCGCAGCGCTTCTATTATGTAATTAATTAAGCTGACTGCTTAAGTGTGCGCATCGACCTGGCCTATGTGTTCGCACTTAAGTGTGTAAGCATGTATGGCAAGTTCATGGATAAGCTTTGCAAAATTAGCACACAAAACCCATAACACATGTAAGAGAATTCAAGTTGGTAGCCCTGCAATTTCCTTTCTCAACAAATAATAAGGTCGAATGCTTTATGAACCATTTTATGGAAAGATTATGATGCACGCTTTCATAGTTCTGCTTCAATGGAACCGTATAGCATTATTGATGTTGGAAATAGCGTTTACCTTGTTGAAAAATACAATTGGAACGTAATGTAGATGTTTATTTCCTCCCAGAGAGAAATTTGTGTGTTGTTGGCTACTTAGAGGGATTCAAATTTTCGTCATAAGTGAAATTACATACTTTTAATGACGACCTATCCTATCCTATGATTGACATACATGAAACCAATCTTGTAAATGCTTCGTTCTCTCTCTAGATTTTCATCACTCGAACCATTACATCCTTTAAACGAAGTAACACATATGATTGACTTATATCAATCCAGTCTTTCAAACGATTAGTTTTCTGTAGATTTCCTTCATCAGAACGATTTAAGAAAGATTTTTAAAAGAAACAATTCTTATGATTGACTTAATCAATCAAGTCTTTCAAACGTTTAGTTTTCTGTAGATTTCCTTCATCAGAACGATTACATCCTTTAAAAGACACAATTCTTATGATTGATCTAGATCAATCAAGTCTTTCAAACGCTTAGTTTTCTGTAGATTTCCTTCATTTGAACGATTACATCCTTTAAAAGATAGAATTCTTATGACTGACTTAGATCAATCCAGTCTTTCAAACGTTTAGTTTTCTGTAGATTTCATTCATCAGAACGATTACATCCTTTAAAAGACACAATTCTTATGATTGACTTAGATCAATCAAGTCTTTCAAATGTTTAGTTTTCTGTAGATTTCCTTCATCAGAATGATAACATCCTTTAAAAGACACAATTCTTATGATTGACTTATATCAATCCAGTCTTTCAAACGTTTAGTTTTCTGTAGATTTCCTTCATCAGAACGATTACATCCTTTAAAAGACACAATTCTTATGATTGACTTAGATCAATCAAGTCTTTCAAACGTTTAGTTTTCTGTAGATTTCCTTCATCAGTACGATTGCATCCTTCAAACAAAGTTAGTCAATAAATGGTCATTAAAAGGATATAATCGTTCTATGAGAAAAGACTGGAAAAAACTGACATACATGAAACCAGTCTTTTATATATGAAATCAGTCTTTCAAATTCACCGTATTCTCTTCATTCTTATCCCACAATCATTGTTGCTTTGATGCATATTTCAAGTTCAACTTGACAATTTTCGGCTGATTTGAACACCACTTAAAAAATGTCATAAATAATTTCTAAGGAATTTGAATTATTTGAAAATTTAGAACTCTAAATTATGTATTTCTATTTTTAGCCTCATTGTCCTCTCTCTCTCTCCGTCTTTCTTTTCATCTATGAAGCAAACCAACGTCCGAAGAAAGTGCAATGCGCGCAAGACGCCTCACACAGTACGAAACTTTGGGCGGGGCAGCTGCATTGGCTCCACAAAACTGTAACCAACCAAGCGGCCAGACACATTTTTCAACGCTCGCAATGCTTTTCGAATTCCAAACGGCGGCCGCTGTTTGCAATTTCTCTGCTACAGTTTCTGGCGAGCACAGCGATGTGCTTTCGTTTTATTATTTAAATAGTGATTAATTTGAATAAAAGAATCATTAATTCTGCGGAACCTAATTGCAATGCAGCGAACCGAATGCCAAAGAATAATGAAAGAAAATGAAAATTGTTGCGAACACTCGCAGTCAATGCGCGCGGCCAGCTAACGGTTCAATGTTGCCTGCCGGTTGATGGCGTGGCGGATGCGGTCGCCGCTGAGTTTTGTTGTGCTTTATTTTGTTCCTTGTCTATTTGCAAATTTGAATGAAGTTCACCTGTTAACCCACAAATGTAATGATGCGCGTGGTGGGCACTTTGGGCCAGCGCCAATAAGGCCAACAATAGCGCCAACAACAACAACACTAACAAGCAACAACATGTAATTTGTAAAAGTAAAGTAGCCACAGACGACTCACACACGTTATGCAAATGAGTTTTCTATTTTGAAAGGAAATGTAAAAAAAAATAAAAAATAAATATAATTTTCAACAACAACAACTACAACAAGCAACAACTACCCATTGTGGGCTTGATACGAAAAATTTAGCTGGTTTAATTAGCGCGTAATTTTTATGGCGCCGAAAGCCACTGCAGTGCCGTTGCATTTTCCACACATTACAATGTTGTTGTTGCTGTTGTTGTTGTCATTTATATGCAATGCCCCCCGTGCGAATTGCATTGTTCAACTGTGGCCCATAAATTGTAAGCACTTTGAATGACTTCCACACCCAAAGTCAGAACATTTGTCATAAATGATAATTGGTCACTGTTTGTTTATTAGTTTGTTTTTGTTTTCTATTCTGTTTCATGTCAAAGTTCATGTTGCCATGAAATCTTAATTGCCCACAATTTTTTCGGTTTACATTCGTTTCGGTGCTCCACGCGCTGCGTTTTCAAAGTAAATATGACAGCAACAACAACATTTCGTCGAGAATCAGATAACTCTACAGCTACAGCGGTGCGCATTCTGGGAGCGCGAGCATATCATTAATTGAGGCATTTCATGGCCATAATTGCTTGTGGAATGCATTTCGTTTAGTTAATTAACGTTTGCGGTTATCGTTCTGTTTGTTGTTATTGTTGCTTCTGTGTTGGTACATTCACCTTTTGTTGTATTTGTACTTTTATAATTTTGTATTATTCTAAGATCTCAAAGATCTCTTTTTTGTCTTTCAATAAAACTGACTTTAAAACTGTGGTTTGATGAAAATGTTTTGAGAAATTTATTTTCATATTTTTGCAATAATTTTAATAAATTAAAAAATATATGAATTCCTACTATAATTTTTTTTTGCATTTTAATGCGTTAAGAAATCGTTCGAATCATACAAATTATGGTTTGTTAGGTTTATATATTCTAGCAGGGGGCGGCTGAAAATTCTCCAACTGTGTTAATAAGGCACAAAATTTCAATTAGCAAATGTTGAGTCAAAGTTTTTTAACCGAGTTAGAACTAATTTTTCAGTGCGACTTTAACTTAGTTTGTTGTTTAGCTTAGTTTAAAGGCAAAATCAAATTTTTCAGTCAAAGTTGACAATATCCACTGCAAGCTTTAGCTTCCAGAATTATCAGCTCCTCTGAGGTGCAAGTCAGGTCAGATCTTCTCCAACGGCTTCAAACTATTGTAGAGGGAAGAGGTTCTAGGGACGCCTGAAGTGTATTTCAAGTAGAAGTTTTAGCCATAAAAACTGCCCATATATACACTCACTCCTTAAAAAATTTGGGGGAACCTGATTACGCAGCTTTTCAGTCCATGTTCAACAAAAAAATCTCTGCTTTAGTTTCTGACGTTCTCAGCTCCACTGAGGTTTGACGAAGCAAGATGTGCAGGTATATTCTTAAATTCACTTAGGACACATTAGTCCTAACTTGCGGTCCTTTAGGCATAAATTTTACCCATAAAAACTACCCTGAACTCCGTCGAGGAAGGCAACATTACCAAACAATATATCAGCATTTTCTCAGACAGTAAAGCTACTGTCTAACAGGTCCTTATGATCTTGCATTCTAGCATCAAAAACTATCAACAATCTCTCAAAGACATGATTGAGTAGCTCAACATTCAGCCTAAGTAGATGTCTGTCTGATCTGGTATAGACCAGGAATGCCCAGCCAGTAGCTCAATTGACTCATAACAACATCACGGATGCTCTTTTTGGCTCAATTACAACAAACACAAAACTCAGACAAAGACAAAGGGTTTTGCTTTGCTACAGTTGGTTTTTGTATCAACCACAGACTGCGTCTGAATTTTTTTTTATTTCTGTCGTTGCTGCAATCATTAGTGAGGCTGTTTTACTTTGACTCACAAAATTTTTTTCTTTGGCATCGTTGATACAGACATCCCGCACAACAAGGAAGACGATGTACAACCAAAATGTTCTACCCAGAATTTGCTGACTTTGGTATTTAATTGAGTACACTGACAACAACAGAACCACAGCAGCAACATTCACTTTTCAGTTGGAATGAAAAGTATTTTTTAAAATAAAATTTTTGTTAGCAGCAACAATGATTTTCTAGTTGGAATGACAAATATTTTTTAAATAAAATATTTTTTAATATAAATATTTATTTTTTGAATAAGATATTTTTTAAATAAAATATTTTTTAAAATAAATATCACTTTTCAGCTGGAATGAAAAGTATTTTTTAAAATAAAATTTTTTGTAGCAGCAACAATGATTTTCTAGTTGGAATGACAAATATTTTTTTTTAAATAAAATATTTTTTAAAATAAATATTTATTTTGGAATAAGATATTTTTTAAATAAAATATTTTTTAAAATAAATATCACTTTTCAGTTGGAATGAAAAGTATTTTTAAAATAAATTTTTTTTTAGCAGCAACAATGATTTTCTAGTTGGAATGACAAATATTTTTTCAAATACAATATTTTTTAAAATAAATATTTTTTTGAATAACATATTTTTCAAAATAAATATTCATTTTATTAAAATATTTTTTAATATTTTTTATTTATATTAATTTTTTTTATTTTTATTTAGTTTTTTTATATTTTTTGAAATTAAAAAATTAATAACATGGAAGAACCTGAATGAAATTAATCAAATGAATGATATACATAGTTTCTTCAAATTCATCTCCCACAAAGTTGCAAGAGCACCTAAAAACTGTCGATCCTGCAGTTTTCCGATTCGATACAACCACATAGATACAACAACAACAAAAAAACAAAACTATGCAAATAAATATTCTCAGCATTGGAATGTTTTGCGTGGCACATTAAACAGCCAACGCACGTTTTTTCATCAACAATGCATGGCCGATATAATTTTCTGGTAAATTGCGCAGCGAGTCTCATCAGAAATTAATGCAACACCATTTCGCCGCAACAACTGAAATGCGCCGCATCGGCCAGGCGTGTTAATGTCTTTCGGTTCTGCTGATGTTGTCGTTGTTGGCGGAACGCAGCGAAACTGGCTTAGCCAGCAGTTGCCGTTTGTTGACGCTTTGTTCTTGCACCGCTCGCCGGTCGTTGTTTGTGTTATGCAATCGCGTTGCATTTGCGGCATTAAGCAACGCGCATTCTTGATGCTGTTATTGTTGTTATTATTGTTTCTCGTATTCTCATTTGTTTATCAATTTAGAAATTATGTGCACATTATGCAATCAATAGCGGATCAATGCTGAAAATTGCGCGTGTTGCATGTTGTTGTTGTTGTTGTTGTTGTTGTTGGCAATTGTTATTTGCAGTTGGTTGAGCTGTTGTGCTGATTTCGTTGCCATGGTCAATGACATTGGCACTGTAGCTGCTAGTAACAATAACAACAATTGCAACAACAACAACAACAACAACTATTGCACAATGGCCAGCGGCAACGAAAGGCGGTCACTTGAACGCAGACAGTTTGGAGACACAAATGTGCCGCGAACGTACCGCAACGACGGTCATTATTCAATGATAGATTGCGCGCTCTATGTGTGTGTGTGTTTGTGTGTCTGTGTGTGTGTGTGTGTGTCTGTGCAATTATGCTAAGCTCGAGTGGCGCACTGATTGCTTTTGATTTACAGTTGCTGTTACGGTTCTTCCTATACAGTTATTGTTGTGATTGTTATTTTGTTGTTGTTGTTGTTGTTATTGTTGTTTTGCTATGAAAGCACCCCAGAGGGAAAAATTGTCCGGCTATGTAGTGTAAATAGTTGTTTGTGGTCGTTTGCACTCGGCCAACGTTTATTTAATTATGATTCTTAATGAGATCATTCGCCTTTTTGTGCTCTTTCTTGTTGTTCTATTGTCTTTGTTATTTTGCTGTTTTTTGTTTTTGTCTTTCAAGAATGTGTTCAGCATATTCAAAGAATGTCGCGTCTGCGTCGCGACGCTGCTAATTATTGCGTTACATTTGTTCAATGCTTGACAGCGTGACCGTCTCAAAGGTACAATGGCGGTATTCACGATTTGTAGTACAACTGAATTGACAAAAGAAACAAAGCAAAGAAACTCTAAAGAGAAACAAATGGAAATAGGTGAAGATTTTTTTTTGGATATTTCCTTTCACTCTTTTTAAACTTTATTCTACATTTCTTTCTTTGCTGAAAATTTCTGAATCAACTTTTAACCTACTTCTGGTCTTTTGCCAAATTTAAATGAAACTTTGTAGCCATGTCAATGAAAACGGTTTGTTCACCATAGACAACAAAAAAATATGGAACAAAACAGTTTTCTTTTGTTGGATGCCCTCTTAGCAGGAAGTGGCGAATCTCTAAAAGTTGAACAATTATTCAAGAATCTCCCAAATTGTCGTTGGGAATCGACATAAAACTTTACATATATATACAAGTTCATAGACAACATGGTTTGTATGTGCATACCGAAAGTATTTATCGATGTTAACAAATTTCGTTGCCAAAGATTTGTCCTTTTCTGTCGGAAGACAACTTTATCTCAATTTTTTAATTTAAGGGATTCGAACCCATGGCTCCCTCACTCGCAGTCTCAAGCAGTTACTATTAAGTTACAACTAGCACACACGCAACCCTTTCACAAGCTTCGAATCATAGTATTCCCTAGTCTAAAATTCGTATCTCCTTAACTCACCTTGCTATTCTCTAATTTTTGCTATAAAATATCATTGTTGTTGTGTCCTAACTACTGATATAACCGAAATCTGATTACATTCCAAAGACTAATGCAATTGGCACTACAATTTTTATCTTTGCCTCAACATTACTACAATATGAACAATCATTGTGCTGGCGTTAAGCAAATCGAAAGACTTAAGCAACAAACTTTTGCAATCAGCACTAAATTCACTCAATCTCACATGCTGCAAAATCCATTTAAATTGCAAATTCCATCTTTTACAGACGTTTGTCGGCACCGGTATGCAATTTGTGTAAAATCACTCAAATACAACAACAACAACAGCATCCATAAGACTCACAGCAATGAGTTTGCATTTAAAAATGCATCAAATTACCAATTCAATTCATAATGCCGCCAAAATTTCCATAATAACTTCAACACCTAATCACATCGTAAATAAAGCACTAATAACAAAAACAAAAACATAATTGCAGCAAATGTAGCAATGGAAAAAGTAAGACGAGAAAAAATTGCCAACAGTCAGCACTGGACAGTGAAAGAAATGAACGCTGAATTTTCATTTGGCATTGCACGTTGCACAGTGCCTGTTACTTTTGTTGTTGTTTTTGGTTGTTTACGTCTAGTGTTGTTGTTGTAGTTGTTTTTGCTGTTGAAATGTTTGGTGGTGCTGCTGCATTTGCCATTACTGGCGGCTATTTAGCCATGAATCGAAATGGCACTGCACCAAATTGCACACGAATTAAACAACCACACAGACAACACAAAAACAAAAACAACAGCAACAACAACACTTTGAAGTGCACTCGCGAATAAACGACAAATGCAAGTGCTGCATTTTTCGTTTCAATGCTGTTTTTTGTTTGGCATTTTAAATGGTAACACGGACCAAGGCGCATTGCCAATCCAACTAATGGCACCTCATGAGTGTTAATTTATCACAAACACACACACATATATATGTATAAGCAAGCCCCTTGTCAGTTCAATTCTGGCGCTGCCGCAACGTAACGTCAAACGGTATTTGGAAATTTCAATGTTTGGCGAAACAATGCAGCCACGGCAGCACTGGCCGCCCATTGGCTGCATTTCGGTCAGTCGGCTGTTTGTTGGCCTCTTTGTCGGCCGTTCATACGGTTGGCCGCACGTTCGGACAATCAAATTGATATTTGGTGCTAAATTTTGTTTATGATAATGTCTGCGCATGCGCGCCCCAAAACTGAGCGCAACAAGTGCTGCTGCTGCTGCCGTCGTCGACGACGCCTAAGTGTGCCACAAACAAGCGGCGCACGCAGCATTTCGGCGCTGAAGCGGAACTCAATGTCGATTGTTTTTGTATTGCTGTATTTTTATATTGGCGGGTTTGGCTATTAGGTTGTCGGTTTTGTTGTTGTTTTTCGAGTTGGTGTTATGTAGTGTTGCATAGTGAAGGTGCTAAATTTGTGCGAAGGCATATCGCAACAACAACAACGAATGCCGTCATGAGTGCAATTGCATGCCATTCATTGTGCCTTTATATGTGTGTGTGTGTGAGTGTATCTGTGAGTGTTCATTGGATTTGCAGACTATCGTCATAAATAAGGCCGAGTCGTAATTCGCTGGTTGCGTTGCTCAAAAACATTGCGAAATGCTTTGAATTTTGTTTTGTTTTGTGGGCTGCAAGCAAAAGGAAACTGTTGTGCAATTCAAAGTGAATATGTTAGGTACATCTTTATTTGGCAATTAACACTAGAATGCCCGACAATCGGACCTACCTAAAATGCCCATATGCAGTCATTTTGACTACAATATTGTTTACTGATTTTTTTTTATTTTAGTGTGTTTTTAAGTAATTAGCAAATATGATAAACGCACATGAGATTAAATTTTAATTTAAAATATTTCGTTTTTATTTTTTTATGGTTTAGAAAGTAAATTCAGTTAAATATAAGGGCGTACTTTATTCATAAATGGGGTAAAATTGAATGAAATTTGGAATTTGTGAATGAATTTTGTGAGTGAATTTTGAATTGAAAAATTTGGGAATTATCACCGCCTACTATGATATATATTTTTTTTAATGTTTGCAATTATTTTAAATTTTCATATTTCGCAATTGAAGATGCATATTTGTCTATTTATCAGTAAGAAACTCACTTTTGCTGAAAATTTTATATAGGTAGTCAAAATAACTTCTTTTGGGCATTTAAGGTAAATGTTGCAAAATTGGGGTAAACATTTTTTTTCAATAGTTTTAATTTATTTATTCCATTTAGCTTTAAAAATTAGTTAAACTCACGTAAGATATTTTTTTCGAAAGCGATGTAATAATAGTTATTTACAATAAACGACCTCAATGTAGTCCTATCTTAAATTGTTACTGCTCACTGTTTCGTTTAAAATCTCTTTACTTAATTTTTTTAAATACCACATTTATATATTCGATACAAGTAAACGTATCTGATGGTATTAACTTAATAACATCAATTTGAATTCGATGTCACTCGAACCAGAAAAAGCACGAAGCCGCACACACACACACACACACATAATATAAACCCAACAGATACCACAAAGAAAGTGTCAAATCACTTTG
Source organism: Melieria crassipennis (assembly GCA_963668005.1). Classification (NCBI taxonomy): domain Eukaryota; kingdom Metazoa; phylum Arthropoda; class Insecta; order Diptera; family Ulidiidae; genus Melieria; species Melieria crassipennis. The sequence continues at coordinate 140,893,953 of OY764961.1, read as the reverse complement.
GCATCTAACGAAATCGCCAGCCAAAACAGGAGCGTCACGAATGTGTATGTGTATGTGTGTGTGTGCAACTTTCTATTGCAAATTCATGTTCTAGAATGACTTCCAAAGAAAGAGAAATTCTTCAGCGCATCAAGCAGCCAGTTAGACAGACAGCAACACACACATGTGCATTGCCATTTATCAGCCGCTTATTATCAACTTAATTTCCAAGTGAAATAAAAACCCCAATTTACACTTTTCAATGTCGTGTTTAACATCGAATTACGTGCTTTTATGTGCAGATTAGTTCTGCTTTTCTTTCTTTCTGCAAAGCGTTAAATACAAATAACAAGAAAAAAAACACAAGCTTGACTATGAAACACTTAGAACTTTGTACAGAGGCCGCAACTGTACCGTGTCTAATGGACAGATGGAGTGTCGGACAGCTGGCTGGTTCGAAAAAAGCAGTCGCTGGATTGTAATAAAGCGCACTGACATGAAAGCATAAAAAGTCGACTCGCTGCTGCCAAGTGTTGAGTGTTCATTTGTCATGGTCACAAGTGGCAATTAAAAAAGCAGCCCAGTACGCGATCGACGCAGGTTGGAAAGTGGTTTTCATTCTGTGCTTCACTTTGCCAGCTCTACATATTTCTTTAGATTATTTTATTTATTTTTATTTTTTGTTAATTCTTTAACAGTCAGCATGACTTTGAATGAATGCAGCGACCACATGTTTACAATACTGTTTCGAGGTGACATAAAAAATTTTGTCAGTGGCTGTTGAACGTGTTGTATGACAAGGCAATGCTTTGTTTTATTGATAATAAAAAAAAGATAATAAATGTCTGCTGAAAAGTGAAATTGTGCCATTTTCTGGAGTATGGAAAAAAATATCTGGTTGAGTTGGGTTAGGTCGGGGAGTCGCTAAGTCAACAAATCAGTTGGAGAAAAATAGTATAAGGATAGACTAGTTAGAAATTTTGGTCTGTTTCTGAAATATTGTTGGGCTTTGGCTAATTTATGAATAACAATTTTGAGCAGCTTGAAGTATGAAAGCCAACTCGAAGTCGAATTCAGATATGTATGTCTTAAATTCAAGCATCACAATGGGTCTTGAGTGCACGCTGTATATACTTAGTGTTGATTAGCAAGCTGCTTGCTTATAATACATTAAGTTTTTCTCTGATGAGGCAAACCTGACTGATGAGAACTTGGACTGACTCATGGATCACTTCATGGACTGCTTAAACTTTTCAAATTGTTCATATCAGGCAGGACTGACTGATGAGAGATTGTAATGATTCGTGGATCACTTCATGGACTGTTTAAACTTTTAAAATTGTTTATATCAGGCTGGACTGGCTGATGAGAACTTGGACTGACTCATGGATCACTTCATGGACTGCTTAAACTACTCTAATTTTTCATATAAGACAGGACTGACGGATGAGAGCTTAGATTGACTCATGGATTACTTTATTGACTGCTTAAACTATTGAAATTCTTCTCCAATGAGGTAGAACTTACTGATGAGAACTTAGATTGACTGATGGATCACTTCATGGACTGTTTAAATTACTCAAATTTTTCATACGAGGCAGGACTGACTGATGAGAACTTGAATTGACTCATGGATTACTTTATTGACTGCTTAAACTTCTCAAATTTTTGATATGGGGCAAGAGTGACTGATGAGAGCTTGGATTGACTGATGGATCACTGCATGGACTGTTTAAACTATTCAAATTGTTCATATCAGGCAGGACTGATTGATGAGAGCTTGGATTGACTTATGAATTGCTTTATTGACTGCTTAAACTACTCAAATTTTTCATATGAGGCAAGAGTGACTGATGAGAGCTTGGATTGACTGATGGATCACTTCATGGACTGTTTAAATTATTCAAATTGTACATATCAGGCAGGACTGACTGATGAGAGCTTGTAATGATTCATGGATTACTTTATTGACTGCTTAAACTATTGAAATTCTTCTCGAATGAGGCAGAACTGACTGATGAGTACTTGGATTGACTGATGGATCACTTCATGGACTGTTTAAATTACTCAAATTTTTCATACGAGGCAGAACTGACTGATGAGAACTTGGATTGACTGATGGATCATTTCATGGACTGTTTAAATTACTCAAATTTTTCATATGACGCAGGACTGACTGATGAGAGCTTAGATTGGTTCATTTATTGACTGCTTAAACTATTGAAATTCTTCTCCAATGAGGTAGAACTGACTGATAAGAACTTAGATTGACTGATGGATCACTTCATGGGCTGTTTAAATTACTCAAATTTTTCAAATGAGGCAGGACTGACTAATGAGAACTTGGATTGACTCATGGATCACTTCATGGACTGCTTAAACTACTCTAATTTTTCATATAAGGCAGGACTGACTGATTGACTGAGAGATTAGATTGACTCATGGATTACTTTATTGACTGCTTAAGCTATTGAAATTCTTCTCCAATGAGGCAGAACTGACTGATGAGAACTTGGTTTGACTCTGTGTATCACTTTGTTGACTTGATCGAAGATCTTTACCAGCCTTAAAGAATCCATTAGACAGTGAAGCCTAGATGGTTCTTATTTTAAATCGAACTTTAAAGTGGCTCTTTATGTGATAATTACGAGGCATGGAAACTTCAGCAGACACTTAGCATGGCTCAACATTGCTAAGGAAGTTACTTGTGCACTAAACTTAAAAGACAATCAGAAATTCCTCAATTTATGAGGAACATCATCTTAGGTAAAAAACCACTTCATTGCTTTAAACTATTTCCAAAAATCTCAAAATTTTGAAAAAGAATTTAATGGAAAATAATTTGTAACAGCTTGAAGCAAATACTTTCACACAAACCTTAATTCCTACTATTCGTAGAAATATTTTCATATTTCTCATAAATGTTTCTGATTTTTAATTTGTACAAAGACCCCAGTAATGCAACGAGACGTTTTATCTCAATACTTCAGCATCGTTGAGTGGGTGCTGCATTGATTTTCATTTCACCGCTTTTCACTTAAGCCATTTCCACGTGCCGCTGCGAAAGTGTGTTGCCTGTCGGGCCTTTCTCGTTGCGGCGAATGCCAACTTAATGCGCCGCAATTTGCATTTCCCGCTGTGCGCAATTCAGCTGGAAAATACCTCAAGATTGGATTTACATATAAATTCAAATACGAAATAATTCCAGCAATTAATACGATTTCATACTTTTACACAAATCAAAGCGTGAAAATGAAAGTTTTCCTTCTCGTCTCTGTCGATTAATTGGAACATTTTTGCGTTTACTGTTAATTTGTTAGCTTGTTGTCATTGTTGTGTGTGTGTTTTGTTTTTGTTTTTGTTGCTATTGGCATTGTTATGCGAACTTTCTTCGGGCGCCTTGTTTTTTCCCCGCCACTTTTTTCATGCTATCCACAAATCAGCCTCATTAATCTTGCTTTTATTTGTAGTTTTACATGGTCGATGCAATCATTGTTTTGCCGCATTCACATGTTAGCACTTTGTGCTTCTTATTTTTCTTTAGTATTTGCACAACTAAAACATATTTGAATGGCTTTTCCCTTTTACTTGAATGGTTTGCGGGCATATCGTTTCCGTGCTAAACGCCGCTTAAACACATCCACTGCTGCATGTCGCTCGTCATTTGGCACAAATTCTTTGTGCAGTCGCATTTGTTCACAGCTACCGACATCACTAAACGCACATAAGACACCTACAAGCAACGAAAGCGCTTCGTCAGCCGCCAATTGTCCCGTCGAACCGGCCGTCTTGATGTGAAAGTCCAAACGCCAGCTGCAACACTGACCGTCCGTACACACGACGACGTAGAGCGGTGTTAAAATACTTCAGTCTATGAATTTATCATAAATCACAAATCTGACGCAGACGTTACGATGTGTGATTGCACATCTGATGAAAATATTCTCACTTTAAGCTAATTTTGATGAATTGGTTTAATGGGTCAACAGCTGAGCGGCATTGAGAAATGTGGTGAAATATTTTCTTTGTGCTATGTATATGTGTGTGTGTGTGTGTGTGTGTGAGTGGCAGTGTGCGGTCTCTGGCTCGATGCGTTCTACCAAGACTCTAATTTATTTAATTACTGGTTATAGATGATCGCTTTTGACTTGGGAGGTTTGTTGCTTGAGTCTTTCGTTTGGGTAACTGTGCACATGCGTGAGCATGTTTTCTAAAACAGAACAAGCGCAGCTGGCCAATTTGATTTAATAGATTCATATGGTTTTGTAGGAATCGTTGAATATTGAAATTGAATGTGTGAGAAAGCTACAAAAAACTGCTACCATGAATTTTTAATGAATTCAAATCAATTCGGAAGCATATTTAAACAAAATTGGCTCAAATTGGTATCATTTGAAAGATATTTCTAATATTTATTATTGCTTTGAGAATTCATGCTTTCTCCATGCTTTTTCCTTTCATGCTTTACCCTCCAAATTAATGGATTTGTATAGAAAAAAGTTAATGGTAATAAATCAAAACTAAAGAAGAATTTAGACAACGAATAGTTGTTAGTCCTTACAGATCAGATTTTCAGTTACTCTCTGACTCAGTAAAAGTTGATAAAATCTTTCATTCGATTTGTGATTAAGATTGAAAATCATAAAGCTGGTAAATAACTCGAGACCCAGCAAGTTTATGTGCCGAACTAACAACAACTGAATGAATAGTTTTAAGTCCCTACATATCAGACTTTCGGTGACTATCTCGAACTAGTCAAAAGTTGAAAAAATATGTCGTTCTATTTGTGATTACGATTGGAAATTATAAAACTATTAAATAACTCGAGATCCAGCAGGTTCCAGTGTCTAACTAATAACAATTGAATGAATAGTTATAAGTCCTTACAAACCAGACTCTCAGTTACTCTCTGACTCAGTAAAAGTTGAACAAATGTGTGATAGGATTTTTGTTGTAGTGACTGTTGCTATGATTGGAAATCATAAACTAGATCAATAACTCGAGATCCAGCAAGTTCGTGTGCCAAACTAACAACAATTCAATAAATAGTTATTAGTTCCTACAGACCAGACTGTCAGTTATTCTCTGACTTATCAAAATTTGAACAAATTTGTGATAGGATTTTTGATTTAGTGACTGTTGTTATGATTGGAAATCATAGAATGAATCAATAACTTGAAGTCCCACGAATTCATGTGCCAACCCAGTTTATGTACATGTAACGTCAGTATTATTTATTATACTTTCCAATCTATTCTACTCATGACAATTGGTTTACTCAAATAAAACTATTCAACTGACATTCGTGTCTGTGATTTGTGCATAAATTTGCATATCGCCAACGCAACTGTCATGAATGAGTTAAGAGAACCAATCGTAGTAACGAGACTAGTTCAACATTCATTTGAGCCAATTTATTTGATCTAAAAGTGTCTATAAACGCTCACAAGTGCCTCATCAAGTACTGAAACCAATCATTACTTCTAAGCACCAAAAAAAACTAGCGACTAAACTTTTGTATTTGTGGTATGTGTCATTTTTCACCCTTTTCATCCATCCACCCATTCATCATTGCTGCAATAAAATCCTTTCAATAAAATTGTAAAAAATCATATCTAATCTTGTCCGACACTTAAGCCAGTTAAATCATTAAAATCGAATGCTTCGAAATGATGGCGCCGGAAAAATCTCTCATAAAGTGTCGGCATAAATTTTCCCAAAAATTTCCTGTCTCATGTGTTGGTGAAGAAAATCGGCTTAGCGCAACCCATCGATGGCTTCCTTATGTTTGCTGAGTTTTTGTTGTTGTTTTTGTTGTTGTTAGTTATGTGTGTGTTTGTATTATTCAATGCAAAAGCCAGACAAAGTGTCATTGCACTCGAAGACGTTGGCGTTTATTAGTGTTGAAGTTGTTGTTGTTGTTGCTGTTTGTTTATTTGTTTATTTTTCACATGCTTAACGTTTGTTGGCATAGTTAAATACTTCAGCTGAAGAATATTAATGGTAGTGGCGGACACCTGTACGCGTCGACGACATGACGCAAATGCCACAAGACCCAAGCTGCGGCCAGCAACAATGACAACAAACCGACAAAAATGTAAACAACACACAAGGAAACAGAAAAGCAGCTTAAACTCAGCGGCACACAATCTCCGACGAAAATAGGTTAATAGCACTTGAACGCGCGCTGCAATCGCAATCGTTCGCGCTATGATGCCACAACGACGACAACACAAACAGCAACAACAACAACAACAACAATCATACTAGCCTACAGCATCAGTGCGCTGGCCGCACTGACAGCACCACATCGACACAAGTTATGCACACAATAAACATTATCGATGCAAGTTCTATGGCGCAAAATTGTGGCCGCACATTCGTCAATGAAGGCGCTGTGCGACTTGGGCTATTATTAGCGGGCCGCATGTGCCGCCGCGCATGCGCAACTCAATACTGAAGCGACTGTGTGTCTATGTGTGTGTGTGTGTTTGATAGTGGGGCGTCTGGCAGCAGTCGGTGGGTGTGTTGCTTGTGTTGGCAGCGCGCTTTAAACGCTTACGACACTTGCAATTATTGAGTCCAAAAGTTGACAGCCAATTGTGGCCGCCTTTGTTGTTGTTGTTGTTGTCGTCGTTGTCAGCTGCGGCTGCAACAATAAATTCTTTAGATTGTTGTGGTTCCAGTTGCTTGTCCGTTGTTGAAGGTGTAGAGTCGCTTGGACCAAGCGGCTCCTTTGCCCGCTTTTTCCAACTGCGTTCCTCTCTCTCTTTATTTTTTTCAATACGCTCGCTATCTTCTTTGTATTATTTACAGTTACATTTTGTTGTTGCATGCAAAATACACTCTATTTTTTTTGCATGAAAAAATCAGGTCTTTGTTATGCGATTTTGATGCGGTCTGCACTACATAGGACCGGGCAAAAAATTTGTGGTTGTTGTTGTTGTTGTTGTTGTTCTCCTACTTCTTTTGCTCGACTTTGGTCTATTGTTTTTGTTAATAATTCAACTGCTTGCGTAATGCTGAGAAAAACTGGCACCGCTTGTGGCTAACATTTTGTTTGTTGTTATGTTTGTGGTTGTCGTTGTCGTTGTCCGTCGTGTGCATGTGCTTTGCTCCTTGTTGTTGCTGTTGTTGCTACTGTGCCGTTCTTTTTTTCTTTTGTAGTTAGTTCAGTTTATAAAATATTTTAATTTAATGCAATTTGCTGGTTTTGCCGCAAAGTGCAGTGGGAGTATGGCGAATTGAATAAATGGAACAGTGATGCGGTACGGCAATGTATGTCGTTGTCGGCGCTGTCTAAGTGATTTGGCATAGTTTACACACGTCCAACCTATTTTATGACAGCAGTGGCGCTGTGAATGAAGTAGAAAATTATTTAAATCTGAAGTGGCACTGTCCAGCTTTGGCTCCGAGGAGACTTTGCCATCTTGGGGCGCCTTTTCTGGTTGATCTGTTCAATCTATCAAACATAGACATTGATGCTACCGCCGTCGTTTCGTAAGGAGTTTCAATGGCTTATTCCACCCGAAGAAGAAGAAGAAGAATGTGTAGTTTTAGGGTTCTTCTCTATTCTTGTGGTAGCACAATGAGTTCGTTCTGGCCTATGTGAGAAACATTGGTTGCCCCTCTAACTTAACCTAATCTATTTAATCTGTTTACCATTTAATTGAAAAAAACTTACGATAAAATATTAAAAAAACATGAAACAACTGCATTAAAATTGCTTTTATTATTTTAATAAAATAAATTCAAAAAGTTCCTCTTTCACTCATTAAAAAATTTTAAACAACTGCATTCAAATTGCTTTTATTATTTTAATACAAAAATTCTAAACGATCCTCATTCACTCATTACAAAATATGAAACAACTCCATTCAAATTGCTTTCCTTATTTTTATTAAAATAAATTCAAAAAGTTCCTCTTTTACTTATTAAAAAATATGAAACAACTCCATTCAAATTGCTGGTATTATTTTAATAAAATAAATTCAAAAAGTTCCTTTTTCATTCATTAAGAAATATGAGACAATTCCATTCAAATTGCTTTTCTTAATTTTAATAAAATAAATTCAAAAAGTTCCTTTTTTCACTCATTAAAAAATATGAAACAACTCCACTCAAATTGCTTTTCTTATTTTTAATAAAATAAATTCAAAAAGTTTCTTTTTCACTTATTAAAAAATATGAAACAACTGCATTCAAATTGCTTTTATTATTTTAATACAAAAATTCTAAAAGATCCTCATTCACTCATTAAAAAATATAAAACAACTGCATTCAAATTGCTTTCCTTATTTCTAATAAATAAAAATTCAAATACTTCCTCTTTTACTTATTAAAAAATATGCAGCATCTGCATTTAAATTGCTTTTATTATTTTAATACAAAAATTCTAAAAGTTCCTCTTTCACTCATTAAAAAATATGAAACAACTGCATTCAAATTGCTTTTATTATTTTAATACAAAAATTCTAAAAGTTCCTATTTCACTCATTAAAAAATATGAAACAACTCCATTCAAGTTGCTTTCAACATTCTAATGCAAAAATTCTAAAAGTTCCTCTCTCACTCATCACCGATTTTCATCGAGTTCCTTCCCTATTTCGCAGCGCCAAAGCCATTTATCCATAATTTTCTATTCAATTGCATTCCCCTCCCCTTTCTCCATCAACTGTCAGCAATTTCATTGCCACTTTTCATTGTACACTTTAGGGAACTGCACTTAAGCTAATACAGTAATTTAACCTCGGCAATTTCCAGCGCACAAAACCAAATCCAAACAGCATCGAAACTCACATCAACAACGCCGGCAGAGCACCAACTCGCAGCCGGCCAAAACCAATACGAACTGCAACCATAGCGCACATTGTGGCTCTAGCCAAATACCACCAATTGAACACTGCAATCACTATGATTATGCAATAAATTTAAATTGTAACAATTTTCAAGGCAAAAGCATTTTTTCCGCATAGCGAATAAAAACTCGGAGTGCAAGAATGGAAAGAGGCAGCAAATAATGCGGACTTGTTGTGGAAGCGGCGCCGCAGTGCATTGAAGTTGCAGGAGTCAGGTGGCTCAGTTCAACAAATGTTATGGGCAGCGCGGGTGCCAAAGCCGGAGCTGGGCCGCAATTGCAGGTGGAAGGCGTCGACAGATGGCGCACTTTATGCATTTGCACGCGCCACATTTCATTTCAGCTCAAGAACGATTTTCAATTTCTACTAAATTGGTAAGAACTGTGCAAATAACACATATTGGCAGCAGAAAGTGTGGGAAGGGGGGAGAAATTAGTTATGAGTCATAAACTTTTAAGCGGAGCAAAACGTGTGAAGCATATGGCACATGTAAATTTGCTGTAGGCAACTTCGCTCAACTTTATGTTCTCCATTGAATGTTGGTTATGTGATACGAATAACGGTGAATTTAACATGGGAATTTTTTGTTTAATGTGTAAAGCACTTAACAGTAAAGCGGTAATAAATTAATACAAAGAATACTTAATAATTTTCTTAAAAATTTTGTTTAAGAGTAGTTTTGTAATTGTTTTGAATTTTTTCTTAAATTGATTAGGATTTGCTTTGGATTTGTTCCTTCAGTTTTTGATGAGGGAAAAATTGATTTTTTTAATATTTTGATTCCAGCGGGTTTTCGAAGTTTGTGACACATTGTCACACTTTATAATTTAGACTTAGGTTGTTGTGTAAACTAAATTCTTGTGTAAACAAAATTCTTGAAATAATATTTGAAAAATATATTCCGATTTCGACAGTCATGTTAGCACTGAAGTGATTAATCGGAAGCTAAAGATTCACAAAAAATCATTAAAAATGACTTGAATAATGATGAATACAAGAAGAAGCTCGATGCGTGAGTGCGACATAAGTTAACGCAAAAAATTTCCCTCTGCAAATTGCTACTGACTCGTAACAAAATCAACACATTTCACAAACGTAGGGTGACTGGTGGAGGCAAACGGATCACGTACCACAACGTCAAGCGAAAAAAGTCGTCATAGAATTGTACTTATACTTTTGTGACACATTGTCACAGTGTTTCGAACTATTCATATTTTAATCATCTTGCATTATCACAAGAACTAATTTTTAAAATAATTTTGTGATTTTTTTTAAATTGTGACACATTGTCACAGTCGTTTATAACATCAATATGTTAGTAATTTGGCTTTATGTGTCATACAAATTCATTACTTTAGGTTATTTTAGGTTACTTTAGAAATATTTATGTGATGAATGCTTTCCTCAGTTTGTGACAGTTTTGTCTGTGTGTGTGTGACCTATTATAAATTATTCATTCTACATTTCGTATCAATCAAATTCAATTTTCTAGAGGTTTCTATGTTTTGAAAGCTTTTGCCAATTTGTGACACATTACCATAGTGTCATAAAATGTCTATATTCTTTCACACCGCATTTTGTATCATGAAAAATGTTTTTTTTAGGCATCTTTGGATTTCAAGTGCTTTTCTCAGTTCGTGACACATTGTCAAAGCATCTGAGATATCTATATAAAATATAGATTTTACATTATATACCACAAAAACTTATTTTTCAGATCTATTTATGTTTTAATTGCCTAAAAATTGTTCATAGTCTTGGCTTACTACAGTTTAATTATTTCAGTTTCAGCATTTCGTAACATACAAATTCTGTTTTCCAGAGTTATGTGTATTTTGAGGGCTTTTTTCAATTTGAGACACATTGTCACAGTATCGTGGCATTGCAAGAGTTTATTCATTCAGAATTTCGTTTCATAAAAATTCGGTTTTTTTATAAGTTGAGTGTTTTTTTTTTAGTTTTTGACACATTGTCACAGTATGGCATACTTACTACAGTTTATGCATTCAGCATTTTGTTTTATACAAATTCAGTTTCTTATAGTTATTTCCATTTGGAGTGCTTTTCTCAGTTTGTGATACATTGTCACAGTGTTGTGGATTTACTAGTTCATGCATTCAGCATTTCGTATCAGAAAAATTCTGTTTCTAAGAGATATTTATGTTTTGAGTGCTTTTTCAGTGTGTGACACATTGTCACAGTAACGCGGACTTACTTTAGATTATGCATTCAGTATTTCGTATCATTAAAATTAAGTCTGTTACAGCTAATTATGTCTCGAGTGCTTTTTACAGTTTGTGACACATTGTCACAGTATCGTGAACTTACTATAAAAAATAAAAAAATTATAAAAAATCAGTTTATAAGAGCTATTTATATTTTGAGTGCTTTTTTCAGTGTGTGACACATTGTCACAATGTTCTAAACATGCCTATTGTATTCATTTTGCAATACATAGCATGAAAGCTCATTTCGGTTTTCTTAAAATGATGTTTAATGAGTTTGTGACACATTGTCATATTGTCATATTATGCTAACCAGCTGTTAATTTTTCAATAATTTATTCACTATTAACAACTGTATTTAAGCCACACTTTGCATTCCATTGCTTGTAGCGATTAATACAAATGAGAATGTGGCAGTAGAAGAAGAAGCAAATCATAATTATTTGAAATGGGGGTTAGTGTTACGACTGTGGCCAATAGCGCATTGTTCGCACAGAACAAGATCGAAAATTTACAACAACAACAACAAGCAAAACAGAACACAGTTAAAGGCAACTTTTTTTTTTACTCAGAAATCATCGAACGACCGAACATTGCAAAACTTAGTCATTCATTTATGCGCACCGCTTGTTCAATCGTCTACCTAACCGTCTGCCAGGCCACCATTTGCACCAACCACAAACAACAACAACACTAACGAGGGACCACTGTACGTGTTGCAATTAAATCAAACAATGCGAAATAATGAATCGGCAACATGTTGTTGGCAGTTAATCGCCACCGAACAACACCGCCACTCGTTGGCCGATCAATCATACTTGTAAGCCATCAACAGCTGGCGGGCAATTCTCTGCGTTCGATTTTCACATCCACTCGTTCACTGTCTAAATAGCTGTTCATTAGCTAATTACGACGGTTGCGGTCGCTGCGGCGCGCATCGCTTGCCACATGTGTCCGTTCATGTACGAGCACTCGTATGTGTGTGCGTGCATGTAGTTGGATGTGTTTGGCCAACAACAGCGAATTAACCACAATTCGCCAATGCGGTTTGAGGTTATGTTTGATTGGCAATAATTACTTGCAAATTTACGCCGACTAATGCCTCAATTTTGATCGGTTCGACAGCGTTGCCGCTTCTGACCTTCGCAGCCAGAATGTCTAACTGGAAATATTAGCGAAAACAACGCGACTGACAACGTTGCAACTTTCCTCATTGTTGCTGTTGTTGTTTGACGAGAATTTGTCCATTGTTGATGTGGGTATTGTTGTCGTAATTGTTGTTGTTGTTCTTGTTGTTGCTGTTAGTTATTTTCAGGCCATATCAGCCACCCGCGCGCACGAAATGCTTGTAAAATTTCATTTAATGTGCACATTAACTTGCAGCAGCTGAACTGTTGGCCGTCAGCGCTGTCTGCTGGCTTTTGGCCGATTCTCAGCATTTGGAATTGCGCACTTGAGACCTTCAATTACGCGAAATTATTTTAAAGCGCACTCAAAACCAGCCCATAACAGTTGGCTGGCCATTTAGGCAGCCTTAACTTCAGAGCCAGAGTCGAGTTATTTCTTGGCTAATTGTAACTTTTGTTTTTGCCGCAGTAAGTATGGCCATAATGACAGTGAAAATCTGTTGTTTACTCGTATTGCAATGTTTATTTTCTTATAATTTTATGCTGTTGGCAACAGTTTAATAGGTTTACGGACAACTTTTCGTGTAGTTGTAAATTGTTTTTTTCTTTTTACTTTTCATAACATTGCTAAATGGGTTTGGGAAAATTTCTTGGTAGTTGGTAGTTCCTTCAAAGGCAAAAGCAAGCTTGGCTGCTGCTAAATATCTGTGTGTGTGTGTGTGAAATGTCAGGTGTTGCTGTTTTGGTATTTGCAAAATCTGATAAGTGCGGCTAACCTGCGGGCAAAAAGGTCAACCGTTTTGCGCTAAGAACGAACACAAAAGCGCATTGAAGAGGAGACCCAGAATTTGTGCCACTATTTGGGACACAATTTAGGACAGAATTTGGCACAGTTAATTTATTGGCAAAATATTAGATTTGTGTCAATGCAGAGACACAACTTTAGTATGACAGAGGCAGTAGTTGGTTGTGTAAGTGCGAGGTTTTAGGTATTTGAAGTCTTTTAAGGAAATTGAAAATTATAACCCAAAAAATTTTAAAATTGTTTATAGTTTCTGTGCACTGAAGTACAACCGAAGAAAATTTTTGTATGCTACTCAATTTTGGTGAAAATGTTTCACTGTAAAAAAAATTAAAAATGGAGCTGTTGGCTGTCCACGTATAATTTTGACTGTCTAGATTTTAATTTGAAAAAGAAATGACCCGCCCCCTACGCCTCGATTGAGGGCGTAAGCAGCAGTAAAGCTGTCAGAGCTATCAATCTAAGTCTTTCATTCTTGACGTCTCAACGATTGTTTATTAATTTTATCTTTGAAAATAACGAAATAGTGGTCAAGTTTTCAGTGATGGAGCCTGTAAGCAATTTGGAAAACAAACATAATTTATTTTAAACACAGTGAATCAGGTAGAATGATTTTTATGACAATTTTGAAAAATTATTTGTCATTTATGTCATAAATCTTAAAAATATTAACCCTGAATAATACAAACTTGGTGGGACTTAAAATAAAATTTAAAAACACAAAAAATTCTAAGAAATCGGTGCTGTATGGGCGGCAGCACATCTAACATGAAAATTTTTTTGGTATCCAGTAAAGTAACTCCAGCAAAAAAGTGATCGAGAGTTTCGACTGTACTTCTATGAATCAGAGACTGACTTGAGGGGTGTTGGGTTAATGCAATAGAGAAACTTTTTGACAGAATATTTGTCTTTTTTTTATTTATGAAGAAATACATGGTATGAGGCCATGTCAAAATCTGGTCTACCTTATACTGAGGTCAAGTTTTCATTTAAGGAGCTAATAGTTTGGAAAATGAACGTAATATACAAGTATATTAAATAGTTTCATATTTATTAAATCAAATTTCAAAATTTTTATAAATTTCCCTTTGTTTCTAATTCAATGGACAGATACTGTAATGAAGTTCTATATGGATAAGACCTGATTGAAATTATTTATGAAGTAGATTTATTATATATTTATATTTCATATTTTTATATACATAAAACTATATTCTATTCCTATAATATTTTATATTCTATATTTATATTTTAAATTATATTATTTTCCCATTGTTCATAATTTTGTGAACAAATATTCTAATCAAGTTGTGCATGGATAAGACTTGATTAAAATTATTTATAAACTTTATTTATTATTTATATTTATATATTTAGTCTATATAACTATAAAACTAAAAACTTATCTATATAAACCATATTCTATTTCTAGAATATTCTATATTCTATATTTATATTTTAAACTATATTTTTTCCCATTGTTCATAATTCAGTGAACAAATAATCTAAAAAAAATTATTAATTAACAATATTTAATACTAATAATGTATTTGTATATATATAAATGTATCTATATGTATGATCCAAGTTCTATACATATAATCACTCAAAGTTCTTTGCCGCCGCACCTTGTTACCACTGATTTGCGGCTTTTGCTGTTGCTGCAAATACCGCCACAATTTATCATCAATGACAAATTAATATTGTCTACGACATGACTATGCAATGGCGCAGTAAGTAAATCAATACATTTGGCTTAAGTTATCCGCGGCGGAATGGCGCGCACTTAATGCATTTTACAGTTCAGCGCCGGTTTAACGCTGCACTGTAGTTGCCATAGTTGCGGCAATGCAATGCGGCAGCGGATTACACTGACGCAGTTCCGGCAGCTTGCGCCATATACTGCACTATATCGTATTTTAAGAATGCCGATCAACTTGTCGCTGAGGACAATTGCCTGACTGACAGCAGCCCATAATGACAAGTTGGCTGATGACATTCGACATTTATGCGAATGTTGCAAGTGCAACTTGACCATCAATCATCATGAATACCCAGCAAATACTAAATACCACACAAAGACAGGTTGTTGTATTTGCCGCATAGTGGAAATTGATTTTCATTTAATTATGTTTTTTCACTAATTTGTGGAAAGTCGACTTTCAAATGTCTGCAGATGTGCGCCTCGGTGTTTCGAACTGTTAAAATTTGGCGTTAATTATAATCAGCATTTGCTGTCGATTGTTTGGCGCGCAAGTTTCGGTTTTTTCTCACAGTGCCAGCAACAGTAACTTTAGCATTTTTAGCATTCTTCAATATCGATCAACAATTCTATTTGCTAGCGGTGGCTGCGCACAGCTTTGGCAGGCAGCCAAACCGTCTTCATGGCTGTCTGTATGCCTATCTACAATATTTGTGTGCTTGTTGATTCGTTTGTGTGTGTGTGTTTGTGTGCTGCTGCTGGTGTGGAACATAGCTGCTTAATTGGTGGCAGCATTTATTGTATGCGAGTTGAAAGACTTGCACCGTTCGGGCGCTTCGTGCCACAACTTTTTGTCTCTCATACAGCAGCGCGCCATGTTTGTGTGTATGTGTGTGTGTACTTCCTGACAGCCGCCACAACGGCTCGTCATAAATTGTACTTCATCAATAATGTTGCCGTGTTGCCGTGTAGGAAACTGTAGGCAGCAACACATTGCATGACGCGGTAGCACACTGCACAATTACAACAATAACAACAACACTGCACATGTGTACGCTAACAATTGCAGTTGCGGCGCATTAATTGTGCAATGCTTATTATGAATTAAGGCATCGACAGCGTGCGCGGCTACCGACACAACAAGTAGCAAAAACAAAAATCTTGTTAGCAATAACGAAAAAAAAATTGTAATTCCATGTTGCATCTTCATTTGGTCGTTGTTGTCCCACTTTCGTTGCACTTTAGTGACTTTGAGGCGGCACTGTTTGTGCCAGCGCCTTGTCATGGTTTTTGCAGCATTTGAGCATTTTTTCCAAATCTGTTCAATTGTTTTTTAATTTTTTTATGTTTTCAATTATTCAGCGCTTTGGTTCAGTGCTCCATTTTGCTGTGGTTAAGAGTTTTTTCAGCTATTTGGATGCAGTTCGGCGCCTAACCTTTTAGTATGTGTGCTAATACTTGATGCTGAATGGCGCTGAATTGTGCTGAATTGCGCTGAATTGCACCGAATATGGAGTTGTTCCTCGGCTTGTTGTCGCCGTCAACTGACAATGACAGTACACAATGTTTTTGCCACTATTACGATCGTTTTACTTATTGTTGTAGTAAAGTGTGGCAATTCGCAAAGTAATAAATTGAATGTGCATGAAAAGCGCTTTGCAAAAAGTAGAAAGGCAACAAGCCGCATAAAGACTAACACAGTAAAGAACAACAGGCAGGTGAAGGCAAAGTTAGGGAAGAGTTGATCTTTCTTTTCTGTGAATGGGTCAGAAATTAGAGCAATTTGGAGGAACATTTGTCACTGTTTGTTTCTGGTTGTTGTCGTTTGGACATTTGTAAAGACAAAATAGGGAAGAGAATGATATTTTTTTTGTATAGAAATCACAGTAAAGAGCAACGGGCAGGTGAAGGAAAAGTTAGGGAAGAGTTGATCTTCTTCTTCTTTGAATGGGTCAGAAATTAGAGCAATTTGGAGGAACATCTGTCACTGTTTGATGCTATTTGTTGCCTTTTGGAGATTTTTGAGGAAAAAAAAGGAAAGAGAATTTTTTTAAAATGTAGAAATCACAGTAAAGAGCAACAGGCAGATAAAGGCAAATTCGGATAGAGTTTATCTTCTTCTTCTTTGAATGGGTCAGAAATTAGAGCAATTTGGAGGAACATGTGTCACTGTTTGTTGTTGTTTGTTGTCTTCTGGACATTTGTGAAGACATACAAAGGAAGAGAAGAGGAGAAGAGATTTGTTTTGTGTAGAAATCAGAAATTAGCAGCCTGATTCTGTGCATTCTTGACAAATTTTTTATCAAGGTATTTTGTCAAGATTTTTATCAAGCAAAAGCTTGTTGGTATTCTGATGCAACATTGATAAAGTAAAAAGCTCATTTAATTCAACATAAGGTGAATATGCGACATTTGTCAAATTGTCAAAAAATAAGACAAACAGTTTAAGTAAAGTAAGTTTTGCAGAAAAAAATCGGCCTTGATAGCCCAGCGGGTACGCGCTGGCTTCTCATACCGGGCGCCCCCGGTTCGAATCCTGGCTGGGCTGGAAATAAGTTCGTGCGTTTTTTTCAATAGTGTTTCATCACAATAGGCGATTTTTGCATACAAAAAATAATTCGTGGGAGGTAACGGAATTTTTTTTTATTTTCTCTGATGTAAAAGTGTAAACATGCACAATTCCTCCATTTTCAATAGGCAAAATTTCAATTTGTATGCTGTTGTCAATAGCATTCACACTTTTGACAATTTATCAAGAAAAGAGCTTTTATTTTTGGGATAGAATACCGATTCTTGACAAATAATAAAAACTTGACAAATAGTCAATATGGTGAATTTATCAAGTGTACAGAATCGGGCTGTAGAGCAGTTTAAAGAAAATTTGTTGCTATGTTGTGCCGTGTTGTTGCGTCTTGGACATTTATTAACACAGAGTAGGACAGAACTTGTGATTATTTCTTGGAGGTTCGAACAGTTTAGAGGATCGATGCGCTATTTGCTGCTTGTTGGTGCTTTGTGATACCACAAGACTTAGCAAGACAAAGTAGGACTAAATTTGAGCTTCTTCCCGTCATAAATAGATCAGAAATTGGAACAGTTTCGAGGAATTTTTCTCAACAAATGGGACAACTTTTTTTCTAATAAATCCAAGTTTCAAACAGCTAACCATTATATTTATTATTTTTTTTGTATAACATCAACACCTTCCAACACAAAGATATTCACTTTTCACTTCTGCTGTGCTGTCGTTTCAGTTATTTGTAAATACTTTCCTATTGCCTCCTTGCCTCACAAGCGCGAACGCCACCTGGCACACTGAATGCAGCAACATTTTTCCGTTACACCATGCCACCAAAAACAACCGCCCATGGAAATTGCTGCGGCGCATTTCAATGCCGGTGCGTGCCTGGCCTGCGTTATGTGGTATTATGTCTCAAATTTCCACGACAGCAACAATAAAGCACCAGCACATATAAATGCAACAGTAAAAAACATCGTTGTCACCAACAACAACAAATGCATTAAAGGAACGTTAGCGAAAAAAGCGCAAAGCACCTGTAAAATGTCACCTTTTATTCCGCAATTGCAACGACCACAATTGTCAACAATTAAATTGCAGATCGATAGCCACTCGGCCAGCAAACATTCTGCACCAATAAATGTGCAATAAACAACATCAGCAACAACAACAGCAGAACATAGCAAACGCATCAACCAAACACAACACAACACAACGCCGAACGGTGAATGTGTACCTGAGACTATGCTGACCGATTGCTGTTGTTGTCATTGTTGTAATGGTGCTGGTGCAGGCAATGCAAAAGTGGGAGGGGAGTGTACTCATGCGCTCTCATTAGATTTATGACGTTTTAAGGTCATTTAAAAGGCAGAACGTGATCGGCGTTGGTAAGCGTGGTATTGTCTTTCTGCTTGTCCATTTTTCTGTTCAGTTTTTGTTTGATTGTTTGTTTGTTTGCTTGTTTGTTGATTTGTTATAAGTAAAAACAATTTTGGTTATTTGACGTTAAAAACTATTACCAAGTTGAAATTTATGTGACAACTTACCTAAAAGGTGGCAATTAATTGTGTATGCACTCGCAGTGATCGAGGTGGCTGTTGCAACTGTAATTGAAAGAATGTAACAGGAGGTTAGAATTTAATTGAAACAGGCTCAATAGTGAGTTTAAAGGGTTTGAGTTAGTATAGAGGAATAAAATGTTGATACTGAAACGTTTAAAAAAACTTCTGAATCATCAAACTGACTTTGGCAACAAAGCGGTTCGAGCATTGATGTATAAATCAGAGAAACTTTAACTTGAATCAATTCAAATTGAGCTAACTTCAAATAAAAATAACTTGTCGCTTTTCTCGCAGCAAATAATGACTAAATACTAAGTCAAAACTCTAAACTACACTCACAACTGACATAAGAATTTAGGGTATTATTAGACCAACACATATTTATGATGATAATGAGTTCCATACTGTATCTGTTTTGATTCATAAAGCACTCATAACATCTTAATGTATTCAAAGACTCTAAAAATTATTAAAAATGTGTGAAATTTCAAACACTTTCTCTTCAATATTTTATTGAATCCATTGAGCAGTCTGTCTACCTGCCACATAAGGAGCTAAACTTGTACCCTGTTCTGTATATATGAAATATTAATACCGTTATACCAATTATCAACTTCAGTTTCACTTTCAATAATTTGTTGCTTTGTTTCAAGCATTGAAGCTTCTATCTCATTGCTTAACTTCTTGCGATTGCAGGCTTCCTGCAACGAAAGACTTAAGGCACAAACTTTTTGATATATGCTCAAAGTATTATTGTTCGAACTGAATGAATAAAAAATATGTGCACATTTCGGTAATTTCTCACACGCAAAGCATAAATTTACATATTTTTTTAGCTCCAAGCGCCACTCGCAGCAAAAATTTCTCCCAATTTTAGCCAAAAGTAAAATAACACAACTCCGCACTTTGGCAAGAAAAACTCAATTTCAAGTGTATAATTGAAGCTGTTTAAATATATAAATTCACATTAATTTGCATAAATTGTGGTAAATCACAACTTTCTCGCCATTCGGCGCGTATCGCCGGCAGCGAACAACCGCACAACTGACTCATTCTTATCAATTGACTTCACTCAACGCATTCAATGCACAAACAAACCGACAACCGCGATTCGACCAAACGAGCACAAAGTGTGGAAAATGTGGCAAAAGCGACGCGCTGTGCGGTTGCCGCGTTTGCCCAAATCGCCAAAGGAAGCCGATTGAAAATGTGTCAGCGTGCCAGCGCACCAAACAGATGTGTGGCACAAATTCATAAAATAAATATAAATAAATAGATATATAGAAACCAAAATGCATTTGCAACATTGTCAGTTGTCGATGACAGCCACACAGGCTGCAGTGCGCGTTTGCCGCAGCCATTCGCCTAATAAGGCGTCTTCTTTCTTCGTCTTTGACTTGGGCTGTGCGTTTTTTGCTCATTTCTCATAGTTGGCAGAAAATTAAAAAATAAAACTGTGCCGTTGTTGCTATTCTCTCTCTCTCTGTTTCTCTCTGTCTCTATCGGTTGCTTGCAACGTGTAGTTATTAATTTTGAAGGCAATTTTCAACTCGCTAAACAGCCAATAACGCTTAAACATTTACGATGTACTTTTATGTAAATTAAGCCGCAAAGAATGCTGCTGACTTTGCTTGTGATTTTTTTCTGTTTCAGTCGCTGCTGTTGTTGCTCTGCTGGTGGTGGTGGTGGGGTTTTTGTTTTTTGCCATCGCAACGGCGTACTAGGTCAACTTTCGCTGGCGCAAAGCAACGCGCACAGTGCACAGTGCAACGTGCTGCAACAGTGGCGGCTGGCTGGGGCAGCGCGACATGGCAACCTAATAATGTATGCCACTTAAAAAGCAATTTTACAAATTGTCACAAAAGCACCGGCAAGACAACGAACCATGTTGCAAAGTTGCAAAGCAACACAAAAAAAAAACGACAGCTTGAGCGATTGAGGAGAGAAGAAGTACGGAATATAAATAAATTGTTTCAATGTCACCTGTTGCATTGTGTTGATTGTTGTTTTTGTATGCAGACAATGCTGTGCCACAAATGCTCCGCTGAGAATTGCACAAACACACACACACACATACACGCGAAGTATTGAGTGTTGAAATATGTGACAACAATTGTTGCAACGTTGCTGGAATTTAGGTTTAAAAGACTGATAAGGAAAAATACAACAACAAGAAAAACAATAGGTGAAAATTGTCACTGCAGCTGCAATGAATGAGATGAACGTTGAGTCAACGTTGTCTTGGAAGGTGCACAGATTTTTATTGTTGGGACCGATTATCAACTTGATGCCAGATAATCAACTTTTAACTATAATTCTATAGGAAGGCAATTTTAAAAATGTTTATCGCTCTACAGAAAAGCATTCTACCCACTCTGGTAGGTTTCCGATGACCTTCACAAATGTTGGCGAATTTCATCAAACGTTCAAGTGGATTTTAGGCCAATTATCACAAAGAATGGAAGCTTCTAAACAAGAAGAATAGCTAATGAATTTCCTCTTCGTAGGGCACAAGTGCCATCTATGTCTTCGTATAGAAGTGCTACTCACTTTTCATAGCTCAAACTATCTTTCAAGGTCTACACAATACTTGCACCGCTGAGTTCACAGATCTAGAAGACGTCTCAGTTTTAGAACTCAAACCTCTACTAAGTTTCAACAAAATAAATCATATTCTAACGCATCATCAGTGAGATTTTTAGCCCCCAAAATGCCCTTCCGACATGTGCACCTGTTCGTCTGCCTCAACGCTGAGTTTGTGCTCAACGCCGCTCCAACAGTTGACACTTTAGAGATCTGTATGGGCCGTCTGTGCGATAAGCATACATCGCAAATGTAGGTGATCTGCTTTTCTTTCCATTGCAGAGACTCTTTGTTGGGCGACACTCTGGCAAATTTATGCGTTTTCTTTATGGGAAATGAATGCGGGAATTTTCTTACTCACTTAAGTTTTAAATAAACTAAAACGCAAAGCTTTACCACAACATTCCATATAAAGTCTAGTAAAAACCTGTCAGCCGTTGTTGATGTAAAATGTCTGCATTGCATTGGAGTAATTCAAGTGTATTAAATTTTTAATGAGAACTTTTCATTTTACTAGACAATGTATGGGAAACACGTTTTGGGACAACTTTTACTTTTTTTATATTTAATATTTTATACAAGGTGCAACCCAAAGTAAACAGGACTTTTATAAAATAAAAAAAACGGATGATTATTTTTGTATAATTCTTTTTATTTATTCAAAATACTCTCCTTCTGCTTCAATACAACGTTTTGCACGGTCCAAAAGCATTTGGAATGAGTGTTTTAGGTCATCGGCCGGCATCGCCTTCAGAATGTTGGTACAAGCCTTTTGGATGTCCTCAACGTCCTTATAACGGTTTCCTTTCATCGGCAAATGCAACTGACCGAATAAGTAGAAGTCACAGGGAGCCATATCAGGCGAATACGGTGAATGATTGATGGTAAAAATTCGATTTTTGGTCAAATAATCGGTCGTAACTAGGGCTCTGTGAGCCGGTGCATTATCATGCAATAAACGCCAACTTCCTTCCTCGCGATATTCTGGCCGAATACGACGAATGCGATGCACCAAACGCTTCAAAACTTCAACATAAAACAAAGCGTTAATTGTTTTTCCCGGTGGAACAAACTCTCGATGAATTATTCCCTTTGAATCGTAGAAACAAATGAGATGAGTTTTGATTTTTGACTTCTCACGGCGGGTTTTTTTCGGATTTGGCTCATCTGGGTGCTTCCATTCGGCACTTTGACGCTTTGTTTCGGGATCATATTGAAAGCACCACGTTTCGTCACCGGTTACGATGTTGAACAAGAAATTTGGATCACGTCTGGCTTCCCGAACGATGTCTTTTGCGTGCTCAATTCTCTGCGCTTTTTGGTCGTCGGTTAAAGTGTGCGGAATGAAGCGAGAACACACTTTACGGAGACCCAAATGTTCGGTTAAAATGCGATCAATTGATGTTTTGGAGATGTTCAATTCCATTTCCATCAATTCCAATGATGATTTTGGCTGCATTTTGATAAAATCACGCACAGTTTTGATGGCATCGTCAGTAATCACAAATTTCGACTGGCCGACGTGTTCGTCGTCATTCAAGTCTTCACGACCATTCTTGAATCGATTCAACCACTCATTAACACGGCCACGGGATAAACAATCATCACCATAAACTTGCTTTAACAATTTAAACGTTTCGGTAAAAGTTTTACCAAGTTTAAAACAGAACTTAATATTAGCTCTTTGTTCGATCGACATTCTCGTACCAAAGTTAAAAACATACTGTCACATTGAGCGGGATATTTCGGCGGCTACTAGACCAAATGTCATGAAATTTAGACAGTATGTGAATGAAAGATGTACCTTTCCAACGCATGTCCTCACACATAGATGGCGCCACCAGAAACGTCCCTATTGCAAAAGTCCTGTTTACTTTGGGACGCACCTTGTATATTATATCTTATATTTTATTTTATTTATTTTATTTTATTTTATTTTATTTTATTTTATTTTATTTTATTTTATTTTATTTTATTTTATTTTATTTTATTTTATTTTATTTTATTTTATTTTATTTTATTTTATTTTATTTTATTTTATTTTATTTTATTTTATTTTATTTTATTTTATTTTATTTTATTTTATTTTATTTTATTTTATTTTATTTTATTTTATTTTATTTTATTTTATTGTATTGTATTTTATTTTATTTTATTTTATTTTATTTTATTTTCATTAAATACCTCTTTATATTTTTTTATTTTTTTAAAAAAGCACAAGGAGCTTCCGTTACTGAACTCAAATTTTATTTTTATTTTCAAAATTCTTGCTCACAAAACATTTGGTTTCGAGCTGAGAGGTTCGATCAAGATCACGTTTTTAAATTTTTTATGTCCTGATAACATTTTTTTTCCGAAGATAGATTAATCAATGATCTGGTAAAAAAAATTAAAAAACAAAATTTATCCAAAACAATATAAACGAAATTACTTGTTTGAATATTTACTTGTTTTTCTAAAATCTTGGATTGTAATCTTTGATTCTGGCACATCTGGTACAGATCCGAGGTGGCAAAAAACGCATCAAAGATAAAGAAATTCAGCTAGTCTTCTAGCTCTTCGTTTAACGTAGAAAATGTCATCAAATTTTTTCATTCTTCTTCTTTTTTAGCTTCTTCTGCACCGTAAATACCGTCAACGATAATCTTCATATCGCTTTGTTGCCATCTCGTTAATAACACAAAATAATTTCACCGCTCAATGCATTTTCCATTGCATGTACTTTTTGCCCTCGAACAGAAAAGTCACCTTTCAGTTTTGTTATCAAAACGCCATCGCCGAACGATTGGCACGCCGACCAAAACGACGAAAATCAAATAATGAAATTTCTCTCACATTTCATTTCACTGCGCCAAGCGATTCACTTTTAATGTAAACAGATATTTTAAAGCAACACAAACAACAATGACAACAACAAATGGCATTTAATTAGACACCGCAACAACAACGCTCGGAGTAGGCAGAGTGCAAGACGTCGAATGACGGCGAACGTGACAAAATCGCCAAACCTGCAAAATGAGCTGCGGCCCATGTCGGCGAAAATCCTTTCAGCAACAAAATACTTATTTACAAAAATCATACAAATAAATGTTGGCACAAATGGCATTTTTGCTCGCTCTCACTATGAAAGCACTCGCGTTTCGTTTCCCTCTCTCTCGTTAACTCTCGCTGCTGCTTGCACGCTTTGGCTTCCGCTTAGCATTTGGCTTGGCTGGCGAGCTGATGAAGCAGATGACCCCAAAATGCAGCGGCAACAACAGCAACACTGCATTTAATGCAGCACCATCAACAACAACAACAACAACGACAGCCATATTGAGTCAATATGTGGTCGTCGTCGTCGGTAAATCGAAATGAATTGCAGTCAAGCGATGCTTTTTTCCGGCTAATCGAATCAATGCCGAAGACCGACTTTGTTGTGTGCTGTATTTGGTTTTTGTTCATGTTGTAGTCGTTGTGATTGTTGTTGCTGCTGATTTCGAGGCTGTTGTTGTTGATGGGGAGTGCATTGTTGTTTTTGTGTTGTTGTTGTATTGGACTTGTGGTTGTTGTTATTGTTGTTAGTCGTTGTAGTCGCCATTGCTTATGGTTGCTTTTGATATAGTTGTTGTTGTTGTTGTTGCTGCTGCTGTGCATTGCTTAAATGCGACAGTAAATGCCGCTGCAAATAACTTTCGATCTTTCGTCGAATTTCATTCATGCTAAATGCATTTCACTTGATTTAAGGCCACAAGACTCTTTGAAGTGAAGCTTCAGCTTGAGATGTCTTTCGTTGCATTGTTGTTGTTATTGCCAATTGACTGTTGTCATACGCTACATTGGTATCTATGGGTACAATCACTTTGCTGCGAGGTGAAGAAGTTATTAAATATTTGAGATAAATTTTAACTGAAGTCTTGCTCTGTGAAGGGGTCCATGGGTACAATTAGTCTACTATAAGGCACTTTGTAATGCACGGATTAAGGTGTATTCAGTATGTTGATGTATGTATCTAAGTATATATGGGATCCGTCTCTCGTTCTAGAGCACTTCTCTCACTAAAAAGGGACTCGATGAGAATCGTGATTGGGTTTCTGATAGGTCACTCTGTAATAGGCTTCCACGTAAGAAAGTTGGGCCTTTCAAATAACTTCTGCATAGACTTTTTGGATGTGAAAGAGGAAGAGGAAGAATATCTAGATGAAAGAAGACTCACTTCTTCTTCAACAATCTGGAGGATCTCACCGATAGAACTATTCAGAGTCTTCTAGTCTTTGTAAGCAGCTTAAACTGGTTCAATGAGAGAGCGGACTTAAGTTCCTTTGGAGAAAAAAGACGCACTTTATCTTCTATGCACTTGTCCTGAACTATCAAGAAGAAGAATGAATAGCCTGGACAACTTCTTCGACAATCTAGGGTTCTAGCCGATAGAACTTTTCACAGTCTACTACAATTCATAGAATCTAGGGATCCAGCCGATAAAATTTTTCACTGTCTACTTTTTAAGGAGCTCAAACTGGTTCAACAAGTGGCCGTTCTTTAGATCGATTGTTTGTGGTATCACTAGGGACCTACCTAATCTTTTTAATGAACCACTAAACATTAATGCCCGTCTAGAGCTGGTTTATCTTTAACCACCGCCTAGAAATTCTTTCCCTCACACAATTGAAAAACCAGTTCAATGTTTGTACTCAGGACCCGAAAATCAAAATTTAGTCTTTTTGTTATTGAAATAGAAAAATATCTCTTTAGAGAGTTACAAATATTTTAAACAGAAAATTATTGTGACATGCATTTTTAACCAAATTTTAAACAAATGTTCTTCTAGATAAACTTCTGTGTTTGATTTGTTATTCAAAATGGAGAAACCATCCTATTGAAAATTATTTCAATCGAGCCGCAATAAAATCAAACATTCGTAATTGTTTTATTTACTGATTTTTGTTCTTGTTGTTTCGCTTGCGTGAAGGATTTTGTGCTCAGTTGTTGCAATGCGTTTGGCTCAAATGTTGATTATACGCCACCATTGCCGGCGTCTGTTTGGAATTTAAAATTTTTGATTCTTTATACAAACTGCTTTACAAAGCTTCAATAACTTAACGTGGCTTTACAATTTTGTTGAAGGTAAGCAATTAATTTGTATAACACACACACACACACATTCACACAACCATTCACTCTTTTGGACACTCATTGCTCACTCCTAAAGTGAGTTTTATGTGCCATTATTGGTCGGTCTATCAATGAGGAAATACGTATATAACATCTAAATATTACACACTGCCATACATGTGCAAGTGTGTGTATTGGCCTCTCGTTCAAGTTCACTACTTGCATTCGCCAATTGCAGTGTCGAGCGAGCATTTATTGGGCGTATTGATGTCATTGCTCGATGCTTAATTTTTTCGTAACTGCATATAACTCATTTTGCGGTCGTTATTTCATGTTTTTATTGTTATTGTAAACGTATTTATGCCATCGGTAGAAAGTGTTACAGTTCATTGTCTCATTGGCCGTGCGCTGTTCACAAGCTCGTCGTTGCATGTACGCGTCTTTGCGACGACGTACGTGCGCCACCTTTTCCATGTTCGACTGTCACTGTGCGCTGACTATTCAGTCAACATTTCAGTGGGCCCAGCAATTTCATTTGATTTTATTTGTTGCTAGACATTATTTTGTGCCGACTTTGGTTTGTGCGCGATTTAGGTGCCACTGCTACAAATGCTACAAGTGCTGCGTGTTTGGGATTTGTGTGTCGTGTTCGTGGTCGCTAAATGGGATTTTAATTCAATGACTGTTGGCACACGTACGTGGACGTGTTGGCTGAAGCGGAATTCAAATTCTGTTCGATTGCACTAAATAGCACAAATACCAAATTGGGAGAAATTTTGTGGGGAGTATTTAAAAATGTACTATAAATTGACATAGTTGGACATGTGGAAGTGTGATGTCATTTTAAAAGGAATGATAGATAAACTGAGACATTTTAAAAAATATTAAAAAAAAAATTTAAAAAAATATGGGTGCAAATTAAAAAAAAATCCAGAAAATTATGCAACTGAAAGTTGTCGATTTATCAAATCGAGCGGTTTTACATGGCCAAATGAAACATTAGTAAGTTTTACAATCCCGAAATTTTTCGGGACTGAAATTGTTCCGGATTGCAATCGCTAAACCGCAGGTTTTCATGAAAGGATTCTCTCAAATGCACTGCAGAACCATCACAAACGTTCTGACTCTCACATTGGGATCCTCTAAGTTCAATGGGCTGGAAGTGTTCCTGGTGACAAGGCTTAAGCTTTTGCTGAGATATAGTAAAAGCGATCGAACTCTAACAGATCACTCAAAGGGGGTTCTAGGAGTTCAAAAATCTGTTTTTCTGTATCTGTTTTTTACAAGCATTATGTGAGAAATTATTATTATAATTATTGATGGGAAATGTGCACTGCAAGTTAAGAGATCCATCCTTCATGGACTCACAGTTAGTTAGTATAGCTCCTAGACCTCTGGATTCCCAATTGGCATCTGTTATGAAGTAATCATTCAGATGGTTCTTGCGACCATCCATAAGAAGGCATTCTTCTATTAATTTTATATATTGCAATAACATTCTTCTGCGTACAAAAGTTCCTAGATAAGTCAGATCATTGAGACGTTAGTTGTCAAAAACAATTTGTTCTCATTTTCTATTGTTTGAGATTAGAACCCATGGGTCTCTGACTTGTGTGGCACTTACCCCCAATCCACTACAATTGTTCGGATAGTAAGTTACATTTAGAAATTTGTTAAATAGTTCAATCTATTAATAGCTCAAAACCGTAATGAAGACTGAGTTAGTTGCTTGAAAATTCCATCTATAATATCTATTTTCATATTTTTTGGAACAAAATCTGTTTTTGAAAAATAAATTTTTTAAACTGTTTGTTGTTGTTTTTATCTCTATGCTTTATTTTTGCACCTTCGAACAATCACAAATCATCTTGTGACAAAGTTACTATCGTATTTTAAAATCTCTTTGCTGACTATTCAAGGCCAATAATTAACAATAAACACAGTGAAAACGACTTTATCATTTCTATAAAAATTGTTTGTTTTCTAAATATTCTCATCTCAACTAATTACATTTTTTCATTCATCCAATTTTACACAAATTCACAAAACAAAATACTGTAACCGCTGCCAGCAAAATACAGCAACAATTGTTAAATCGTCACTGTCAGCACATTTCCACTAACAACAATCGGCATTACGCTCACTTTCTAACCGTTAATGGCCCCTCCTTCCAAACAAAAATATATTTGTTAAAAAAAAACCACAAAAGAGCTAAACCGAAAAAAGAAATAATTTTCCTGTGCACATCAAACGTTGATGGCCGCAAATCTAAACTAATGTTTGACCATAAAACCGGTAAAAGGAGAAGTGCGCACAACACACGAACGAATAAATAAAACGAAAATGGCATTTGAAGCGGCAGTTGGATGGCCGAAAAAAGCGAAAAGAACAAATCTCGCTGTGTCACCGACACCGACATGAAATAGTTTACTGGGTTAACTGGATGGCGCCGAAACGGCAAAACGCCAACACAATCAATTCAGGTTAATTTGTGGCCATTTCCCTAATCATGTCGGGATAAGCGCGAGCGCTCTTCTCAAAATAGATGCCGCAGCGATTGCAGGCGCGTAACGGAATACTACAGAAATATAAATGAAATATTGATGGTTTCTTTGTGTGTGTGTGGTCAAAATGAAACTGAACATTGTGTGTGTGTGGGTGTCAAATCAAAACCGCTGAATGCACAATCAAAAAACCAATGCAAGGCACTGCCATGTCGGCACAATATGGTCGATGGCATTCAGTGCATTCGGCCGCTGCATGGCTTCAAAGACAAATAACAAAAATATTAGAAAGGCAACGACGAGAAGAATTTCATTGAATAAAACCGAGAAGACAGAGAAGCAAAATTATGCGGCAACGGCCCAAAGCCGCGGCGCGCAGAAGGCATGTGCTGCCTTCGGTTGGTCGACTTGACACGCCATGAAGCGGCAGTCAATCATGACAGCGAAATGTGGCCAGCTATGCGGCAGCCAGCCGCAGTCGACATTCGAATGTATGACAGTTCATCAATCGCATCAATTTCATTTCAACTGGTTTGCCGGTGCCGTCTGCTGGCTGTTGACTGCTGCGTTGACGCTCAACATGCGCCTCCATGTACGCTGTCATGTGATTATAGTTGATTAGTCGTTGCCGGCACATATGCGCCGCGCTGCATTGCAACTCTGGCAATGCCAGTCAAGTGGATGGCAGCAAGTGGCATCAATATTAATCCGCATTTGTATATGTCAGCGTAGTGTCTGCTGGCCAATTGTGCCACTTTTATGCGATAATATATTGTTTCTCCTTCGACCAGCTGTGGGGTATCTGTGACAAAATATCCACAATTTGACTACTACAACAACAAAATATATGCTTGAAAAAGTTTAGCATTTTAGCATTAAACAAAGGAATGGCGCAGATGTTGAAGAAAGTCATAGGACACCATGCAACAAAATACTTTAAATGTTAAAAAAAATACACACATTTTATTATTGTGACACTGTCACATACATAAGTTGTTGCAATTGATTAGAATTGTAACATTGTGACATTTATTTATGCAAAAAATATAGTAAATATTGTTCAAATTACAAGATTGTGACACTTTGTCACAAACCTTGATAATAATTTTAAGGTATTTTCCACTCTTATCATCTCGGCAGAACTATTGGTACTAACAAAATGCAGTTCTTTTGAACAGAACTCAATCAGCAATTTATTTGTGACACATTGTCACACTAAATTATGCATTTCTAAATACCAAAATCTATTTGCACATTCAACTATACCTTTTAAAATAACGTTTATGATTATTGTGACATCTTGTCACACAAACTAGTAACTATTCGGCATATACCAACTTTTGTGTATTCCAATTTAATTTTTTTGGGTTATTTACGGAACAAACACATCACTTTGTTGCACAAAAATATGCTTTCATATACAGAGTGACGCTTTGTCACAATAAGTAATGCACTTGCGACAACTTGTCACAATATTTTCAATAGCGTTTTCGTTGTCACACTAAGTAATGCAAACTTAGTATGAGTCTCAATTATATATATCAGCTGGAAATATTTCTGTGACAACTTGTCACAACATTGTTAATAGTCTTTTCGCTGTCACAAATTGTCACAAATATTATTTCTATAATAAAATGTAGTTTCCGTTTAGTGTCAAAGCATGACAGAAACTTGGTTTGCCTAAAGTTGCTTCACTACAACAATATTCGTAATTCAATCTTCGTTCAGTGTACAAATCGTTTACAATAAATACATTTTGTTGCATAGTGTTAATATTAGATTTTATTGCATTCATGTTCATGACTACTTCAATGCCACATGTCAAAGTTTAAACACACAACACTTAGTAACAGCCCCCACTATACGCAACTGTCATACAACAAAACCAACAACAAAACATTGACACTGACAAACAATTATTTTCCACAAATTTCAACTTTAACCGGACCCACCCCCGCTGTGCTTTTTACACTGTTTACTTGTTGCTCTCACTTGCGCAGCCAAAGACAGCGAAAGTCAACACACACACACACACATTTTTCTTGCACCTCTGTCCTCTCACGCAACTCGCTGGCGACATTACTCCAACCAACACT
Source organism: Melieria crassipennis (assembly GCA_963668005.1). Classification (NCBI taxonomy): domain Eukaryota; kingdom Metazoa; phylum Arthropoda; class Insecta; order Diptera; family Ulidiidae; genus Melieria; species Melieria crassipennis. The sequence goes on along the minus strand of OY764961.1, from coordinate 140,862,906 downwards.
CACCAACACATACACACACACATGCACATCACTGTCCAACCACTGCCTGCCGACATCTTCTGTCCGCTGGCTATGAGTTTGTATACAAAATTACAAAATTGAATATTGCCGCCTCGCATCACCGCCAGCTGCTGTTGCTGTCATACAAAATGCCAGCAACAAAATTGTTTAAAAGCGCCCAATGCTCATTTGATATTCCGATTTTCATATTTATTACCTTGATAGCATTTTTGGCTATTGGCATTTGGCGGCAGCTTCTTCTGCCTATTTGGATAGGAAAGAGTTGAAAATTGAAAAGTGAAATTTGCACTGCCGCCAACACTACAATGGCTGCCGCTGTGCCACTTTGGGCAAATGTTGCATGCACCTTGAGGAAAGTTCACATGCGGCACTGACATTGGATTTGCATAAGATTCGTTCGGGTAGTCAGTTGCGGTCGCTGCGCTGTTGTTGCTGCTGCTGTGTTGCTTTTATTGTGTCTGCATTGCAATGAAATGAAAGAAGGCAGACACATTTTTTCCGGCCAAAAATTCCGGCCAGCAAATTGTGGAAAGTTACTGCAGGTTTTTGGCTTTTCGCTTTTTTTTTCTAATTTGTTCGACTGATTTCTGGTGGGTGATTGCATTGAAAGGGAATCTCAGCCAATGACGGTCGTTGTTGTTGTTGTTGTTGTTGTTGGTGGCTACTGGCTACTGTTGTGTGTAGAGCGGCCGATATGACAAAGTAGAATTTGGTAGCGGCCGCTGTTGACAGGTGAAGCTGCCACATGTTCACTTGTCTCAGCATGGCCGGTGGCCAGCGCACACAAAAGACTTGAGCAACAAACTTGAATTTCACTGCTATGTATTTGGCAGTGTGTACGAACGAAATAGAAACTTTCTTCGAACGATGCGGCAGGTAAATGGAAAGAGTTTAACGAAAATTATTTTAACTATATACTTCTAGACGAATTAAACAAACAACTTATCAGACTTACACACACACAACAATGCCAATCAACAACAGCAGCAACAGCTAATCAAACGAGAAAGACAACACAACCGGCTGTGCTGACTAGAAATGTCAATCCGCAACAGCTGTACAACAACTAACAACACAACTAAAACAATAACAACAACAGCGATTCAGGTTACTAACACCGAACAGCGGCAAAACTGCCCCCAACTTTGCTGTTGCTGCTGTTGACACCACCAGCCAGCAGCCGGTAATTGTAATCAACTCGTTCAACAGCCACACCAGCCGGCAACGGCGACTGCATGCAGCAACTGTTGCACTGGCACTTTAATCGACGTTGTTGTGCTGCGCTCAGTGTTTGCGCAGCCGCACATTGCATATTTTCACGTCCGCTACAGAGTCAACAACGATGCAACGACGGTCTGTTTTGCTGGCGCTGCGGAACTCAATGAAGATGAAAATTATTGCCACGAACCTGTGTGACCTCAATGGGGGACGTTGCAATGTAAACACATAAATAATTGTGTGTGTTTGTCTAATCTTTATGTGTTTTTTTTTATTTTTTTATTTTACTATTTCATTTTTGATTTTTGCACACACACACACAACCAAGTGTATTGCATGATTTAGAAATACACACAAAATTATTGTGGAATCATTGCAGTGTTCATATGAAAGCAAAACTGAAATATATAAACAAAAGCTGCTGCGTCTGTTTGTGGCCAACTGTTGTTTGTCTGCTAGCGGCAGCAGGTCAAACTCCTGCACACGTTGTTGCAACTTTTTTTGCAACTGACAACAACATTTCAAACAACTGCTTGCTACATTTTTCATACAAACTAAACAAAAACGAAAAAAAAGGATTTTCTAATTTCATTTCGTTTTCTTTGCTTTACTTTAGTTGCTGCCGCTGTAGTTGCTGCTGCAACATATGTTGCCCCAATGTATGGCAACAATGTGCTGCTCTCTTATCGGTTGGCTTAGTGGTGCAGCATTTCTGTTTGTTGTTATTGTGGTTGTGGTAAAAGTTGGCCGACAATTTGTGCAATTCGTGCGGTGGCGTTGGCTTGCCAAATTTGCATAATTTGGGCTAAGGAATTTGTGCGCCATGTGACCGTTAAATTGTGCCACTTGTGCCAATGTCTGGCAGCGTGCAACATGCAACTGTGCGCTCGTAATTGGGTGAGGGAAATGTGAAAAAATGCACCAAGCACATTTTATTGGCGCTATTTGACGCCCCGTTGCACATTTGTTTGGGTGACAAGAAACTATTTCGTTGCATTTAAATTGTTAGGTGATTGTTTCTGCTTGGAAAATTTCTGAATTGTTAAGTTGAATTCAGTTGTTCTGCTTCTCTGATGCAAAAATTTTGTTACCGAAAAAATTGGTTTTACCAAAATTTAATTTTTCTTAAAACTTGTTAAGCAATCATGAAGCAACTTGTTAACTTTCTATTGCAAATTGTTTCCTCAATATTGGCACACATTTCATGCAAAAGGTCTCTTCAATTAAGTCAACTTTTCTCAGCTTAAATACACACACGAGCTCAAAAAATTATTTCCAGCTTATTGCAATAAAAAACATGAAATTCGCAACATCCGTTGCAATGCATTTGACTCAAAGTCAAACTAAACGCCATTAGCATGCACGCAAACGCATCCGCTCGTGCGCGCCGCTGCCGGCAGCCGAGCCAGAGATCATCTGCCGCCATATGCGCTGCGGCACGCGGCTGTGCGCCACATGTGGTCAAAGCGGTCAAATGAAAGCGAAACAAATGTTGAATACTGAACGCACGGCCGCCGAGCAAACAACTTTTTCCTGTGACATTGCCGACTGTCGAAGCGCACAACTCAACGCAGCACATAGCGCAACGACTAAGCAAACATATCGCTGACCCATAAATGATGGGAAATGTGCAAACGCATAAATGCGTTGAATGTAATTTTGCGAAAATGTGTGCAGTATTTATTTGTTATGAAGTTTGACAAATTCCCAACATGAAATTTACAAAAAAAACATCTGCAATAAGAGGAAATATTTTGAAGCAAAGCAATGAGTTTCCATTCAGACTAAATCAAAATTCATAAATTTGTTCATAAATATATAAATTAGTCAGATGATGAAAGAAAATTTGTCATTGCCTGACAAACACCTGAAGCCAAATGCCAAAGCAGGTCAATTCTTATGACCCAAAATGAAAGCAAATTATACGTTTTACTTTTATGACAAGCATTTTTTTTGGCATAATGTGGTATCATAAATCACATCACATCAATGTTGCCGTCAAGCTTTGTGGAAATCAGCGAAGCATAAAGCTGGCATTAAGAGTTTTCAACTTGATGACCAAAGCCATTTTGGATTTCTGGCATTGTATGCCAAAATTTTTATGCATTGTTAGCTCATTTTGCAATGGAACAACATTTCCAATAACACGCAATTTTATAAATCAATAAAAATTTGTTGCGGCATTACGCGGCGAAAGCGGCAGATATGCGTATTAGCAGCTGGAACAAACCAGTAGTGAGTTACTTGATTGAGAGGCCAAGACACATTGGCGAATTTCGCCATGAAAATCTTTATGTTTTTAATCCATGAAAAATTCTGTTTATTACAAAATTTGTTGTTTGCACTGTCAAGAAGAACGAGAATTCACTGGAATTCTTCAATATTCTATGGGACTTGGCCTACAGAAATATGCAGAGTATTCTTAGTTTCGTTAGAAGGTCGAACTGTTACTGTAAATAAGACAATCTGAAATGAGAATCATTGCAAACTGCAATGTTGAGATTTAATTCATAAAAAATCAGTTAACCACTGGACCAGTGAAGTTTGACAACGAACGCAAACCAGTCTCTAGAATTCATTGCAAATAGTACGCATACCTGATTGTTGTCCAGGCCTTTACACGATGTATAAAAATATCGCGCGACTGAATGGAAATGCGTAGCTTTTGCAACTCATGCTTGCAAAAGAAGCTTGACGCATTCGAGGCTTCATTTAGTGTAAGCATCGCTTCACTAATTGCAAGTTAATGCTCTCTAATTGGTGTATAATTGCAATGTTCGCTTATTGTTTATAATTTGGAAAATTTGAATTTCTAATAGCAGCAGCAGCACACAACAGATGCACATTTCCAAAGAGAAAGAAGAAAGTTGTTTGTGAAATTATAGACTTTGATTGTTGTCTGACCATATTTAGGCACAAAAAAATTCCCGCAATTTTGGCAGAAACAAATCACATACACATATATACATATGTACATAAAGCAACATGATAAGAATAATGGAAAAACGAGGATAAATAAGTTTTAGTAGCATTTCGAAGTAGAAAAAAATCGTTTTTAATAACATTGAAAGTTAGTTTTAATTAAAAGTTAGCAAATTTTTAATACCAAATATCTTTTATATCTACTGTTTCATGCTAACAATTTTGAAAGCGTTTTCAAATGCAATTAATTTTTCGCTATGAAGTTATTTGAGATATAATTTGCTACTTTAGTACCAGCCACCGAAAGAAAATTTGTTATTTTTCCAATAATTAGAAATGCCTGAGTCAAAATTTGAACCAATAACCAAAAATTGGTTACCACTGACCCAAAGTGGCAGTTCTAATAATGTAACTAACTTGTTTTTTTATAAAGAGACGAGAAATCAATAATTAGTACTAGAAGTTCGTGTCTTAAGTCTATTGTTTCCGAAATGCTTCAATCAAGATCCGTGACCAACAAATTTCAATATTGTGTACACATTACTATATCAAAATAGATTTTATATTTCATATTTAATAGAAATTTAACTTCGTTTCTTAAGTCTATTGTATGCGAAATGCTTCAATCAAGATCCGTGATCAACAAATTCTAATACTGTGTACACAATACCCCATCCCAAACTAGATTCTAGAGCCTTTCATATTTAATACAAATGTCAGCATGTGTCTTAAATCTTCCGTTCTGAAGTGCGTTAATCAAAATCGGTAACCAACAAATAACAACAAAGTGTGCACATTACTGCATCAAACCAGATTTTAGAGCAATTCATATCTCACACAAATGCAAGCTCGTTTCTTAAGTCTATTGTTTGAACTATTTTATTTATTAAAACCCAAACCAATTATTGATGAAATAAAATTTTGCTTATAAACTTTTATCTCCTTAACTGCTGTTTACTACTTGTAAATCAAAATAAAAATTTGTTTCACTAAACTTAACTCACATGCATGAATTTCTTTTTTATTACTACAAATACAAACATAGATGAGTTGGTTTCTTAAATCTATGATGCGAAGTACAGTTATGTTGGAACACAATTAAAAATGTACAAATTAAAGTCATTCAATTTTCAGATATTATCACACTGCGTTGTGTTTTAAATCTTTCATTTTATACACACATCTACGTTCGTTTCTTAAGTCTTTCGTTAAAAGAGCACTGCCGCGCGCTACAAAATCAATAATTTCCCATAATACGTTTTAATCTTTCAGTGTTTAATTGAATTGAGCATAATTTTAATGCTTATCAGCTCAAACACAAATGCAAGTTCGTTTCTTAAGTCTATTGTTTGAAGTACGTTTCAGTTAAACTCCAAGCATATCTATTAGTGTGTCAAAATTTCAATAAAATTGCTAATAATAATTATCATTGGTTATTTAGGTTTTCAATTATGTTTGAGAAGTGTTAACCCTTTCAGTGCTAATACACAAGCGATTCGAAATTTTGAAATTTGCTTGCATATTTAGACTTTACGGCTGTAAATGAGACTAAGGCAACAAGAAGTTTATATGAGACACAGTTGCCACATTTAGATTGTAAAGATTAATTCAGTTACTTTCAATTGATTTGAATTAAAATAAAATGTGAGCAACATTTCAAGCTCAAAGTGTCAACTGAAACTTTCAGCATTAAAAATTGGTTTGAATAAACTATTACAAACTATTGCTCCTCTCGCCCATCAATGCTTGATTGATGATTGATTTGCAACAGCTGTGAATTCTATTCATTTACAAAGCCTTTCATCAATCATTTAAGACTAAGTAAACTTCTGTTATAGGTGAGAAAACTCAAGCAGCCCTAATTCTGCGTTCACACTTTCGCTAAGAATGACAAATCGGAAACTGGCTGCTGGTTATTTAAACAGCAAAAAATTTCGACAGAAAAGTAACAGAAATCAACACCTTAGGTCCATACTTATTCAGAGTTTAAGTCAACGACATAATAGCCAAGAAAACGAACTACTAAATCACTTTAGGCATGGCAACAAAAAGCTCTAACGCCACTTAATGATGTGCTGACAAAATGCACAAAATTAACACACTGAAAACAAAACAACAACAAAACGCCACTGGGCCAATGGGCAATTTTTCAACAGTCCAATTTAGTAATAATAACACACTTTAGTGGCATTTAGCGTTCGTCTGGAATTTACCAACAACAACTTTGCCACACAGTACAGCGTCAGCCTTTCTTTGTGTTTGTGTTTATTGTTTCTTAAAGTGTTTTTTATTTTGTATTGTGCTGTAGAGGCGTGTTGAGCAAATTTGTCTATTTTGTATAGAACAACACACACACGTACTATACAACAAAAGCAAAACACAAAACTATCGCCTAAAGACTTCAGCATGCCGCGGTCGAGGTGTTAAATTCAACACACGGCAAAATTTTTACGACTCAACAGCAACAACGCGAGTGCTGGCTGACTCGCGAGCATAGTGCGAACGCCGGCTCATTTATTAATTAACCATTTCGCAGTTGGCACAATAACAGACAGCCAACAACAACAACAATAGTGGACAGTTGTCTATCGTTGCCGTTTGCGCTATGCGTAGGCAAAACAAATACAATAACGTATTGAAATAATGAGCGCTGAGCTGTGAAAAGGAGGTGGGCAAAGGCCGAGCCGGCAATGGCTGAAGCGATATGTGCGAGCGGCGCACAATTGTCTGCGCATGCGCGTACAAGTATTTGCTTTCATTGAAAAGCCATTAACGGGCGATTTGTTGTGCGCTCCCAGCCACTTCGCTTCACTTCACTTTTCACTTTTTG